>JALXJV020000009.1:2653183-3205388 GCA_024633595.2 Lepomis macrochirus
CCTTTCTAACTTCAAGATCGTATGGCCATGGCAAGATGCCCTGCTGAACTTCACTCCCCTAACGAGCAAAACAAGAGCGTCAACTCAAACACAAATCTTTCACCTCATTGCAGGGACAAGGAAAAAAATGATAAGGTAATGGGTTCACTCACATCTCGACAGAGCAGCCAAACAAAGTGCAGCTTAGGAACTACATGTAAAAATTGCTTTATGTTTTATGTTTCTGTTATATGTTTTAGTGTCTGCAACTTTGTTAATTGTGCTGCTGTCTGTCTTGGCCAGGACACTCTTGGATAAGAGATTTTTAATCTCAATGAGTTTTCTTTCTGGTTAAATAAAGGTAAAATAAAATAAAAATAACAAAAAGCATATTCTGCCCATGAGCTAATCACTGCTCGCTCCACTGGACAATCCAGCCCAACCAGACCAAGTGCCTCTCAACGTCCTACAATATAGTTGTAAATAATTTCATAAAATTAGTTGTAATTGTCAGGGCCAAACTATGACATTCACTGTCCACCATCAACAGAGATAAGTTTGGTTATAACACCTTTGGGACTCCATGTCTGTTCTTGTGACTAAACATAGAGATGGACTGGCTGGAGACTTAAAGACAACAAACACTGAAAAACTACATTAATGAACACAATACATTCTGGTGACAACTGGAAAATAACAACAAAATTATCTTTAGCACCTTACTATAAACCCAAAGATCAGCAAAAATTTCCCTCGAGGTACAAAATAACAGTATTATATTTTGTCTTAACTTAATTGTACTGAGTAGTCTTAACAAATGTCTTTTGGTCTACCCAATTTCAATAAATCCTTTTCAAATCACTAAAAATCTGTAGGATATTTTAAAAATGAGATCACTGCTGCTGTGGGGCGTCCTCCATCTTGATGAGTATAAAATGAGGAGAGTTTCCACCCAGTAAGTAGTAATACACACAATGTTGTGAACTATATTTTGTAGTTCAACATAAGCATTACAATGACTTTTAGGTAATATGTTTGTCAAATGTTTTACTGTTCTGTACTGGATCATTTCTTTCCAAGGAAGTAAGTAAACAAAACATTTCATATGAGCTGGATATGTTGTCTTCACACACAGACCAGAAATGTGAATGTGTAGTTTTAAGTAGTTAAACTTGTGCAAATGAACTGTAGAAGGACCATGACAAATTCTACTCAATTTTCATATTTCAAACTTGCTGCCTATTTTGACATCAGGCTGTTAAAATATGCATTTTTCCTGATTTTAACATCTATATATGTTTTAATTATTTGTGCCAATCTTTTGCTCATTGTGGTTATCTGTATGAACAGAAGCTTACATGAACCTATGTACCTTTTTCTGTGCAGCCTGTTTGTAAATGAGCTGTATGGTAGTACAGGGTTGTTTCCATTCCTTCTAATTCAGATTCTCTCTGACATTCACACTCTTTCTGTTCCATTTTGTTTCCTGCAGATTTTCTGTTTGTACTCTTATGTAGGTGTAGAATTTGCCAATTTAGCTGTCATGTCTTATGACAGATATCTTGCTATCTGTTGCCCTCTACACTATAACACACGTATGACATTCAAGAAAGTTGTCATGCTTATTGCTGTATCATGGTTTTACCCTTTTGTTGTAGTTGCTGGTACGACAACCTTAAGTGCCTCTTTACAGCTGTGTGGGAACATCATTGACAAAGTGTATTGTGACAACTACTCTGTCGTCAAACTGGCCTGCTCTGACACAACAGTGAATAACATTTATGGACTTCTGGCCACTTACGTTCTAATCTTTTGTCCTGTAATCTTAATTATTTACACTTACATGCGGATTCTAAAAGTTTGTTTTTCTGGTTCTAAACAGACCAGACAAAAAGCTGTCAGTACCTGCACTCCTCACCTTGCTTCTCTGCTGAACTTTTGTTTTGGATCTTCCTTTGAAGTATTCCAAAGCAGGTTTAATATGACCAGTGTACCCATTATTTTGCGCATTCTTTTATCATTATACTTTCTTACATGTCAGCCACTCTTCAACCCTTTAATGTATGGCCTGAAAGTGTCCAAAATCCGTAACATATGTAAAAGTCTGTTTTTTCTGAAGTGTAGATGATCCAACTTATAAGCTGGGGTTGAGTTTTGTTTTTATTACACTTTGGAACCATTACTCTGCAAAAATGTGCCATTCATAAAATTTAACCAATCTAAATTAACAGCTCCCCCAAAAAGCTTGAGATTAAAACCAGTGAAGCACAGATCTGATCCGCTGGGTCGGTGTCACAAATTTGTGATTAGTCATTTTGGCCTGTGTAAAAACAATTGACTTGATGAGTGGGATTTACTGTATGGGGTTTCTTTAAACCACTGCTGGCTCACTTTTGCAATGGAGAAGGTTTTGTTTGTCTAAAAAACTGGTTTTGCTTATGCGGCTGCCAACATATGTTGAAAGGAGACGGCCTTCACTCTCCTGTGGAAGTTTCCTCTATTTAATTCAGAATACAGAGTTTCTTACTGCTGGTTTCACATTAGGGAAGATGGAAGGTCACATGTTATTACAGAGCTTGCTAGGCATACATTAAAAAAAATATATGTGACAGTGTCGTCAACCACAATACTTCCCCTGTTGTCTTTCTCATAAAGGTTCTTTCACATATACTCTTAAATTAAAGTTTCATTTCAACTCAGACTTGTGACCTTCCACTGCACCCATTTTTTCTTCTAACGTCATGCTGAACAGACAATGTCAAACCACTCTAAAATTTTACCCAAAAAACATTTGGCTGGGAATGTTGAAGTTTTAGGATTTTAGATCATGTGACTTTGGCCTCATATACAAGATTATACATAATACAATGTAAAAATGATCAGTCAGACCAAAATCAAGCCAAAGTTTTTATTTTGTCAAACTTGCATGATAAAGTTCCTTCCTTTGACTTTCAATGAATAACCAAATAAATTATCAATGCTGACACTGGCCAGCCAATGACATACAATTACTGTTTTCTCTTGTTACTCAAGGTAAAAAAAATAAGAATAGGAACCAGAAACAGTTCATTGCCAAATAGAATTACACATACACAGAATTTGCCTTGGTATGTTTGTGCATTAACATTAAATATAGTAAGTTGAAAAAATAAAAACACAAGAACAAGTTACTGCAAGTAAAGAACTTGAATATAAAATTCACAATAAAATATGAAACAAAGTTATAAAAAATATTCACCACATTACTAATTCAAACAAGACTTTTACAGATTTCTACATGAATGTGAATTAATGTAATGCATTGAGCATATAAATGAAAAATAAAAACTATATGCACTATATAAACCTTTCCTTTATAGAGATATTACCATGATAGATAATTGCGCAGAATAATTGCACTTACATGTCAACTGAGCATCCTACAAAGGTTTTGCAATCAGATAAAATCACACCTATTTTTTTTTTATCTCATTATAAAGGCTATAAAGGATTATCACTTGAATTTTAAGAATTTTGTTAATAATTTGTTGTTGCTCTGGAGTTTTTGATAGTGTAGGAGATCTCTAGAATAAGACTTTCTATGCCTTTAAAAATTAAAGCATTCATCGTGAAAATTAATTTACAGTAGAGCATCTATGATTAGTGACTTCCAAAGAATGATTCCAACCAAAATGTATTATTTTAAACTTAAAAATGTATTCTAATAACACAGCCTTAATATACCTTTTATTCAAAGCCGAATTATAATTATATATTGAGATTTGTAAATGTGGAAATCTGTAAAAGTTTACATTGATGAAAAGTCTACTAGTCATAACTGAATATGTGGAGTTTGTGCAAATCTGCAATTATTCAATTTACAGGGCAATATTTCTTTAGTACAATGCTACACACCACAGGGTGTGAAATGTGTATATAGTGTATAGAGCTTTAATTTGTATTTTATTTGTGACGCTGTAGGACATCTCTAGACTAGGCCTTTAAAAATAAAAGCATTCATCATGAATCTATGATAAATTACTTTAAACTATATTGTTATTTTTAACTTATAAACAGGATTGTAATAAAGCCTTAATACATTTTATACAAATTTGATGGCACTATCTTTATCAAATGCATTAATAATGTTTAATGTTTTTAATGTTATTCAGGTTGTGCAAATGTCAATGTTTCTTACCTAGTCAATTTATTTGCATCTTATCAGAACCACTATGCTTTTGTGAAAATGCATTCATAACACAATATCAACAAAAGGAAAGAAGAAACAAAAGAGAACAGAAACAGTGTGAATGTCAGAGAGAAGCTGAAGCAGGAGGAATGGAAACAACCCTGTACTACCATACAGCTCATTTACAAACAGGCTGCACAGAAAAAGGTACATAGGTTCATGTAAGCTTCTGTTCACACAGATAACCACAATGAGCAAAAGATTGGCACCAATAATTAACATATATAAAGACATAATAACCATAAAATATATTTAAAAAGCCCAGTGTCAAAGTAGGCAGCAAGAATGAAATATGAAACCTGTGTAGAATTTATCATGATCCTGCGTTTGCTTCACAAAGCAGCCATAACACTGTTCATAGAATTAATGAATTTCATTGAGTGTTACATTTTGTTTTAGTAAAACTTTAACTATGAACACTATATAACTATAAACAGCTTATTTGAGGCTAAGTGCACCTAAAGTAATGAACACATTCAGGCCTACACAGTAAAGAAATTAATTATCAAGAAAACAAGAAGACTATTTTCCTTACTTTTAACTAACTTACCACTCTGTCATGTGAAATCTATGTAACACTAAGGTAAGACTATACAGAAAACAGTTTGTGACAATGTGTGAATCCTGACATTTATCTCTTGACCTGCTCTAGTAATATTGTGTCACTCCTTTTCAAATTAGGAGACTATGGGGTTGTTATTGTTATTATTAAGAATAAATAGGAGACACACTCCTGTGAATGAATCCCTCTTGGGAAAATTGTAGCTGGTGGGGGTGGGCGTCGGGTCGGGGCTGTGCTAAGCTGCCTCAGGAACTGCCTGTCTCTAGAATAAGACTATATTTATGCCTTTAAAAATTAAAGCATTCATCATGAAAATTAATTTACAGTCGAGCATCTATGAATACTGCCAAAGAATGATTCCAACCAAAATGTATTATTTTAAACTTAAAAATGTATTCTAATAACACAGCCTTAATATACCTTTTATTCAAAGCCAAATTATAAAAACAAATTATTTCATATTCGTATTCAGGTTCACTGTTTCTCATGTATCCAATTTATTTGTACCTTGTCAGAACTACTCTTCTTTCAGTAAAAACAATAATTGTATTTATGTTACTTTCTAGCATGATTCTTTGTGGAAATGCATTTCAAAACACAGTATGACAACATCTGCATTCATTACCTTGACTTGTCTTGACTTGCCTTGAGCAAGGGCACGTCAGTCAAGGTGTTTGTGTATTTAGGGATGACATTGATGTGTGGTCCCACTCCTGAAACTCTACTGATTAGCGCCAAAAAAAAATGTAACATTTCACAATTATTTTGAGATTTGTAAATGTGCAAATCTGTAAAAGTTTACATTGATGAAAAGTCTACTATATAGTCATAACGAATCTGTGCAATATGTGCAGTTTGTGAAAATCTGCAATTATTCAATTTACAGGGCAATATTTCTTTAGTACAATGCTACACACCACAGGGTGTGAAATGTGTATATAGCTTTAATTTGTATTTTATTTGTGTTTTAATTTATCAAGTTTGAGGGTACAGAATGAACTTTGATGGTCAAAATTATGATAATTTTGCGAGTGTTAATGTGGTCACTCTCTGTTGACAGTTTGAAATACAGTAGTTTTAAATAAAATCTAATCAGGTGTTTTCTTGATGACGTTGCTCTGTCATGGCTGCTGCATGATTACTATGAAGATGTAAGCCTAAAACATGTGGCCATTTTTAGCTTCTTTTTACCCTCCTGAATAATTATTCATTGGGATTTACACACTTCTTACGACCATCATTATTTTTGCCCTGAAGCCTATAGGAGACGATATTAAAATGATCATGTAAACTTGAAAATATTTTAAATATTCTTTCTAATCTATCTATCTATCTATCTATCTATCTATCTATCTATCTATCTATCTATATATATATATATATATATATATGACATCTACTTATTATATATATTAAAATAAATTGATTACATCTACAAGTTCATTTGAGGATCCTACAAATGTTTTGCAAAAAATAGCAATTTTCATCTAGTTATAAAACATAGGATTCTCACATGAACTTCTGCAATGTTGTCAATCAATTATTTGTCCTTTTCAGGCTTTACTCGGAAGTTTTTGATGCTGTAGGACATCTCTAGACTAGGCCTTTAAAAATAAAAGCATTCATCATGAATATGCATTTAGGGCGTCTATGAGAAATGACTTCAATAAAACTGTATTGGTATTTTTAACTAAAAACACTAGTGTAATAACAAAGCCTTAATACACATTTTACACAAAATTGTTGGCACTATCTTTATCAAATGCATTAATAATGTGTAATGCCTTTAAGTGGTGCTCATTAGCAGAGTTTCAGGAGCGGACCACGCATTAACCACGTCATCACCTGCATTTCCATAAATACCCACACGTTCTAACGCCTCCCCTTCGCTCACGTATCCTGCACGGCTCTCGCATTCAGCACCCGAACCGAGACCAAGCAACAGCTTGTCGAGCACGCTACGCTAACGCTGCTAACCCACAATACGAATCATCACAAGCTGATCTATTCATCCACATACCTCTTCGAGAAGTGTCGATAAATCGCCATCGGACGAAGAATTATTCGGACGACCATTCAGCAGGCCCTGCGCCAGAAGCCGATCTCTCCTCCTGCGTCTCCGCGCTGAGACCCCGTTTTCCAATCGTAAAGCCGTCCAGGTAGAGGGTGAGTCCGGCATTAACTCCATCTCTCCACGGTCCGCTTCATCGCAACAGTCGGGAACTTTCACCCGAGAATCATCCGACTCACAGAACAGCTGATCACAGCGTTACCTCGATGCAGCGAGACCCCGTGTCTTCACAAACGATTTCAACATGGACTATAGCCTCTCCTTAGAAAACCGTTAAAGACGAAAGAATCCCGTTTACAGAACAGACGATACAGATACAGCAAACTTTTCCACGGTATCACGGCAGCATGGCATGCCTACAGTTCCGTCAACGTGAAGCATTACGCACGCCGTGACGTCAGCGCTACTGTTAAAGGGACAGTAGACGTTTCCTTCGGCTCGCATTAAGTGTAACAGCAACAGCAGCGGGTCTCCCGGCACCATCTCTCCCACTCCTACACGACAGCTGCCTGGGCACTGGGACACCCGTGTCCCCAGCTGCCTACCATCAACCAACTTCAGTTGGGGCTCCGGGCACCGGGATGCCAGCACCCCCGGCCTTCTACCATCGACCAGCTTCAGTCGGGGCTCCGGGCACCGGGATGCCAGGGCCCCCGGCCTTCTACCATCGACCAGCTTCAGTCGGGGCTCCGGGCACCGGGATGCCAGGGCCCCCGGCCTTCTACCATCGACCAGCTTCAGTCGGGGCTCTGGGCACCGGGATGCCAGCACCCCCGGCTGCCTACCTTCAACCACAGTAACCAGTAGCAATTACACCTCAAGCACCTCAGCAGCCGCCTGCAGTAGGAGTTCCGCACCGAGATGCCAGCGTCCCCGCCGCACCCTACCACTACACTCAGCAGATGGTGTCAGTAGGGACGTCGGGCACCGAGATGCCAATAGTCGTTCGAGCTAACATCGAGCTATTAGTCGTTTCCAGTTAACATCAAACTAACTAATAGTCGTTTCGAACCAACACCGAGCTAACAGCCGTCTCGCGCTTACTACGAGCTTAACAGCCGTCTCACGCTCACTACGAGCTTAACAGCCGTCTCACGCTCACTTCAAGCTTAACAGCCGCCTCGAGCTCACTTCGAGCTTAACAGCCGCCTCGAGCTCACTTCGAGCTTAACAGCCGCCAGCCACTTCGAAGCTTAACAGCCGCCAGCCACTTCGAGCTTAACAGCCTCCAGCTCACCGAAGCTTAACAGCCTCAGCCACTTCGAAGCTTAACAGCCGTCTGGCCACTTCGAAGCTTAACAGCCTCGAGCTCACGCCGAAGCTCACTCGAAGCTTAACTTCGAAGCTAACTAATAGCCGTTTCAATATCGAGCTAACGGCCATTTCACGCTTACTTTCAGCTAACAGCCGCTTCGCGCTTCCTCCGAGCCGACAGCCGCTCCGAGCCGACAGCCGCTTCGCACTTACTTCACGCTTACTCCGAGCTGACAGCCGCTTCGCGCTTACTTTTGAGCTGACAGCCGCTCAGGTGTCTTTATTGAAACCACGCGGTTTCTTTCTGCTAAGTCACTTCGAAACAAACAGCCATTCATGCCACAGTTGTCTCGAGCTAACACTCTTGAGCCAACAGCCATTCCCTTGCTTAGCCATTTTCCAAGCAAGTCATTCCACGCAGTCATCTTCTAGTTAATTCAGTTGAGATACAGGCGTTTTCAAGTAAACATTCATTCTCCTTTCAAGCCAACAGTCGCTTCGTGCCATCGTCCGGTTCACGGTCGCTTCGTGCCATTGTACGGTTCACGGTCGCTTCGTGCCATCGTCCGGTTCACGGTCGCTTCGTGCCATCGTCCGGTTCACGGTCGCTTCCTGCCATCGTCTGGCCCTCAGTCGTCTCAAGCTCGCAGTCTCTTAAAGCTCCGTCGTTCAGAGCTAACATCAGCTCTCATTTGTTTTGCGCTATCGTCCAGCTCTCAGCCGTTTGTGCTCACAGTCGTTTCCAACTAACATAAGGGTAGCAATCATTTCGGGTCCATATCCGGCTTACAGTAGTCTCGAGTTAATACCCGGCTTACAGTTGTCTCGGGCTCACAGTAGCTTAAAGCTCTGCGTTTTGAACTAACATCCAGTTCTCAATCCTTTCGTACCATCATGCGGGAACAGTCCTTCGAGCTCAGTCACTTAAACAGCACTTTCTAGCTAAAGTGTTCTGGGTCGTCTTCTAGTTAAATTGGTATGATCAGGCAACCAGTAAGTTCTAGTTACATCGTCATCACGGTAAGTAGTTTCGGGCAAAGGTCGAGCTAACAGTCCCCTCGAGCAAACGTCGAGCCCTCCAACCCAAATAATTTCAAGCCAAGGAGTCGTTCGAACAAGGGGCTTCGGCACCGGGATGCCAGGGCCTCCCGTTGCTCGCTCCCAGTCCAGGGTTTGGGGGTTCTAGAAGGATAGATAGTTCACAACGGAACGGTCGGCAAAACCTTAACAGCATAGCCCTATCCCTGTCGTGCTTCAGGCCATCTTGAAAAGCTCTTGCCATCGTCACGACTTGTACAATACAATCGCATCACTCAGTCGTCCCGGACCTAAGAAGCCACGTTCACACCCGCTCGGGCTCATTTCCATTATCTCCCCTTCGCTTTGACCTTTCGGCGTCATACTCTCAATTCAGATTCATTCCCCACACACGGAGTCCATGACCTCGAACCCTCGCAAGACCCTCGTGAACCAATCGCAACTCTGGGATCCCGGAGTACAACACGTCAGATCGTCTCCGAGTCCGTTCCAGTGGCCTTTCATTTCCTGGTGCCACTGCCGCTTCCGCCAAGCACTCTTTCTCGTCATGCTTTCTCCCATCCATTACCTCCTTCAATATCAGAGCTACGCTCTCAGCCTCTCACGTCATTCCCGAGCACCTGATACATCATGCCATGTGGGTCATCCCAAACGTACCATCATCACAATCATTCAGATCCCAAGATCTCCGAGCAACCAATGCTCTCACATAACAAGAAGCTTTTGGGGGTCCATCGTGCCTGGGTACTACGGCGGATTTCCCTATCGTAGCTTCCCCACAACGCTTCAAACGTCTTCGGCAACCACAAGTCTCGTACATCATCTGTTCCGATCATCAATAAATCATTTAATTATACCTGGTGATTGTGTGGTCCTTGCTACCACAACACATCAACTCTGTGGATAGTAACATCAAGTTCACACGAGAAGATGTCCACAACAACAGTTTGGCCTTCCTGGACTGCTCTGTACACATTGAAGAGGACAGGAGCCTGCAGATTGGGGTTTACAGAAAACCCACACACACAGACCAATAGCTGCTGTTCGATTCCCACCACCCATTGGAGCACAAGCTAGGGGTCATGAGAACATTGCACCACAGAGTGGAAAACATACCAACAAGTGCCCAGGCCAGAGAGAAGGAACAGAACCACCTGAACAAGGCACTTACAGCCTGTGGATACCCCAAATGGGCTTTTGTGAAAACAGCCAAAAGATCCAAGAAGAACAAAAATACAGGGGAGGAAGAAAAGAAGGTCAAACGCAACAACATTGTGATTCCATACGTGTCTGGAGTATCAGAGAAACTCAGGAGGATTTTCAACAAACACAACATCCCTGTGTTCTTTAAACCCAAGAACACACTGAGGCAGATACTGGTACACCCCAAAGACCGCACACCCAAACACAAGAAAAGCAATCTAGTGTATGCGGTCCAATGCAGTGAGGAATGCACAGACCTGTATATTGGGGAGACCAAACAACCACTACACAACCGCATGGCCCAACACAGAAGGGCCAACTCCTCAGGTCAAGACTCTGCAGTCTACCTACATCTGTAGGACAGAGGACACTCGTTTGAGGACCAGCAAGTGCACATCTTAGACAGAGAAGATGGATGGTTTGAAAGAGGGGTCAAGGAAGCCATCTACACACGGGTCGAGAAGCCATCATTGAACAGAGGAGGGGGTCTACGCCACCACTTATCCCCCACTTACAATGCTGTCCTGTCATCACTTCCCAGGAAACTCAACAAACGTAACCTATTGGTTTCAGGTGAAGAAACTAACGATGGTCGTTCAGGCTTGGCCTCGGGTAGTCCTAACGACTGTAACGACTGTCGTTACAGCAACCAGGAACACTAACGAACCAGCAGTATCGACGATCCTGGCAAACGACCCCACTGAGGTTAAATAGCTGAGTTTCCCTTCCAGTCAGTCAGAACTGAAGAAGTTCCTTGGATGAGGGACGAAACGTCTTCCAGTATCTTTCAACCAAGTCCAGTTGCTCTTGACTTTAACCTTCGTTGGATGACCAGCTCTTTACTCTCACAAGGATCCGGGAGTAGGCTTGGGAGTATGTCCATCCAGTCTACAAGTGCTTTGTATTTCTTGAGAAGTGGCTGAAATGGTTTTCGCAGGTGGGTGGCTGGTGTCTCCTTTAGAGATAGGGTGAGAAGCTTGGCCATCCGCGGGGAGCTCAGAGTAGAGCTGCTGCTCCTTTGCGTTGAAAGGTGCCAGTTGAGGTGGTTTGGGCATCTGGTAAGGATGCCTCCAGGGTCCCACTCTCACTAAGAAATACATTCGGTAACAGGCTTATGTACACACCCATACACATACAGTCTTACATAAAGACCAGTGGTCAATAATAGGCGGACCGCTGTGCTCTCTGGACCACCAACCTACAGTTGATTTATTATTGAGACTTCCTACCTCGTGATGTAGCGTTTCTATTTTAACCTGCGCAGCTTTTCTAGCATTTAATGCTAGTATGCTCAGTACTAGTACTGATTTAGAGAGCCAGGAAACTCACAGACCAATCGCCTGTGCTCCAATCGTCTCATGTGATGCTGCTCAGCCAATCAAATCTGTGCATTCGAGTCGAGTCCGCGAGTGAGATACACTGGAGATGTTTTGGAAACGCACATGGAGGAAGAGTCGAAAAAGAAAGGACATTTCACAAGAATGTAGAGATTTTTACATGTACATTCTTCCCACGGGCAGTTTAACACCAGAATATCTCATATCTCCAATGCTAGCTGGCCGGACAAACTAGAGGTCACATTTCTCACTGAACTAGAGAAAGTAGGAAAGTGGTAGTTCTATAAGAGGGAATGAAAGAGAAGGAGGCATTACAGCTGTTCAGTTGTTAAGATGTGTTAAGTGTGTATTATAAAATTGATTAAGACTACACTTTTTATGATTTTTTTTCTGAAATTAAGCACTTTATATTAGTTTACTTAAATTTTGAATTTATTATTAGAGTAGTTTATCATTATCCCTCCAGTTTGATGTGAAACCTGAATATTGTTGAAATATTGTCAGTTGTTGACTAAAAACAAATATGTTGATACAACTATATGTTATGGCCCTGAATGGTAACGCAGGGTAGTCGTTATGCTGTTCCCGGACCTTTGCTTCGGGAAAATTTTCTGTAACTGGACCTCTTTCAATTCTGATTGAATATCCCTGATATAGACAGTCGCACACAAACAAATTTAGGTTGTCCCTGGTAGAATTCTTCTTCATGCTTTTCTTTCAGTTACTTATTTAAATTAATTATTTCATCCCTCATGGCTGCGTTGCATTGTTTATTTATGTTGCTTGACTGTTTCTCGTTTTCATTTCTCTCTCAGTTGTCTTCCTATGTCAAATGTTTATTGCTGCTGTTTGGCTGGTTGTCTCTTTTTTATTTTGTTTGTTTCCCTCGTTCTTTCTCTCAGGTTTTGTTGCTATCAGGTATCGATGTTTCCTTCTGCCATTTCTTGTTACCCATCCCCGTTCTCTTGCAGGTGTTGTCCTGTCTGTTGTGTGGTGTTTCTGTCCCCCATCCCCATGTCTTTCCCCTGTCCGGCCCGGTGACAAATAAATTTAAATAAATAATAAAACAGACAAAGGAGTATATCAATCCTCTTTTGCAAAAGTAACATCTGGCACAATATGGTATCCAGGTCCTCAAAAAAAACATTTCTTGTTGCAAGCAAATTTTCAGAAAATTTTTTAGCAAACGCTTTCAAAAAGGGATGGGGACAAAATCAGCCATTTCAAAACACAGTGAGGACATGTCCCCAATGTAACTGACACCTATGTGATTACAACATGGCAACCTTCATTTCAACGTGAAAAACTGTTTCCCCATCGATGGTCAGTGTCCAGACCTGGGGAAACACAAGAAACACATGACAACGTTGTGCGCATAAACTGAGAGCAGCGCTTTTTGCTGGCAGAGTTTTGGGCGATAAATACGTTTTGCGAATTTCAGGGTGGGTGAAATAGCGTCTCTCCATGAAAAGAGATGCTGTGCTCATTTACGCACGAGCCACAGCAGCATAACTTCGTATTTAAATCTCTTGACAAGCCGACAGGATCATCAGGATCTAATGTTAAATTATATGCTGTGTTTCTCACACACAGTCAAGGTTTGTCCAGTGTTTTACCTCTGTCTGACCTATCAAGTTTTTAACTTAAAAAAAAACAAATTTTGTTGCACAAATGTCCCATGACATTAATGTCACGATTATTGTGGGTAAGCGCAGAGGCGGTGTGCCCAAACACAAGACACTGCAGCAGTGATCTAGTTCAGGGTTTTTAATCCAAATGAAAAACAGGTTAACAGGCTTACAGGCAGTAAACAGGAAAACCCAACAGCCAGACAGTTCCACACAACCACTAAGTGTAACACACTACAATGACTGAACAAAGACAGAAACACCACACATATGTACACAGGGACTAACGAGCAGGGTGGGAGCAACACAGGTGACAGGGATCAGAACTAACGAGGCAGGCAGGCCGAGAAACCGCCAGGCAGAGAGATTACTGGAGGAACAGTCAGAAGACGGGTACAGATCAGAGGAATATAAATAACAAACAAATGCAGACACAAGCAAACAGACTGAAGCTGGGATTAAACAGAGCAGACAAAATAACACAGAAGGACACAGACCAGAAGTAAACACTAAGACATGAAGTGAGACACAGGAGCTAGGACACAGAGCTGAGATGCTGGGCTAAACCTAAAAGACAAGACAGATACTAAGTTAAAGATGCGGATGAATAACATAATAGACAAGGCTACACAGAGAACACAAGACCAGGAACCAAACCTCAAAACAGGAAACATGCAACAACTGACTAACAGAATGAAGTAGGGAACAGAGACGGACTAACTGGGAAACAGGACAACACTAAACACAGACATAAACTAGGTGACTGGACACTGGACAACAGACAGGACAGAACCCCAAAACACAACAGACCAAAATAACAAATAATCAACTGACCAAAAACTCAGAGTGCAAAACTAAAACATCGGTGACCAGCAGAATGTGACAATTAATTGTTACATTACTGCGAGAGAGAGAGAGATAAGGTGATTCTATATTCACTGTATAGAACATTGACTCATACAGATACCATGATGGACAACTGCACAGAATAACTGCACACATAATTCTAAAACACAGTGTGCAGCATTGTACTAAAGAAATATTGCTCTGTAATTTGGATAATTGCAAACAGATGAATTTTACAGGATGCAAGCAGGAAATTCACAGAAGAGTAGTACAGTACAAATACAATTGCATAGTATAAATATAAAAGATATACTGTGGTAGAAGTATACATTAGACTGTATAGTGTATATATAGTTCCGGAGTTTGAGGTCTGAGAAGTAACTTTGCCAAATGTACGGTGAAGTATGTTTATTTTAACATGGTCCCTCTGTTGACAGATACAGTAACTTTAAATTAAATCTGATCAAATGTCTTCTTTAATACATTGCCCCATATACCTCATGGCTGCTGCTTGAACACCCTGAGGTGTAAGCCAAAAACATGTGTCCATTTTTCTTTTTTCCCTCTTACATAAGAGCTATTAATTTGGATTAACACACTTATCTCTACCATCAATAGTTTCCCCTGAAAATAAGGAAGCCTATAGGTTACTACAATAAAATCATAAAGTAAATTTGAAAATGCTTTTGTGAAATTTCATGGTTTTTGAATCGTCCTCTAAAGACACAATAGCAGCAAATGTTAATAATAGGTATTTTACATACAGATATGGACGTATATATAGAAAGACTCTATGTATATTAAAATACTTACATCTACAAGTTAATTTGAGGATCCTACAAAGGTTTTGCAATGAGATAAAAACAGCCATTTTCATCTTTTTGTAAAATCTATGTAGGATTCTTACACAATCTTTTGTAATGTTGTTTGGGATCGATAATTTCTAGACTAAG
The DNA here is from genome assembly GCA_024633595.2 of Lepomis macrochirus. Lineage (NCBI taxonomy): Eukaryota > Metazoa > Chordata > Actinopteri > Centrarchiformes > Centrarchidae > Lepomis > Lepomis macrochirus. The sequence goes on from JALXJV020000009.1 coordinate 2,668,283, forward strand.
AATATGTGAAAATAGAAGAATTTAAGGCTTCCACAAAATGATGATTCCAACCCATCTGTATAATTATTTGAACTTAAAGACAGTTTTCTAAAACATTACCCTAATACACATTTTATACACAATTGATGAGAATATCTTGATCAAAAGCCTTAATAATGTGTAATATTTGTAAATGTTATTCAGGTTGTGCAAATTTAAAAATTTCACATGTATTTAATTTATTTCCATCTTATGAGAATCAATTTGCTTTCAATAAAAACATTTATTGTTATGTTGTTTCTTCCATCCATTTTTGTGTAAATGCAGTTCAAAACACAGTAAAAGAAAATCTGCCTTCATATTAAATTGTTATGGAAAACTAATTTATCAGAGAGCAACTTTTGAATGCACAGCAGTTGTGCAGCTGAATTTTAAGTTTCATACTTTACTAACAATAGCATTTTGAGCAGAAAACACTAAAATCTGCTCGAAGGCCACTGCATAAGTGGCCTGTGTTTAGCAAAGACAAGACTCTTACATATATTGCGGATTTTGGACATATTTAGACCATACAGCAAAGGGTTGAAAAGCGGCTGGCATGTAAGAAAATATAATGATAAAAAAATTCTCAAAACAATGGGTACATGGCTTCATATTAAACCTGCTCTGCACTATTTCAAAGAAGGCCCCAAAGGAGAAGTTCAGCAGGGAAGCGAGGTGAGGAGTGCAGGTACTGACAGCTTTCTGTCTGGTCTGTTTAGAACCAGAAAAACAAACTTTAAGAATCTTAAAGTAAGTGTAAAAGATTAGACAAAGAGGACATAAGAATGAGACTGTAATGATACAGAGTCCATAGATGTTATTGATCGTGATGTCAGAACATGCCAGTTTGACAATGGAGTAGTTGTCACAGTACACTTTCTCAATAACATTTCCACACAACTTTAAGGAGTTACTCAATGATATCATTATAAGAGACACAAGTAGAGCATAAAGCCATGGTACAGCAATAAGAATGGCTATTTTGTAAGATGTCATTCGGATATTATATTGTAGAGGACAACAAACAGCAAGATATCTGTCATAAGACATGACAGCTAAGTTGGTTAATCCTACACTTCCATAAACGTTCAAACAGAAATTCTGCAGGAAACAAAAGGGAACAGAAACAGTGTGAATGTCAGAGAGAATCTGAAGCAGCAGGAATGGAAACAACCCTGTACTACCATACAGCTCATTTACAAACAGGCTGCACAGAAAAATGTACATAGGTTCATGTAAGCTTCTGTTCATACAGATAACCACAATGAGCAAAAGATTGGTACCAACAATTAATATATAGAGAGCCATATTAAATATAAAATACAAGTATTTAAAAAGTCCAGTGTCAAAGTAGGCAGCAAGTATGAAATAAGAAACCTGTGTAGAATTTATCATGATCCTGCGTTTGCTTCATAAAGCAGCCATAACACTGTTCACAGAATAACAGTAATCAGCCTTCACATAGTAAAGAAATACATCATCAAGAAAACAATTCAGACAGTTTCCCTTACTCTTTACCAGCTTACAGTTATGTCCTATAAAATCTAACACTAAGGTTAGACAATCCAGTAAACTTGTGACACTGGGTGAATTGTGACATTTATCTGTTGACCTGCTGTAGTAATATTGAGTCCCTCCTTTTCCTGAAGTTTAAAATCCTGTCACATGAGCAGGTGACTGTGAGTGAGAGCAGCAAAGCAAATTTCTAGGGAAAACCCACAGGGGAGAAATGCACATTGTTTGTTGTTAGAAGCTGTTGCTGCACTGCCCCTAGCTGTAAATATTCTTATAATACACAGGTGTCCACCTAATATACCTTTGGCTTTGCTTTCGGATCCCAAATCCCATTCCTGAGTCTACCGGTGCACTGTTAAAAGGGATTTGGGCTTTTAGCCAGAGGGACTATTGTTGTCAAGCTGAGAGAACTCATTGCCCATAACAACAAAGTAAGAAGAGTTACAACAACTTCAATTTGAAAAAAACATGGAAACTCATTAAAAACTCATAATAATCCGTTCAGTTCACTTCAGAAAATAGGTAAAAGTGTGCATTTCAACCAACACGAATGCGCCCGCAGTGACATCACGCGCAGTGTTGAACTCTGAAAATCCGAGCCGACAGCCTTCTTTTTTCCTCGGAGCCGTGCCGTCCAAGGAAGTTCATTTAAAATTGTTTTGAAGACGTTTTGGGGTGAGAAATCAGCTGTGTAGATTTAGAATATTGACAGTTTTATGAAAAGTGATGGCGGAACAAAAATGTGCTTAAAGGTTTTCAGACTTGAGGAGCTCCACCAGTAGCGGTGTGGAAGCCAGCACCAACCTGTGGGAGGAGCGTGTGAGGCCGGCCAGCCGCCCGCTCACAGGTCCCTCTGCTGCCGCCGTCACACAGACGCTGCAGCAACAACGGCAGAGGAAAACACAGCTGGAAGGTTTTCATACCGCTAATCTGTCTTTACATTCTGAGGAAGGTTAAAACGTTTTAACTTAAATTGTGGACCTTTCTCAATCTGTGTTCTTGTGTTCTTGTGAAACGTCATCTTTTATGGCCCAAGTTCTGTCCCAATTCACAAGTTTGCATTTTGGCAAGAACAGTTAAAAATCCCAGAAGTGATCTTGACACACCCATTTTACCCAGGATGCATCGGGTAGTAACTTGTGTGAACGTGACAGCAGAGATATCCAAGCATTCATTTAAGCGAGTGGCGGAAAGAAGCTGAGAGAGAGAGAGGCTGATAACAGAAGGGTTTTTACTGTTTTCATACGTTATTTCATCACTAAATCCACTTCTGAAAAGTTTTGAGGCGAGAAATCAGCTGTAGATGTCGAATATTGGCAGTTTTACTATAAACGATGGCGAATCGAAAATGTGCTCAAACGTTTTAACGTTCGTACCTGTTATTCTGTCATTTCATTCTGAGTAATTTTGTAATATTTTAACTTAAATCAAGAGACATCTGGATCATGTAAAGAAAAATAGTGATGTACAGAGAAAATCTGGTCTTGTGAAACTTTGGAAAAAATAAACAAATAGAATGAAAGGGGACTGTCTTTGCTTTATTATTATTATTATTATTATTATTATTATTATTATTATTATTATTATCATTATCATTATTATTATTATTATTATTATTAATAATCGTCAAGGAATTCACCAGGCTCATGTCAATGGACATCAATAAGTTCTATGAGGGTCTGGACAGCCATCTGCATAAACTTCTTCAGTTACTCCAGTTGAAGCACTTTGAGGAAGTTCAAGAAATGACCTTAATGGAGAGTCTTGACAAGGATGTAAGTGCATATTTGTTGTAGTTGTGGTCCACAATAGTTGTGCAACCTCACTGAGGAGAGGGACCAGGATGTAGATTATGACAGACAGTAAACCTCCTCGAATTAATGTGCTTGGATGGGCACTCTGATACAGACTGAATAAGAACATGGCTCTGTAAGATGGAGGAGATGGAGAGAAATTCTGGATTTGTTGAATAAAATCTGCCAGTGAGAAGGTCAGAGTTTAAGTTACCTCTTTGAACTGAAAGCTCAGTTTCCGTCATTTGAGGGTTGACAAAAATCAGAGTAGTGATATCAGCTGAATTCACGTATCGTGTTTTTTGCAGGCATCAAACCAAAGGAAGAGAGCGGCAGCTTTGCAGGGACTGCCACCATGGTACATGAAGGAAAATCCTTCTTCATTGACAAAGAGATGTGAGGTAAAAATGTTGTTCAGTTATACAAAAACTACTTCACAATGGGCATGGTTACACATCACTTCAGGCATCCTCTGTGTGGATACACCATATTGCAAAAAAGCACAGACACCTTTTTGTTTTTTGTTTGTTTTTGCATGAAGTCAACAGATCCTGGGGAGGACGTCATCAGGGGAATGGTGATTGGAATCCTTTTGGTCGTTGAAGATGTGAAGGAGCCCCTTCCAGTTTCCTACAACGATGTTGCCATCGTCATCAAGGAAAAGATTGTCATGTGTCATCTTGGTGATGTACCCAACGCTTTTGTGAACCTGAGGGGCCTGCTGTACTTGCTGAACCTTGACTATCCAAAAGACATGAAATATACTTTTGAGGTGACTTAGCGCCTGTTCATGGGAATCGGGTCTGAGATGTACACTCCCAGGGTGCACTCTCTAAAGAATAAACTGCCCAGTTAGAGGGATGGCTCAGGAGGATGTTTCTGCATTTGGCCCTGAGGAAGTGTTCTAATTTTTTCCCCCATTTGTCCACTATGTAGTAAGAGGAAAAGAAATGTAAAGCCCTTCTGTGGGTCACAGAAGGTCGGCAAGGTTAAGCCAAAAGTGCCGCTCCATAGCAACCAGCACCGACATGGAATGGCCAACAGAGCGCATCATCTCCTTCGTGACCTGGTGCGACAGGTCCGCGGCTCTTCTCAGCTCTGCCATGTCCTCCTCGGAGGGGCCTCCCTTCCGGTCCATCTCCTCCAGCAGATCAGCCTGGTAAAGCTGCAAGACCGCCATGGTGTGCAGGCTCCAGCCCAACCCGCTGCCATGTAAGCCTTGCTGACAAGCGTGGATGTAGTGCGACATGGCTTAGATGGTAGTGCCGGCTTCTCCAGGGACGACGCAAGTCGGGGGGGGGCGGGATAGCTAGCCCACTGGCTAGCTATCTGGCTAGCTAGCACTGGCTAGCTATCTCGCCCCATAACCACAGTCTTTAATCCCCTCCCCGTTGCTATAGTCCAGCAACTCGAACATAGTCAGCCGTGTGGAGAACAGTTTATCCCATGACTTACACAACTCATTGTGTAAGTCGGAACAAAACGGCAGAGACTGGCGGGACCTCAGTACCCGTATGGACAGGGCGTCGCAATGGCCGCAGACAGCCCCCTCATAGGTGTCACGAGAATCCGCTTGAAGTGACTGTTTGCTCAAGACAATTCACTGTCTGATGGGGATAGATGACGTTGCTTGGAATAATTTACGTTATGGTATGGTACCGTTAGCTCAGTGTGCTTGACTCAATGTTACTTGATCCCAGTTTTGGGGCAGAATGCGAAAGTGAAGAAGTGGAGATGGGATGTTTGTGTATTTAGGGATGACATTGATGTGTGGTCCCACTCCTGAAACTCTGCTAATTAGCGCCACAAAAATTAAATATCAAGATTCAGTTTTACAAGTGTATTGAGATTTGTAAATGTGCAAATCTGTAAATATTTACATAGATGAAAAGTCTACTATATAGTCATATATAGTAGACTATATATATATGCAATATGTGCAGTTTATGCAATTTACTGTTATTACATTTATTATTCAATTTAAAGGTCAATATTTCTTTAGTACAATGCTACACACCATATGTATGACAATGGTGTGTGCGATTATGTAATATATAGTGTATATAGCTTTAATTTGTATTTTATTTGTTTTTTTATTTATCAAGTTTGAGGGTACAGAATGAACTTTGATGGTCAAATGTATGGTGATGTATGTTTATTTTTCAATTGTTAATGTGGTCACTCTGTTGACAGTTTAAAATACAGTAGTTTTAAATGAAATCTAATCAGGTGTTTTCTTGATGACGTTGCTCTGTCTTGGCTGCTGCATGAATACTATGAAGATGTAAGCCTAAAACATGTGGTCATTTTTAGCTTCTTTTTACCCTCCTGAATAATTATTCATTAGGATTTACACACTTCTTACTACCATCATTATTTTTGCCCTGAAGCCTATAGGAGACTATCTATCTATCTATCTATCTATCTATCTATCTATCTATACACATGACATAGAGAGATACAGATATGGTTGTAGATATATATTATCTACTTATTATGTATATTAAAATAAATTGATTACATCTACAAGTTCATTTGAGGATCCTACAAATGTTTTGCAAAAAAATAGCAATTTTCATCTAGTTATAAAACATAGGATTCTCAAATGAACTTCTGCAATGTTATCAATCAATTATTTGTCCATTTCAGGCTTTACTCTGGAGTTTTTGATGCTGTAGGACATCTCTAGACTAGGCCTTTAAAAATAAAAGCATTCATCATGAATATGTATTTAGGGCGTCTATGAGAAATGACTTCAATAAAACTGTATTGGTATTTATAACTTAAAACACTAGTGTAATAACAAAGCCTTAATACACATTTTACACAAAATTGTTGGCACTATCTTTATCAAATGCATTAATAATGTGTAATGTCTTTAATGTTATTCAGGTTGTGCAAATGTCAATGTTTCTTACCTAGTCAATTTATTTGCATCTTATCAGAACCACTTTGCTTTTGTGAAAATGCATTCATAACACAATATCACAAAATGTGTATTAATTTAAAATTGCCATAGCAAATTAATTCATCAATCAGATGGCAACCATTGAATGCACAGCAGCTGGATTATAATAAATATCACACTTCAGACCTTAATCAAACAAAAATGCATTTTCATCAGGAAACAGAAATCTATTTGATGGCCACTGCATAAGTGGCCTACAATTTAGCAAAGAACATTCTTTTACATATGATGCGGATTTTAGACATGTTTAGACCATAAAGTAAAGCGTTGAAAAGTGGTTGGCATGTAAACCAGTATAATGTTAAAAAAATTCTCAAAACAATGGGTATGTGGTTCATATTAAACCTGCTCTGCACTATTTCAAAGTAGGCCCCAAAAGAAAAGTTCAGCAGAGAAGCGAGGTGAGGAGTGCAGGTACTGACAGCTTTTTGTCTGGTCTGTTTAGAACCAGAAAAACAAACTTTAAGAATCCTCATGTAAGTGTAAAGGATTAGACAAACAGGACATAAGATTGAGACTGTAATGATACAGAGTCCATAGATGTTATTGATCGTGGTGTCAGAACATGCCAGTTTGACAATGGAGTAGTTGTCACAGACAACTTTCTCAATAACATTTCCACACAGCTTTAAGGAGTTGGTCAATGATATCATTATAAGACACACTAGTAGAGCGTAAAGCCAAGTTACAGCAATAAGAATGGCTATTTTGTTAGATGTCATTCGGGTGTTATATTGTAGAGGACAACAAATAGCAAGATATCTGTCATAAGACATGATGGCTAAATTTAAAAATTCTACACCTGCATAAAAGTTCAAACAGAAATTCTGCAAAAAACAAAAGGGAGCAGAAACAGTGTGAATGTCAGAGAGAAGCTGAACCAGAAGGGATGGAAACAACCCTGTACTACCACACAGCTCATTTACAAACAGGCTGCACAGAAAAATGTACATAGGTTCATGTAAGCTTCTGTTCATACAGATAACCACAATGAGCAAAAGATTGGCACAAATAATTAACATATATAAAGTCATAATAACCATAAAATATAAGTACTTAAAAAGTCCAGTGTCAAAGTAGGCAGCAAGTATGAAATATGAAACCTGAGTAGAATTTATCATGATCATGCGTTTGCTTCATAAAGCAGCCATAACACTGTTCACAGAATTAATTAATTACATTGAGTTACATTTTGTTTTAGTAAAACTTTAACTATAAGCTCTGTGCTTGTTTGGGGCTATGTGCAGCTAAAGTAATAAACACATTAATTGTATTAGGCCTACACACACTAAAGAAATTCATTAGTTAGAAACAACTGAGACAATCATCCTTACTTTTAACTAACTTACCGTTCTGTCATGTAAAATGTATGTAACACTAAGGTAAGACCATACAGAAAACAGTTTGTAACAATGTGCGAAACCTGACATTTATCTCTCAACCTGCTCTAGTAATATTATGTCCCTCCTTTTCAAGTCAGGAGACTATCAGGTTGTTATTGTTATTATTGAAGAATAAATAGGAGACACACTCCTGTGAATGAATCCCTCTTGGGAAAATTGTATCAGAACTACTTACTTACTTTAAATGTGATTGGACAGTTTGTAACTGTATCTTAATCCTTGTGTGCAAGAATGTGTAAATACGAACTGAGGTTTCTAAGTAAGTAGTAAGTAAAGTTTATTTAATATAGCACCTCTAACTGAACAAAGTCAGTGCTTTAAAAGAGTACAGACAGTAAGAACAGTAAGGCCATATATATTATAAGAGTGAACAATACATTTTTAAAAAGCTTGAAAATCATTTAAAAGTCAGTCAATAAACATAAGCAGTACCTTATAACGCACACGTTTGCATAATTTAAATAGCACTTAGACACAGAGGGCTTGCGGGGTCTGAGGGGCACGTTGGGAAGCTCCACTACCTGACAGCTGTGGGGTGCCCGTGTCGCAATTAGCCTCCAATTTTAACTGCACCTTAGTTACCGCACACCTTATTTCCACTTGACCAAACACATCACAAACCATGACACGCATCCAACACAATTTCCTGGTTGGCTTGGCTTTGCGTCCCTGGTTTGTTTCATTGGCCTCAGATCTGTGCTCCCCTGTTTCTCTGTTGGCCAGTTGTCAGACTCCTCTAGAGACTGAAGTATAGAGTTAGTTGTCGGGATGTGCAGTGTGGGTGCAGGGCGGAGCAGTGCCTCTGTTTGTTCTGGGCTTGTGCCTGGTGCCCTTGACGGGTTGGTGGATCGGTGGAGACATGCAGCTGAGCTAGTTGATTTTGCCTCATTGCTACTTTGGCTTTTAAACTGGTCTCTATTGAGTGCTGGCATTGCGTTGTTGATTGGCATTTGGATAGTCTTATTTTTTTGCCAGTTATTGGTCGGATCGGAGTCAACTTCTTTTTTTCTCCCACCCCTATCGGCACAGTTGTGGGGTCCCACTCTCACTAAGAAATACATTTGGTAACAGGCTTATGCACACACACATACACATACAGACATACAGTCTTACATATAGACACTCACACACACAAACAAATTTAGGTTGTCCCTGGTAGAATTATTCTTGATGCTTTTTTTCAGTTATTTATTTAATTTAATTTAATTTGTTTTATTTCAGCTCTTATGGCTCCGCTGTGTTGTTTATGTTGCTTGACTGTTTCTCGTTTTAATTTCTCTCTCAGTTGTCTTCCTATGTCAGCTGTTTATTGCTGTTGTTTGACTGGTTGTCTAATTTTTATTTTGTCTGTTTGTTTGTTCCCCCGTTCTCCCTCTCAGGTTTTGATGCTATCGGCAATTGATGTTTCCTTCTGCCATTTCCTGTTATCCCCCCCTATCCCCGTTCTCTTGCAGGTGTTGTTCTGTCTTTTGTGTGGTGTCTCTATCCCTCATCCCCATGTCTGTCGCCTGTCCAGCCCGGTGACAAATAAATTTAAATAAATAATAAAACAGACAATGGAGTATATCAATCCTCTCTTGCTAAAGTAAAATCTGTCTGGCACAATATGGTATCCAGCTCCTCAAAAAAAAAAGAAAGTCAAAGATTATATATGATAATCAAAGGATCAAACATAATACCAAGATTCCCAATGCAATCATGGGAGCTATGCTGTCAGACAGCAACAATAAGGACCTCAGCAGCAGTTTGAGACATGTAATGACTGCAGAGCAGTACGTGTTAAAGAAGGGGACCAGGATTCATAAATAAGAGAGCTATTAGAATCAGGGAGTCGATAAATAAAAATACAGTAGAACAGCCAACAACCAACTTCGGTCTTCAAAGGAGGAGAAAGCCCCAGTTCTCACCATCCATCTTTGAAAGCAGTTTCTGAGGACCACATCAAGTCCTTCACACCAGCCCAAGGTCTTGGGGGTTCTCATAAAAATACAGTCCAGGGGTCACAATTTCATTAGTGGACCATATTCCATGCTCCTCTGCCAAGTTTCTGTCAGAAACAGGAAATCCAAGCCCTTAAGTGAAAAAAAAACATTCAGTATGAAGAACTTATTTGCAATAGAGCAGACCTTTATCAGCGCAATCCTGACGGGCGCAGGTAGTGAGGGTCTGATCTGCTGCTTTGGGTGAAGGCCGTCCCTCTTAAAATGAGACAATCATTCCCAGAAGAGATTAGGATTGTCAATAAAACATCCATCGTGAGTCCTGCAAACGGACTGAGATGTCTGCTGAAGTGGCCAGCACCACGATCAACAGTGGGCCTGAGATTGACAAACTTCTGCACTGCTTTAAGAAATTAAAGAGACGGTTAAAATCTGGTCAACACTTTTTTTAAGAGATATTTTGGGCATTTTTTGGTCTCTATTGATAGGAAAGTGGATAGAAAGTAAATGAGGGAGTCAGATAGGGGGTGACACGCAGCAAATGGCAACAGGCCAGATTCAAGAGTGGGCCACTGCAGCAAGCCTTCTACATGTGGGCTCCACTAACTGAGCTAAACGGGTCCCCTGGAGCTCTTTAAAGACGTCAGCAGCCGTGGCACCGGGAAAACACTGTGTTATTTTCCTCGTTATGGAATCACCAATTATAAGTATTGAGGGTGAGAAAAGTGGCTGAGCGACAAGGGCGTCACTTTGTGTTGAAAAGTGGTGGGGACATTTAAGGCCTCATATTAGTGGTGTGACTAAACACTTGGTCCACGAGATGTGAGAATGCACAATATTGAAGTCACAACAACAAGATACTCCAATTCAACAAGAAATTTTCATTGATGAAATAGGCTATTTGATTGGGGGATCTGGGGGTCCCCCATTTTGAGCTTTAAACTATTAATTTGCTGCATTCTAGAGACATTTTCTGGAAATGTCTGTATTTATATGAAAGGAAACAAAATGCATGTGGCTGGTGACAAATCAGAATATAAAAATATTATCAAACATAATGCAGTAATCATTAGCTTGTTTTTTTAGCTTAAATTACTTTTTTTGTACAAGGCAGATCTGTTTCTTCTATACATTACATTGCATTTCTTGTTTTTCTAATGTGCATGTAGTTCTCATAGGATTTGTATTTGTTATTTAACATTTCTTGTTGCAAGCAAATTTTCAGAAAACTTTTTAGCAGACGTTTTCAGAAAATTATGGGGACAAAATCAGCCATTTCAAAAACCGGTGAGGACATGTCCCCAATGTAACTGACACCTATGTGATTACACCATGGCAACCTTCATTTCAAGGTGAAAAACTGTTTCGCCATCGACGGTCAGTGTCCAGACCTGGGGAAACACAAGAAACCCATGACAACATTGTGCACACGTAAACTGAGAGGAACGCTGTTTGCTGGCAGAATTTTGGGCGATAAATACGTTTAGCGAATTTCAGGGTGGGTGAAATAGCGTCTCTAGGTGACTGGACACTGGACAACAGACAAGACAGAACCCGAAAACACAACAGACCAAAATAACAAATAATCAACTGACCAAAAACTCACAGAGTGCAAAACTCAAACATCGGTGACCAGCAGAATGTGACAATTAATTGTGACATTACTGCGAGAGAGAGAGAGATAAGGTGATTCTATATTCACTATATAGAACATTGACTCATACAGATACCATGATGGACAATTGCACAGAATAACTGCACACATAATTCTAATACTGTGTGTTAGAATTATGTGTGCAATGTTTCCTGCATTCTGTACTAAAGAAATATTGCTCTGTAATTTGGATAATTGCAAACAGATGACTTTTACAGGATACAAGCAGGAAATTCACAGAAGAGTAGTACAGTACAAATAAAATTGCACAGTATAAATATAAAAGATATACTGTATACTGTGGTAGACCTATACTTTAGACTGTACAGTATATATACAGTGTATATATAGTTCCCAAGTTTGAAGTCTTTGGAACTTTGATTGCCAAATGTACGGTGAAGTATGTTTATTTTAACATGGTCCCTCTGTTGTCAGATACAGTAACTTTAAATTAAATCTGATCAAATGTCTTCTTTAATACATTGCCCCATATACCTCATGGCTGCTACTTGAAAACCCTGAAGGTGTAAGGCAAAAACATGAGGCCATTTTTCTTTTTTCCCTCCTAAATAAAGGCTATTAATTTGTATTGACACACTTATCTCTACCATCAGTATTTCCCCCCTGAAAATAAGGAAGCCTATAGGTTACTATATTAAAATCATCATGGAAATTTGAAAATGCTATTGTTTCATGTTTTTTGAATCGTTATCATTTTAATATGGTCCCACTAATCTCGTCCTCTAAAGACACAATATCAGCAAATGTTAATAGTAGGTATTTTGCATAGATACAGATATGGACATAGATATAGAAAGGCATACATTACATCTACAAGCTAATTTGAGGATCCTACAAAGCCATTTTCATTTTTTGTAAAAGCTAGGATTCTTACACAAACTTTTGTAATGTTGTTTGATATCAATAATTTCTAGACTAAGAATACGTGAAAATAAAAGCATTATTTATGAAAATGAATTTAAGGGATCTTTGATAAGTGACTTCCACAAAATGATTCCAACCCATCTGTATAATTATTTTAACTTAAAAACAGTTTTCTAAAACATTGCCCTACTACACATTTTATACACAATATTTGTAAATGTTATTCAGGTTGTGCAAATTTAAACATTTCCCATGTATTTAATTTGCATCTTATGAGAACCACTTTGCTTTCAATAAAAACATTTATTGTTATTTTGTTTCTTCCATCCATCTTTGTGTAAATGCAATTCAAAACACAGTAAAAGAAAATCTGCATTCATTTTAAATTGTTATGGAAAACTAATTTATCAGAAAGCAACTTTGCACAACTGCTGTGCTGAATGTGCTGAATTTTAAGTATTATACTTTAAACCTTAAACAACAATTGTCTAAATCTAAAATCTGTTCGAAGGCCACTGCATAAGTGGCCTATGTTTAGCAAAGACAAGACTCTTACATATCTTGCGGATTTTGGACATGTTTAGACCATACAGCAAAGGGTTGAAAAGCGGCTGGCATGTAAGCCAGTACGTTCCTAAAAAAATTCTCAAAACAATGGGTACATGGTTCATATTAAACCTGCTCTGCACTATTTCAAAGAAGGCTCCAAAAGAAAAGTTCAGCAGGGAAGCGAGGTGAGGAGTGCAGGTACTGACAGCTTTTTGTCTGGTCTGTTTAGAACCAGAAAAACAAACTTTAAGAATCTTCATGTAAGTGTAAAGGATTAGACAAACAGGACATATGATTGAGACTGTAATGATAAAGAGTCCATAGATGTTATTGATCGTGATGTCAGAACATGCCAGTTTGACAATGGAGTAGTTGTCACAGTACACTTTCTCAAGAATGTTCCCACACAGCTTTAAGGAGTTGGTCAATGATATCATTATAAGACACACTAGTAGAGCGTAAAGCCATGGTACAGCAATAAGAATGGCAATTTTGTTAGATGTCATTCGGGTGTTGTATTGTAGAGGACAACAAATAGCAAGATATCTGTCATAAGACATGATGGCTAGATTTAAAAATTCTACACTTCCATAAAAGAAAAAAATGAAATCCTGCAGTAAACAAAAGGGAACAGAAACAGTGTGAATGTCAGAGAGAAGCTGAACCAGGAGGGATGGAAACAACCCTGTACTACCAAACAGCTCATTTACAAACAGGCTGCACAGAAAAATGTACATAGGTTCATGTAAGCTTCTGTTCATACAGATAACCACAATGAGCAAAAGATTGGCACAAATAATTAACATATAAAAAGACATAATAACCGTAAAATATAAGTATTTAAAAAGTCCAGTGTCAAAGTAAGCAGCAAGTATGAAATATGAAAACTGTGTAGAATTTATCATGATCCTGCATTTGTTTCATAAAGCAGCCATAACACTGTTCACACAATAACAGTATTCAGCCTTGACATAGTAAAGAGATACATCATCAAGAAAACAATTCAGACAGTTTCCCTTACTCTTTACCAGCTTACAGTTCTGTCCTATAAAATCTATGTAACACTAAGGTTAGACAATCCAGAAAACCTGTGACACTGGGTGAATTGTGACATTTATCTGTTGACCTGCTGTAGTAATATTGAGTCCCTCCTTTTCCAGAAGTTTAAAATCCTGTCACATGAGCAGGTGACTGTGAGTGAGAGCAGCAAAGCAAATTTCTAGGGAAAACCCACAGGGGAGAAATGCACATTGTTTGTTGTTACAAGCTGTTGCTGCAGTGCCCCTAGCTGTAAATATTCTTATAATACACAGGTGTCCACCTAATATACCTTTGGCTTTGCTTTCGGATCCCAAATCCCATTTGTGAGTCATGACCACCAGTCGGAATCACCAAGTGAGCTGGACAACGTTCTTGAATGGGTGTAGGGTCCTCAGGTGTGTTCACTGGGAGTAGAGGATTTAGTGGCCCCTGGTCCACTGACCCACTGGTCCACAACCAGGACGGAATCCACATGAATCCCTTTTTCACAATCCTTATTATTGGAGAATACCTTTCAGTCTCACCTTCATGGGGACGCATACAAAATCGGTTTGTCATAGACACATTACTACGAGACCGTGGATTATGTGGCAAATCAAGATTAATTACAATTGAGGGATCAAAAGGGGAACATCCACATATAAATAAATAACATTTCCACCATGTGGTATGTAAAACCATTTGAAATGAATGCACTGATCAGCAGAAACATCAGTGATTTGAGTTACCCCTGTAATTGGCACACACTCTCTGGTCCCCCTTTTTGAACAGGGGAACCACCACCCCAGTCCGCCACTCCTTGGGCACTGTACCCGACTTCCACGCAATGTTGAAGAGACGTGTCATCCAAGACAGCCCCTCCACACCCAAAGCTTTTAGCATCTCCGGGCGGATCTCATCAATCCCTGGGGCTTTGCCACTGTGGAGTTGTTTGACTACCTCAGTGACCTCCTCCAGGGAAATTGACGAGAAACCCCCATCAGCCTCCAGCTCCGCCTCTACTAGAGAGGGCGTGTCAGTCGGATTTAGGAGTTCCTCAAAGTGTTCCTTCCACCGCCCAATTACCTCCCCAGTTGAGGTCAACAGGGTCCCATCCTTACTGTACACAGCTTGGACGGTTCCCCGCTTCCCCCTCCTGAGATGGCGGGCAGTCCTCCAGAAACAGTTTGGTGCCGACCGAAAGTCCTTCTCCATGTCTTCTCCGAACTTCTCCCACACCCGCTGCTTTGCTTCTGCCACAGCAGCGGGTGTGGGAGAAGTCCTTCGGGCCTGTCGGTACCTTGCAACCGCCTCCGGAGTCCTCCGAGACAACAAATCCCGGAAGGCCTCCTTCTTCAGTCGGACAGCTTCCCTGACCACCGGTGTCCACCATGGTGTTCGAGGGTTACCGCCCCTTGAGGCACCTAAGACCTTCAGACCACAGCTTTCCGCTGCAGCTTCAGCAATAGAGGCGTTGAACATTGCCCACTCATGTTCAATGTCCCCAACCTCCACAGGGATGAGTTGAGTTGAAGATCTCACAGACAGGGGCCTCCTCCAAACGTTTCCAGTTCAGCCGCACTACCCGTTTCCGCTTACCAGGTCTGTCCAGAGTCTTCCCCAACCCCCTGACCCAACTCACAACCAGATGGTGATCAGTTGACAGCTCCGCCCTTCTCTTCACCCGAGTGTCCGAAACATGCGGCCTCAAATCAGATGAAACGATTACAAAATCGATCTTCGGCCTAGGGTGCTCTGGTACCATGTACACTTATGAGCATCCTTATGCTCGAACATGGTGTTTGTTATAGACAATCCATGACTAGCACAGAAGTCCAACAACAAACACCCACTCAGGTTCAGGGGGGCCGTTCCTCACGCCTTTCCAGGTAGCTCCGTCATTGCCCACATGTGCGTTGAAGTCACCCAGCAGAACTATGGAGTCCCCTACTGGAGCCCCATACAGGACTCCATTCAGGATCTCCAAGAAGGCCGAATACTCCGAACTGCTGTTTGGTGCATACGCACAAACAACAGTCAGAGTTTTCCCCCCCGCTACCCGAAGGCGTAGGGAGGCGACCCTCTCGTTCATCAGAGTAAACTCCAACGTAGCGGCGCTCAGCCGGGGACTTGTGAGTATCCCCACACCCGCCTGGCGCCTCACACCTTGTGCAACTCCAGAGAAGAATAATGCCCATCCCCTATCGAGGAGCACGGTTCCAGAGCCAAGACTGTGCGTGGAGGTCAGCCCCACCAGATCTAATTGGTAGCGCTCTATCTCCCGCACAAGTTCCAGCTCCTTCCCCCACAGAGAGGTGACGTTCCACGTCCTCAGAGCCAGCCTCTGCCGCCCGGGTCTGGTCCGTCGAGGCCCCTGGCCTTCACCGCCACCCGTGTGGCAGCGCACCCGACCCCTGCGGATCTTCCGATGGATGGTGGGTCCAAGGGATGTAGAGGGGGTGCCACGTTGCTTTTTAGGGCTGTGCCCGGCCGGGCTCCGTGGCAAACCCGACCACCAGGCGATCGCCGACGAGCCCTCCCTCTGGGCCTGGCTCCAGACGGGGGCCCCGGGCTTCCTCCGGGCAGGGTTTGTCCTCCTCTTTTATGGTCTTCCATCAGGGGTGTGAACCATTCTTGGTCTGGCCCCTCACCTGGAACCTCTGCCTTGGGAGACCCTACCAGGAGCACTAGGCTCCAGACAACACAGCCTCCAGGTTCACCGGGGCACGCAAACCTCTCCACCACGATAAGGTGATGGTTCACCAGAGAGGTCTGTATTTTGTGTTGTTTTGTTTAAGTGAGGATGTACAGTAAAACATGTAGTATCACATGGACATACAGGATAAGATGAAAAACACTATTTGGCTTATTTTGCTCTTTGGCTTTCTTTTTATATATCATAGACCAATGGAAGTGAAGCACTGTGTAATATCCACAAATAAAAAAATATTTACAGTTTTTTCTGATTGCTTAAGCACATTTTTTGTAACTATTGGCTATTTTTGCAAAACTCTTCACACAAATAAGAAAACCTTTCACCCAATTATCAAAACATTGTAGTTCTCTTGCAAAAGCGAACACAGCTAGATTAACTCTTCACACCTTCGTAAAAATGGTGTTTTCGTATCAAACAGTAAACACAAGTCATCATCTACTAAGCACACAATGTGCCAACTACACACTGATGGTATGAATGCAAAACACATCTGGCTTTTGCTTTCTCTGTGTACAGATGTCAATTTGAGGTCATAATTTTGTCATAGTGTCATGTAAACATACAAGGATCCAAACTTCAAGTATTGGTGTTTATTCACACTCATCAAAACCAAGACAAAGTCAGAACACAAAATAGTAATTTCACCAAAAAAACCAAAAAAAAACAACAATCAGCTTACATCATGTCGTCTTTCTGGGTCTGGCCACAAAATTTCGTCCACATCACATGCAATATCCTCCAGTCCAAGGCACCGGGGAAAATATCTCCTTGAATGCCATATCCAGGCCTGACATGATGCCTGGTCAATATCTCCACATGCCTCCTCCATTGCCTGTAAAAGGGCTACCTGTTGATGAGGATGACGGTCGTACACTTTCCAGCGCCAGGCAGAGAAGAACTCCTCGATGGGATTTAAGAATGGAGAATATGGAGGGAGGTTGAGTGCCATGAAGAATGGGTGGTCTGTAAACCAGTTGCGGACCAAAGCAGCCCTATGGAAACTAACATTGTCCCATATGATGACATATCAGGTCTGCTCTGGTCTCTGAACAGTGAGCATGTCATGTAAGGTGTCCAGGAATGCAATAATGTGTACAGTGTTGTATGGGCCTATGGTTGCATGGTGGTGAACAACACCATTTTGGCTTATAGCTGCACACATGGTTATGTTACCACCACATTGTCCTGGGACATTGATGATGGCACGGTGTCCAATAATGTTCCTGCCACGTCCCCTGGTTTTACTGAGGTTTTACTGAGGTTTAAACCGGCCTCATCTACAAAAAGTAGCTCATGTCCCATGGCATCTAGTTCCATCACTCTCTGGACAAGGCAAAACAAATGCAACACATCAGGCCCATGCACAGCACTACAGTATGCACTTCCAAATTCAGAACCAAGGACACTATAGCTTACCTGCACATAGTCATATCGCAGTTGCTTTACACGTTCTGTGTTTCTCTCAAAAGGAACTCTTTAAATTTGCTTCATTCTTATTCTGTGTCGCGCAAGTACACGACTTAGTGCAGAAATGCTTACACTGTGTATATTTTGAAAGATGGTGACATTATCAATTATGCGCTGCTGTATTTCGCGCAGTCTTATTGCATTATTGGCAATCACCATGTTCACTATATGGGTCTCTTGCTCTGGAGTGAACATTCTTCCTCTGCCCCCAACATGTGGACGTCTAGCAATTCTGTAAAGTAACAATTTCAGTATTTTTGCATGTGTGGTACTGTTGTGTTTTTCTCATTAGAGTATGGCAGTGCTACAAAGTACTTACCGATTCTCATTTCGAAATGTCCTAATGATGCTTGCCACAGTGTAGCTGCTCAAATTAGGCTGAACCCGTTGGCCAGCTTCCCTCAGGGTCATTCCATGGTTGATGACATGGTCCACTATTGTAGCTCTGATGTCATCAGTTATTCTATTTCTTACTCTTCTTACCCTTCCTCTTTCCCCTCCTCGTCCTCTTCTTGCTCCTCCTTGTCCTCTTCCTCTAACTTCCTCTAACCCTCTCGCTTCTTCAACTCCACGTCCTCTCTCCCTCGGCCTCCTCGGCCTCCTCTGATTCTCACTCTTCTCACTCTTACTGCTCGTTCCATTGTACTCCACACAGACAGCTTACCTGTGGCTTATTTATAGTGCTTAGGCTGATTGCAAAGTGAACTAATTATCTATAACAGTTTTCACATGTGAAAGTTTTTTTGCCAGACAGTTGGCAAAATAGTGTTAATGATAGCCATACATGTGTATAATTTTGCTAGGAGTGTGTTGGAAATTTGGTAATTGAGTGTAAGCAGTGAGTTGTGTTTAAAGTTCTGCAAAAAGAGTGTTGTGCAGTGAATTGTGCCTACAGTTTTGCAAAGTGTGTGTTACAAAATTGCAAACTGAGTGCAAAGCAGTGTTTGTGCTTTTAGTTTTGCAAACCCAGTGAGTGGTTTTGCTATACGTATTAATAGTTTTAGAAATTGTGCTACAAGAATCACGATTAGCGCTTAAGCATTCAGAAAAAAATGTAAAAAGTACAATGTTATTTGACATGATTATTGCGTTGATGGCATGTTATTACAATATTGGTTAATTATTCAATCATCAGGTTCTGCAAAGATTAATTAGGCACCAGCCCTCTCCTCGTCAGCAGTCTCCCTCTCGTACAGGCGCCAGCTACTCTTCATGATGTTGCGTGCCCTCCTCTGGAGTGCGGCCATCTTTATTTCCTCAAACATAGCACGACATCATAGACTGGACTGTGGCACGCCTCCAACGATTCCTCAAAGGGAAAGGCATTCCCTTCCAAGGCAAGGATAATAAAACCAGACTGTTTAATCTCTCTGTGTACTTTGCTAACCTGGCAGCCAGCCATATTCAGCAATTCGCCCGGGGGACACTCTGGCACTCTCGAGTGAACCATAGACTGTATATAAGAAATGGACGTAGTCATGATGACGTCACCCGTTGGTTTGTGGACCGCCATTTTGAAGCCTCAAGTTTGGCTAATAGGGCGCCGCCATGTTGAGTTTTTGCAACCAGGAAGTGTCCGGAAGTGACAATACGGCGGAGCTAACGGCTGCGTGTGGAGCTAGCTAGCTAGCTAGACAGGTCGCCATGGTAATGACTTGTCAATGATAGATAATCCCGCCCTGAAACATTCTCTGCTTTGTGGTCTATTTTAAAATAAATGGGACCATAATTTACTAAATGAACATCATGCTGTGTTGAAGAAGACTTGAAACTAGCGACTGAGACCATAAACTCATCAGGAAAGTGTTTACTGGGGTAATTATTCAGCTGAGAAGGAGAAACATTTTCCATTATTTCTAATGGAGCCGGACTTCTTTTTGCAACCAGAAGAGTCGCCCCCTGCTGGATTTTCAATAGAATGCAGGTTTCAGGGACTTCAGCATTCGCTTTATATTGTTGACCGGAAGTTTCCCGCTTTCTCTACTGTCGCATCTTTGCAGCCCGTACAGCCCCCTCTCACCCTGCCTTAGAATGCACAGTCAGCGTTCCACCACTCCGCTCACGGCCATTTTCCTCACACAACAAACCAGCATGCAACTGTTTATCACAGACCACACTCCATCTTCCTGGACCTGCAGACAGATGTCTCTCTGCTAATGTCCCCATGGTAACAGAGAAGGCCAGTCAAGCAGGGAGGCAGGATGGTCCGCAACGATTTCAACCCTCCTGGGCTGCACTCTTTGCAACTGCAGGCTCCTGCATGTCTGGTCCTTCTGTGGAGGAGCTCGCACCAGAAGCACCTGTCCGCAATCCAACCACACCAGCAGACTGACCAACACATCACCTCGGTACAACTTTTAAAGTATAGGAGTCCTAGTAGACACTCCTCACCCTTACCACAACCTCAGAATTCAGATCTCTGGACAATGAGTCCAGCTTTCCTTCTTCAGTAATCACAAGCTACACCCCGTAGTCATAGCCACCATTCTTTGGGGCAATAATGGACTAGAAAGTCCATACTGATCCACTCTGACAATACTACAGTCATAGAGACAGCCCCTTCACGGACTCCCACGAATCTCAGCTCAATATAATTTCATCCTCAGGGCAGCTTGCAATTTATAGCATATTCATATACACTCATTCTCTCCTGCCTCTTCCCCCATCTGTTCATCCCTTTATCCTCTCTTCCTTCATCCCTGTCTTTTTAATTCGGTACACAACCATGTAATGTGCAATGCAATCAATGACAGCTTAAACTACTGTAAGTCAACACACCATGCAGACTCTCAAACCAGTGTAACGTTATAACTAAATAAAACTGTAAGGTTACATGATCAACAATAAACCTTTAACCTCTTTGCAGCCAACGGTAATAATTAAGGTGATGCCAGCCAGCGGGATGTAAATAATTACGCTAATCGACTACCACAAGTTTGGCAAGTAAACAAACGCTCGTTCATCTTTTCACAGAATAATTCCAACTTAACTGTATTATTTTTTTCCGTCAACAATATATTCTAACAACGTAGTCATAAAACACATTTAATACAGAATCATGACAATCATTATCAAATCACCACTTTGATTTTTTATTGTAATTTTGATATTTTCTTACATTCATCTTTGTGAAAATTAATGTAACAAAATGTATATTACTTTAAAATCACCATAGCAAACTAATTTATCTATCAGAGAGCCACAACTGAATGCACAGCAGTTGTACAGCTGAATTTTAAATATCATACTTCAGAACTTAAACAACAACAATTGCATTTTCAACAGGAAACACTGAAATCTGTTAGATGGCCACTGCATGAGTGGACTGTGTTTTAGCAAAGACAAGACTTTTGCATATATTGCGGATTTTGGACATATTTAGACCATACAGCAAAGGGTTGAAAAGAGGCTGGCATGTAAGAAAATATAATGATAAAAAAAATCTCAAAACAATGGGTACATGGCTCATATTAAACCTGCTCTGCACTATTTCAAAGAAGGCCCCAAAAGAAAAGTTCAGCAGAGAGGCAAGGTGAGGAGTGCAGGTGCTGACAGCTTTTTGTCTGGTCTGTTTGGAACCAGAAAAACAAACTTTAAGAATCTTAATGTAAGTGTAAAGGATTAGACAAACAGGACATAAGATTGTGAATGAAATCATAAAGAGTCCATAGATGTTATTGATCCTGGTGTCAGAACATGCCAGTTTGACAATGGAGTAGTTGTCATAGTACACTTTCTCAAGAATGTTCCCACACAGCTTTAAGGAGTTGGTCAATGATATCATTATAAGACACAATAGTAGAGCGTAAAGCCAAGTTACAGCAATAAGCATGGCTATTTTGTAAGATGTCATTCGGATATTATATTGTAGAGGACAACAAATAGCAAGATATCTGTCGTAAGACATGATGGCTAAGTTGATAAATCCTACACCTGCATAAAAGTTCAAACAGAAATTCTGCAGGAAACAAAAGGGAACAGAAACAGTGTGAATGTCAGAGAGAAGCTGAACCAGAAGGGATGGAAACAACCCTGTACTACCATACAGCTCATTTACAAACAGGCTGCACAGAAAAATGTACATAGGTTCATGTAAGCTTCTGTTCATACAGATAACCACAATGAGCAAAAGATTGGCACAAATAATTAACATATATAAAGTCATAATAACCATAAAATACAAGTATTTAAAAAGTCCAGTGTCAAAGTAGGCAGCAAGTATGAAATATGAAACCTGTGTAGAATTTATCATGATCCTGCGTTTGCTTCACAAAGCAGCCATAACACTGTTCATAGAATTAATTAATTACATTGAGTGTTACATTATGTTTTAGTAAAACTTTAACTATAAACTCTGTGCTTGATTGGGGCTATGTGCAGCTAAAGTAATAAACACATTAATAGTATTAGGCCTACACACAGTAAAGAAATCCATTATCAAGAAACAATTGAGACAATCGTCCTTACATTTAACTAACTTACCATTCTGTCATGTAAAATCTATGTAACACTAAAGTAAGACCATACAGAGACAAACGGTCACACTGGGTGAATCTTGACATTTATATGTTGACCAGCTGTGGTAATATTGTGAGTCGCTTTGTTTCAAATCATTAGACTCCCACAGTAATAGTGTTACTATGGGGTTATTATTGTTATTGTTATTACTGAAGAATAAGTAGGAGATACACACTATGAATCCCTCTTGGGGAAATTGTAGCAGAACCATTTACAAATGTGAGTGGAGAGTTGTGTAACTGTATTTCAATCCATGTTTGCAAGAATCTGTAAATGCAACTGAGATTTGTAAGTAATTAGGTGAAGTTTATTTAATATAGCACCTCAAACAGAACAAAGTCACAAAGTGCTTTAGAAGAGTAGTTTTCTAGAAAAGTTTGGATATTTTCCAATATGCAATAAAAACAAGAGTCAAGCTTCTGTGACCAATACGGTCACATGGGCCCGGGTTTACTTCAGAAAACTGTTGTCACTTAACACATTTCGCCGCTTCATCCAGAAATGCAACCAGAAACTATATTACTGTAAAAATTTTATTAATAGCCCCGACTTTTATTTGCTAAAATCACTGATTTGACCCTGCCTATATTTGGGACAGGCATCCATATGAAACAGGCTTTTAATTCATTTTGCACAAAACTGAAACAGGCTACAATGAAACTGTTTATTTATTGAATGAACAGACCAGTAAACGGGCTAGTTGGCTGTTTGAGACTTTGCTATTAATTGAATTTTACAGTAAGCAAAGGGTGCAGGAATGCTAAAAAGTTGTCTGGGCCATGTCAGATGGGCCGAAAGGCTATGGAACTGTGTGATGTGGTCAGATGAATCCACATTTCAGCTTGTTTTCGGGAAGAATGTAAAGTGAGTTCTTGGTGCTTTTGCAGCTGATAACAGATTGTTATCATGCAACTCAAAAAGGTGCATGGTACCACTGATAGAGACATATGTTGGCATCAAGGCAAAATATTATACTTTTACTTTACCAGGCAAGTTACTTTAAGAACAGTTTCTTATTTACAATAACAGCCTGGCAGGAGACAAAGGACTCGTGTGGGAAAAGGGTACGGGGATTAAATAAAATAGCGTAAACATAAGACACAGGACAACAACACAGTCCTAACAACAAACCTTAAAAAACAGGCAAAAAGACACAAAGAGACCAGATGAGAAAATAACAGAAAAGGACAGATAAAAAAACATAACAGACCAGACATAAAATAATCTAAAGAGAGTAGACGATACATCAAATGGCACACTAGTTGAATAATGAAAACCATCAAGATAGTAACAGAGCAACATATAACAATAACACATAAAATCACATGAAGCAATTACAGATTTCTGTAAATGAGTTAGTGATTTTGCCTTTAAAAGTGGCAGTGGTGACTAGAGTGGAGAGTTTTATTGTTTTTTGTAGTTGGTTCCAGTTGTTGGGTGCAGCGAACTGGAAGGTGGTGCAACCTAATGAAGTGTTAGCTGAAGGGATTTGTAAATGGATGTGACTAGAAGAGTGGGTGTTGTAGGTGATGGAAGGATGAAGTAGAAGTATCCCAAATACGGAGGGGGGGGGCTAAGAGAGTTTTTAAAATAAGGATAAACCAGTGGATCTTAAGATTGTATTAAGTGATTTCCCAGTCTATGGAGTTGTACAGATTGCAGTGATGTGTCCAGATTGCAGTGGTGTCGCCTTTAAGGTGCATTGGTGGCAAATCTGATAGCTGAGTGATAAAGAACATCTAGCTGCTTGGGAAGCCCCTTACCTGCAGACAGTTAAATTACTTCCCCAAAGTCTAGCATGAGTAATATTTTCATCTGAATTATGGTAAGTTTTGCAGATTGGATGAATGATGACCAATTATGGTAGACAAACCCTAGCCTGGTCTTGACCTTGGCCTAAAGCTTGGAAATGTGATGAGAGTACAGTGTGCTGTCAAGCCAAACTCCCAAGTATTTGTATGTATTTACTTGCTCTAATTCCACACCCCCAACTGTGGTAATTAAACCAGAGTGGGAGGCAGTGTATTTCCTACCAAACCACATTAACTTTGAAAGTTTGCTGAATACAATGGAAAGATTGTTGTAGAGTTCTTAGAACCTGTTCCGGGGAGAACCCAACGCAATATAAAATGGCATCATCTGCATATAAGTATATAAGTGAATCGAAGATCTCAGATCGAAGAGAAACAATGCGGTTTTCATCCCGGTCGTGGAACAACTGACCAGCTCTTTACTCTCACAAGGATCCTGGAGTGGGCTTGGGAGTATGCCCATCCAGTCTACATATGCTTTGTAGACCTGGAGAAGGCATATGACCGGCTCCCCCGGGAGATACTGTGGGAGGTGCTGCGGGAGTATGGGGTGAGGGGGGGCCCTTCTTAGGGCTATCCAAAGCGAGAGCTGTGTCCGAGTACTCAGCAGAAAGTCGGACTCTTTCGAGGTGGGAGTTGGCCTTCGCCATGACTGCGCTTTGTCACCAATCCTGTTTGTGATATTCACGGACAGAATATTGAGGCATAGCCATGGCAAGGAGGGGATGCAGTTCGGTGAGCTTGGGATCTCGTCACTGCTTTTTGCTGATGATGTGGTTCTGATGGCATCATCGGTCCGTAGCCTTCAGCTCTCACTGGATCGGTTCGCAGTAGAGTGCAAAGCGGCTAGGATGAGGATTAGCACCTCTAAATATGTGGCCATGGTTCTCAGCAGGAAACCGATGGAGTGCCAACTCCAGGTAGGGAATGAGCCCCAAGTGAAGGAGTTCAAGTACCTCGGGGTCTTGTTCACAAGTCAGGGGAGACTGGAGCAGGAGATTGGCCGGAGAATCGGAGCAGCGGGGGCGGTATTGCACTCGCTTTACCGTACCGTTGTGACGAAAAGAGAGCTGACCCGTAAGGCAAAGCTCTCGATGTACCGGTCAATTTTCGTTCCTACCCTCACCTATGGTCATGAAAGCTGGGCCATGACCAAAAGAACAAGATCGCGGGTACAAGCAGCTGAAATGGGTTTCCTCAGGCGGGTGACTGGTGTCTCCCTTAGAGATAGGGTGAGAAGTTTGGCCATTTGCGAGGAGCTCAGAGTAGAGCCGCTGCTCCTTTGCGTTGAAAGGAGCCAGTTGAGGTGGTTTGGGCATCTGGTAGGGATGCCTCCTGGACCCCTCCCTAGGGAGGTGTTCCAGGCATGTCCAGCTTGGAGGAGGCCTCGGGGAAGACCCAGGACAAGGTGGAGAGATTATATCTCCACACTGGCCTGGGAACGCCTCGGGATCCGGGAAAGTCCCCGTATTTTACCCTTCTTTCCCGCCGTCCTCCCGCATTAGTATTTTCCCGTAAATCTCCCGTATTAACCTGCGTTATTAACAATAATAATACCCCGGGCCCGGGCGGAGTAAAAAAAAAACATTCCATATCTGACTTCTGTCACCAGCTTCCCGATAACTGCCACCTGCAGGTAGACAAAAGGGCCGTATTACAGAAACTTGCCTAACCGGCAGATTCTATCCTAACTGCTTGGTGACCATGGTAATAAGGGTTAGGAACTGATTTAGAAAAAATGCCTTTACAGATTAACAGTTCCTAAGTCAATATTCCTTTCCTATCTTTAGATAGGAAAAGTGTTTTACAGAAGCATCCTAACTGTTGAGCTCTCCTAACTTTTACTTCCACCAGCTAGTGTTTGCTAACTCGTTTAATCCACATTGCCGCTGTTTAATTGCTTTTACAAAATCAAAAAAAATGTCAAAAGGCTGAACTTAATTGATTCTACCAATATGTTTGATAAAACACTCGTTAGTAGAAAGGCTGTCGGTGATGTAACGTTGGATAATGTCTCATTATAGGCCCATAATGTAAAGGCTTGATGTAACAAAAGGATCCTAATCCAAGTCTTTGATAGAAGGAGATCGTTTAATTCAAGAAATACATGAAAAACATGATTACGTCAGGCCGCAGCCTTTATCAGCCTTTCCCCAGAAGAGCTCCAGGTTTCTGCCGGCATCAGTGAGGGAGCTCAGGAGGAGCGACCAGCGGCTTTCCTCTGCTCGTTGGACACAAAAGTTGCCTTTCTCTTCGTATCACTTGTAAATGGGCTTTTTTTCTTTTTGGCAGCATTAGCGCTCCGCTGAATGTCGGATATGCAATGGTGACTGTGTCCGCTATTTTAGCCAACTCTCTATCTGTAATCTCCAGAGTTAAGTGTTATGTGGATCGGTATTTCTCTGTTCAACTATCATTGAACTTCTGACTTGAAGTTCAATGATAGTTGTTGTTTCTGCTCCATTTTAAGTTTGTTTCATTAAAAAAATACAAAAAACAGCGATTAAAAGAAGTTTAGCTCAGCAACATGAGAAAAGTCATCGGTTGCTAGGTAACATACATAAAAGTTGATAACCGATGTTGGATCGAGTATTTAGGATTTCCTAACCTGAGATGAGACAGGATGAAGTAAGATAAGATAGGATTCCTAAAGTTCGTTAGGATTTGCTTCTGTAATAGAAAACTGAGAAAAATCCTATATAGACTCTTCTATCTTAACTTAAGACTTAATATAGGAAACTTTCTGTAATATGGCCCCAGAACTGTTTGAGCTCTACTCTCATGTAAATTTTTTTCCTGATATCAGTGCTTGCATCTTTGTTTAGCCATTCACCATTTGCCGCCTCTGCCCAAAAACCCAGCCATACTACAGCGTCTTCAGCCCGCCTCCCTACTGCATTTGGGTCTACTCACAGACTACGCCAAACCCCCTGACTGAAAAAGGTTAAAAGAAGCTGAGTAGGTGTCTGAGCTCAGGTGGGATGCAGTCCCAGTGTGACTACAGAAGGTGAGCAGATCAGTGTTAGAAAGCATCCATTCTCACAACCTGAGTTATAATGACTTTAAATGATGTAACAGTACATTTGAGGGTTTTGGAAATTTGTTTTCTTCCAGATGAATCTGATTGGTGTTAATATGCTAAGGTGTGTTTATATTATGAATGATTGATGCTTTCTTTCACAATGATGCATTTAAAATTGCTAAACAACTACAATCTGTTCATCCACTGAACTGTGTTAAAAAAAAATCAAACAAAGAGGTATCATGATAAACTCTACACAGGTTTCATATTTTACACTTGCTGCCTACTTTGACACTGGGATTTTTAAATACTTATATTTCCTGATTATTCTGACTTTGTATCTTTCAATTGTTGGTGCCAATCTTTTGCTCGTTGTGGTTATCTGTATGAACAGAAGCTTACATGAACCTATGTACCTTTTTCTGTGCAGCCTGTTTGTAAATGAGCTGTATGGTAGTACAGGGTTGTTTCCATTCCTTCTGCTTCAGATTCTCTCTGACATTCACAGTGTTTCTGCTCTCTTTTGTTTCCTGCAGATTTACTGTTTGTACTCTTATGGATGTGTAGAATTTGTGACCTTAGCCATCATGTCTTATGACCGATACCTTGCTATCTGTTTTCCTCTACAATATCACACACGTATGACATCTAAAACGGTTGCGATACTTACCACATTAATATGGTTATACGGTGTACTTTTTACTGGTGTCATGTTGTCTTTGAGTGTCCCTCTACAGCGGTGTGGGAACACAATTCAAAAAGTGTACTGTGACAACTACCCCATCGTTAAACTGGCCTGTTCTGACACCACTGTCAATAACATGTATGGAATTGTTCACATGTGTACAGTAATCATTGGCCTTATAATTTTAATTATTTACACTTACATGAGGATTCTTAAAGTTTGTTTCTCTGGTTCTAAACAGACCAGACAAAAAGCTGTCAGTACCTGCACTCCTCACCTCGCTTCTCTGCTCAACTTTTCTTTTGGGGCCTTCTTTGAAATAATGCAGAGCAGATTTAATATGAGCAGTTTACCCAATATGTTGCGCATTATTTTGTCATTATACTGGCTCACATGCCAACCACTCGTTAATCCTTTATTGTATGGACTGAAAATGTCCAAAATACGTGTTCTTTATAAAAGTATGCTCTTTGGGGGGAAAAAGTAACTACAAAAGTTATCTGAAAACTAACAGAAATTCTTCAGTAAAAAGAAATACATTAATTGAATGAGATAAGTTATGACAGTACAACTGTGAACTATATAACGTAACAACCTAACTGCATAATACTGTAAATATTTTTAAGAAAACATTTAATCATTCAGCAACGGCCTTTCCTTAAATCACTATATAATGATTATTATTTTTATTCTTAAAATGAACACTTCTGTTTTCAAAGCATTATAATCCAGCTGATAACAAGTGAAGAAACCTACTCTCGGGACTAAAATCTATAAGCTGCAGCTGAAACTCCAAAAGGTGGTTAGAGTTTACATTATTTTCTTAAATACTGCTGAGCATGAACATTCACACTCAAACTTTCATTTGTTTGAATATCTGAATTGACTCCCCTGGAACCCAGAAAGACTTACTGAGAATAATTACTTGTGTGAAGCAGATAGATGGTACAACACACTCTAAAGTTAAAATTTAATTCTAATGTGACATACCAACCAAAATATGTCTGAATCACTAAATATCAAAAACCTCCTACTTATTACTCCTTATTCATATTATGCTAATCTAGCATATTCAAGTCTGCAGCTAAATTATGCATGTTAATAATTAACTTTAAATATTATACACTACTATGTGACCAAATAAAAACTCCTGTGATAAGTTCTTTAATACAGTCTCCATTTTTGAACCTTCTTATTATTACTTTTTTGTTAGCCTAGTGTTACAGAGATGTGTATAGTAAGGCCCCTTGTTTATAGTGGGGTTGAATTGGAAAATCAAACTCAATGATGATTACAAGTGTCAGGGCAAAGAGCAGTCAGGATGAATTAAATGGTGGTTTTGTAAACACACGACACATCTCTTCTATATAATTCTTTACAGTTGCAGAAGTCATTGTAAATCTTTTTCCCCCTCGTTCTAACAGACCACACAAAAAGCTCAGTACCTGCACGCCACATTTTGCTGACCTGCTAAACTTTTCTTGTGGATGTTTCTTTGAAACAATAAAGAGCATATTTAACTTGAAGAGTTTACGAACATGTTGCGCTTTTTATTATATCTGTATTATTTTACTTCTCACTCCTCACTCTTAACTAAACATTTAGGAATGATAGGTAGATAGGAGTGTTTTTGTGAAATAGGTTACGTTTTCAATTGATTTTATTTGTAATTGCTTCTCCTCATAGTCTGTGCAGTCAGTTATTAAGCCACAAAAAAAACTCTCTTGTCAATATTTTGTGTGGCCACAATTGTTTTCCAGCACTGTATTAACCCTCTTGGGCTTGGAGTTCAACAGAGCTTCACAGGTTGCCCCTGGAGTCTTCTTCCACTCCTCCAAGATGACATCATGGAGCTGGTGGATGTTAGAGACCTTGTGCTCCTTCAGCTTCCGTTAGAAGATGCCCCACACATGCTCAGCAGGTTTCAGGTCTGGAGACATGCTTGGCCAGTCCATCACCTTTACCCTCAGCTTCTTTAGCAAGGCAGTGGTCGTCTTGGAGGTGTGTTTGGGGTCATTATCATGTTGAAATAATGTCCTGCAGCCCAGTCTCCAAAGTGAGGGGATCATGCTCTGCTTCAGTATGTCACAGTACATGTTGGCACCATGGTTCCCTCAATGAACTGTAGCTCCCCAGTGCCGGCAGCACTCATGCAGCCCCAGACCAGGACACTCCAACCACCGTGACTGTAGGCAAGACACTTGTCTTTGTACTCCTCACCTGGTTGCTGCCACACATGTTTGAAACCATCTTAACCAAATAAATTTATCTTGGTCTCATTAGACCACAGGACATAGTTCCAGTAATCCATGTCCTTAGTCTGCATGTCTTCATCAAATTGTTTCTTGGCTTTCTTGTGCATCATCTTTAGAAGAGTCTTCCTTCTGGGACAACGGCTATGCAGACCAATTTGATGCAGTGTGCGTTGCATGGTAGGGGCTGCGACTTTGATAAAGAAAAGGTCTAAGCCTTATTGCAGCAGGAAAATGCCAGGCGTCATTTTGCATATGCTACAGCAACCTGGCTTGTGTGTGCTTTCCTGGCCCGCTGCGAGTCCAGATCTGTCTCTGGTTGAAAATGTATGGCACATAATAAAGAGGAGAATCAGCAAATGGCGAAGTCAGACTGTTGAGCAGCTAAAGTTTTGAAAACTGACACAATTAGTATCTTCACTTCCAAACAATTAACCATGCCTCTGTCCCAACTTTTGTTGAGTGTGTTGCATGCATGAAATTCCAACCTTGTTTATATTTACAAAATTAAATATATATTTTGCTGGTCAGTAAAACTGTAGTATTGAGGAATGCACAGACTTGTATAATGAGAAAACTAAAATACCACTACTCACACAAATAGAACAACACAGAAAGGCCAACTCCTCAGATCAAGACTCAGCTTTTTACCTACATTTAAGCATGAGGGACATTCTTTCAATGAAAACAATGATCATATTCTGTACATAGCAGACAGATGGTTTGAAAGAGGAGTGAAAGGAGCCATTTATTTCAAATTGGAGAACCCATCTCCCAACAGGGGATGAGGGCTGAGACACCACTTATCCCCCACTTACAATGCTGTCCTTTCATCTCTTCCCAGGGGCTTTAACAAAGGCTCACATTTGGCCTCATGTCACATTGCCAACAACGATTATTCAGACTTGGCCTCAGGTGACTCCAACGTCCACAACGACTGTCGTTACAACAACCAGGAGCTCTAACGAACAAAGTATTATATGTGTAGAGGTCAGGGAAAGTGCCTGTGGGCTAGCAGATGGGCATAGTGGTCCCTAAGTGTCTTGGGACATAAATATGCTTATAGATGATAGATAGTGGACTGTCATCCCCTTCAGGTCTATCCATAATTTCCCAAATTAGCACTGAAGTCCCCCTGAAAAACTATGACCTTGCCAGAACCCCTACCAGAGTTTTCAAGAAGGCTGCATACTCAGAATTCCGTGATTTGGCTTGCTGCCTTCCCAGTCCTTGTGTGTGCTGTCCCTCTCCCTTGTGTTTTTGTTTTGTCATCAGTGTGTCCTGTATTGTGTGGGTGTGGCACTCCTGGTCCTATCTCCTTGTCAGGACACCTGTGGCTACTGACCCACCTGAAGCAAATCCAACAATCACCATTCCTGTCTTAAACCCCGGCTTTCCAACCAGTCTCTTCCAGATCTTCCGTTCACCCAAGTGGTAACACTTGCTACAGCCAGCCTAAAGTTTTAGGTCTGCTTTAGAATCACTTGTTCTGGTCTACCTCCAGCAGGGCTCCAGTAGTGTGGCCGATTTTTCTGTAGAATTCAGAACAGCGGCCGATACAGAGTGGAATTATACAGCGTTATCAGCAGCTTTTTGTAAGGAACTGAGTCAGAGGATCAGGGATGAGCTTGTGTCACATGATGAACCCACCAACATTAACTCTCTTGTCTCCTTGGCTATCCGGTTAGACAATCGCCTGCGAGAGTGGCGCAGGGAGAGGGCCAACCTGCCTCCAACCAGGTTCTCGGTCCCCCCTGAAGCACCAGTTACCATGACTTCCTCCGAGACTGAACCTGAGCCTATGCAGGTGGGCAGGGCTCTCCTCTCTCTTGCCCAATACCTCCACCGTAGGAGATCTGGTGAGTGCCTCTACTGCGGGGACAAGGGTCACTTCATTATGTAATGCCCTGTTCGGCCAAAAGACCGGGCTTCCCAATAAATGTGGGGGTGCTGGAGAGCCAAAGAAACTTCCCCACCTCAGACTCCTCTCCTATGCAGCTTACAGCCACTCTTTGTTCTCCCCAGCTGACTCTCTCTGTGTTAGCCGTGATTGATTCTGGTGCTGAAGGCAACTTTCTGGAATCCGACTAAGCCTCCTTGTCAGGATTCCCTATAGAGAAGCTCTCTGAAGCATGCACTGCAAGGTCCGTAGATGGCAGAATTCTGGCCCATGTAACTCATGTCATTATCCCCATTGAGTGAGTTCCGTCAGGCAACCACCATGAGAAGATTTCTTTTAATCTAATCACTGCTCCCAAGACACCAGTAATTCTGGGGTTCCTCTGGTTGAAGTTACACAACCCGCACATTGACTGCTGCTGGAAGACTTGCTAGTTGGAGCTCATTCTGTCATTCAACTTGCTTACAGCCAGCCCTAACCCCTGCTGGAGGCATCATTAGACCCACCAGCTCTGAGCTTCCAGATTGGTCTGCAATCCCCTCAGAATACTATGATCTTAGGGAGGTATTCTGTAAATACCTAGCACTCTCCCTTCCTCCACACAGACCCTTACCTACCAGCAGGCTCTATAATCTCTGTCGTCCAAAGAAGGAGGCTATGGAGAGTTACATCAGTGATTCTCAACGCAGGGCTCATCCGTCCGTCCACCTCCCCAGTCGGAGCAGGGTTTTTCTTTGTTGAGAAGAAGGATAAGACCCTCTGGCCCTGCATAGACTTTTGAGGTCTTAGAGGCATAACAGTCAAGAACCGGTACCCCCTACAGCAAGCCACTATCTTCACCAAGTTGGACCTTCGCAACGCCTATCACGCATTGTGTCAAAAACGTCTATTTTGCCAATTTTTATAGGCCCTTTATCAGGAACTACAGTAAAGTTGCAGCTTCCCTCACTCGACTCACCTCAGTTAAGTCCCATTCATCTGGCCCCCGGAGGCAGAAACTTCAGCTTTCTCCCAGCTTAAGACCTTGTTTACTTCTGCACCCGTTATAGTCCATCCTGATTCCACAAAGCAGATCATCGTTGAAGACAATGCTTCAGACAGTGGGTTGGGGGCAGTACACTCCCAGCATTTTGGTTCAGATCAGAAACTTCATTCATGTGCCTATTTCTCTCACTGCCTCAGTCCACCTCAACAAAACTATGATTTGGGGAGCAGGGAGTTGCTAGCCATGAACCTGGCTTACCTTCAGTCTGCTAAGAGACTTAATTCTCAACAAGCACAGTGGGCATTGTTCTTTGGGCAATTTAACTTTGTATTAACCTACAGACCCGGCTCCAGAAATGTCAAGCAAGATGCCTTGTCAAGTGTTCTTCAACCCCTGGAGGATATTTCCTGCTCTGACACCATCCTTCAATCCAGTTGCGTGGTGGTAGCTATCACCTGGAAGATTGAGTCTGCTGTCAGAGAGGCCCAGAGGGATCAGCCAGTAATGGTCCAGCTAATGGTTTGTTTGTGCCTGACTCATTCCCAGGTCTTACAGTGGGCCCACCCATTTTGCCTGTCACTCTGGTTCCAACCGTACCCTGACTCTACTTAAGAGGTATTTTTGGTGGCCCACCATGGAGACTGACACCTGAGCCTATGTGTCGGCTTGCACTGTCTACGCCTGGAGTAAGGTGTCCCATCAACCTCCTGCAGGCCTACTGCGCTCCCATGGTCACACATTGCTCTGCACTTTGTTACAGGCCTACCTCCATCCCAAGGTAACACCACCATCTGCACTATTGTAGACCGCTTTTGTAAGTCTGTGCAATTCATTGCTCTGTCCAAGCTACCTTCAGCCCGTTAGACCGCCAACCTACTGGTTCAACATGTGTTCTGACTGCATGGCATCCCCCTGGATATAATCTCGGACAGAGGACCTCAATTCACATCCCAGGTTTAGAAAGAGTTTTGCCAATCTCTTGGTGCTACTGTCAGTCTCTCGTCTGGTTTCCACCCTCAGACTAATGGGAAGCAGAGAGCCAATCAAGAGTTGGAAGCAGCCCTGCGTTGTGTTGCATCCACCAACCCATCCTCCTGGAGCCCGCAGTTCGCCTGGGTGGAGTATGCACACAACTCTCTGACCAGCACAGCTCCGGGACTGTTGCCATTTGAGGCCTCCCTCTGTCCAACTGCCTCTGTTTCTTTCTCAGGAGAGTGAATTGACGGTTCCCTCAGTCCAACACCATCTTAGACGCTGCCGCAAGATTTGGAGGGAGATCTAGTCAGCTCTTCTTCACTCCATGGCTAGCAATTGCCACCGGACTCCAGCCCCAGTGTACAAACCAGGTCAGAGAGTTTGGTGTCATCGAAAAACATTCCGCTTAAGACTGACTCTAAGATGCTCTCCCCCCCAGTTCATAGGTCCCTCTGACCGGACCCCCTCCCACCACCGGGGTCATGGATGACCTCCCTGCTTACACAGTCCGCCAGCTGATGGATGTCCGCAATTGTGGCAGGGGCTTGCAGTACCTTGTTGTTTGGAAGGGGTTACAGCCTGGAGGAGAAGCAATGGTTTGCTCGATCATTTGTTTTGGATGCGGACATGGTTAGGGAGTTCCATGCTGCCCATCCTGACAAGCCGGGTGGGTCACCGAGAGGCTCCCATTGAGGGAGCAGTGCTGTCGTGATTTGGCATGCTGCTTACCTTCCTTGCATCTAGCTCACCCCACCTCCTCTCACCCGACTTCAATCAAATCATTAAGTATCTGCTTAAAGACTCTAGCTCTCCTGCCACTCGTCACCAGATTGTTCCATTTCCTTTGTGCTCAAGTACTGCTTTCACCTGAAACTTTTGGTGTGTTTTTTGTGTTTCTCCTCATGCTTTTCGAAACATGATTTTACTGGGCCCTGTCCTAGCAAGTTTGTTTAACCATTCACCATTTGGCACCTCAGCTCAAAACCCCAGCCATACTACACCATCTTCAGCCCGCCTCCCTCCTGCATTTGTTTGACCAGCCAACCCCTTCATCCATTCATAAATTGTTAATTAAAAAAGATTTACTCATACAACCTTCGTGTCTGTTTCCACTACTGGTTCTACTCACAGACTACGCCAAACCCCCTGACTGAAAAAGGTTAAAAGAGGCTGAGTAGATGTTTGAGCTCAGGTGTGAGGCAGTCAGAGTGACTACAGAAGGTGAGCAGATCATTGTTAGAAAGCATCCATTCTCACAACCTGAGTTATAATGACTTTAAATAATATAACAGTAGGTTTGATGTATTTAAGAAATTAGTTTTCTTTCAGATGAATCTGATTGGTGTTAATACACTACATGTGTGTGTATTATATTGAATGATTGATGCTTTGTTTCACAATGATGCATTTAAAATTACGAAACTTAACAACTACAATCTGTTCATCCACTGAACTGTGTTAAAAAAATAAACAAAGAGGTATCATGATAAACTCTACACAGTTTTCATATTTTACACTTGCTGCCTACTTTGACACTGGGGTTTTTAAATACTTATATTTCCTGATTATTCTGACTTTGTATCTTTCAATTGCTTGTGCCAATCTTTTGCTCATTGTGGTTATCTGTATGAACAGAAGCTTACATGAACCTATGTACCTTTTTCTGTGCAGCCTGTTTGTAAATGAGCTGTATGGTAGTACAGGGTTGTTTCCATTCCTTCTGCTTCAGATTCTCTCTGACATTCACACTGTTTCTGCTCCCTTTTGTTTCCTGCAGATTTACTGTTTGTACTCTTATGGATGTGTGGAATTTGTGACCTTATCCATCATGTCTTATGACAGATACCTTGCTATCTGTTTTCCTTTACAATATCACACACGTATGACATCTAAAACAGTTGCGATACTTACCACATTAATATGGTTATACAGTGTACTTTTTACTGGTGTCATGTTGTCTTTGAGTGTCCCTCTACAGCTGTGTGGGAACACAATTCAAAAAGTGTACTGTGACAACTACCCCATTGTTAAACTGGCCTGTTCTGACACCACTGTCAATAACATGTATGGAATTGTTCACATGTGTACAGTAATCATTGGCCTTATAATTTTAATTATTTACACTTACATGAGGATTCTTAAAGTTTGTTTTTCTGGTTCTAAACAGACCAGACAAAAAGCTGTCAGTACCTGCACTCCTCACCTCGCTTCTCTGCTCAACTTTTCTTTTGGGGCCTTCTTTGAAATAATGCAGAGCAGATTTAATCTGAGCAGTTTACCCAATATGTTGCGCATTATTTTGTCATTATACTGGCTTACATGCCAACCACTTGTCAGTCCTTTAGTGTATGGACTGAAAATGTCTAAAATACGCACTGTTTATAAAAGTCTGCTCTTTAGGGGAAAAAAGTAACTTCGTAACCATAAAAAGAAAACATTTATTGAATGAGATAACTTATAAAAGTACTACTTAACAACCTATTTGGATCAATTCAGCAACAGTTGTTGCTTAAATTACTGTGGAATGATTATTAATTTTATTCTTAAAATGAACACTTCTGTTTTCAAAGCATTTTATTCCAGCTGATAACAAGTGACAAAACCTAAAGTTTCATATCTGAATAATTTCATATTTGATTATCTGATTATCTAATTAGGTGTGTGAAGCAGATAGATGGTACAACATACTCTAAACATAATCTTAAATTCTAATGTGACATACACCAAGACACACCTTACGTGAAATAAATAAAAACTCCTATGATGCAATCTACTTGTTCTTCAATAAAGTTCACATTTTTAAAACTTTTTATTACTTGTTGTTGGCCTAGTATTACAGAGATGTGCATAAGGTCCAGGTTTATAGTGGGGTTGAATTGGAAAAACAAACTCAAGGTTGGATACATGTTTCAGGTCAAAGATCCATGGTAATTGGGATGAAGTAAATGGTGTTGTAAACACATGACAAAACTCTATGAAATACAGTATTCAGTTCACATAATGACACTGTTTCATTACAGTTGTTGAAATCATTGCCAATCTTTTTCTCTCTGGTTCTTAACAGACAATAACCTCAGTAGCTGCACCTTGCTTCCCTGCTTAACTTTTCTTGTGGATGTTTCTTTGAAACAATAAAGAGTATATTTAACTTGAAAAGTTTACGAACACTTTAATTATTATTATTATTATTATTATAATACTCACTTTCCAACCACTCTTCAATACTGTACTGTAGGCTACAGACTGAGAATGTTCAAAATATACTTGAAAGGTAGAAGTCTTTTCTTTGATAAAATAAAGACTCCTAATACCATTCATTGAATCAATACATTTCCTCTGCTTCAATTTAAAAAAAAAATTAGATTTGACAATTGTCCTGTGAACAATTATGATGTTTCTATAATATCTGAATGAAAGAGGTTAACTAAACATTTCGGAATATTAAGTCTGATTGTTTTTGTGAAATACATTGTCAATTGATTTTAATTGTAATTGCCTCTACACTTTAAATACTCAGTCTGTACATTTCTTCTTGCAGACATGATAATATCATTCATTAATATTATTTAACTAATAAATGACAATAGCATAGATGGGAATCCTAAAATTTGGGCATTTTTTATACTTTAAGATCATCAAATGAATGAACATGTTAAGTTTAGTATGACTGTGGACTGGGGTGCAGATACAGAACACTCAAGCCGAGGCAAGTTACAGTCAAGAGTTTATTCACAAGGAACGGAGTAACTTGTAGAACCGTGGGAAAAAGGCAGGGAGTGAGCAGGAGCAGGCAGTCCTGGACAGTGGCAGTCAGCTATCCCAATATCCACCAGGCAACACAAAAAACACACTGGATGCGGGTATCTTGAAAAGGGAAAAAAGATCAAACGTTAGTCCTGGGACCGGCAAAGAACACACTTTAAACAAACTTAATGCTCAGTTGGCTAAAGTGGCTTGAAGTACTCAACCCCGATCAGGTTAGGAATAATCTGGCGATGAGTCTCAGGCCACGTTTACACATAGCCGGGTATTTAGAGAAACGGATATTTCCCCCTCTGTTTTCAATAATAACATCGTGCACAAAACATTGTTTTCAAAAACGTTGTCGTTTACATCAACCCGCATAAATACGCCGCCAAACCTATGGGTGGCAGTGTAGGGAGAAGGATAAAGCCATGCAAGCCAATCAGAATCGACAACAAACATGAGCGACTTCCTTTTCCTTCCAAAACAAAACAAAACAAACAACGGCGGCGACGTTGACGTTGCCAGGCAACATATCTCCGTCTTGGAAGGGAAAGCTGAAGTAAAAATGCTGACCTTCGTGCACTCCTTCGCCTCTGCTCCTCAATATAGTACTGTAGTTGTACTTTCAAATGCAAACAGGCCAAAAGGGTTTTCACAAAAGTAAAAATGAGAACTACCTTAACAGCATCCATTATCAGTAACGTTAGCCAAACAAACTGTAAACTTAGGGATCTAAGTGGACTCTTTTTCTTCACATCGAAGAAACGAATCGATTGATATTCCACATGTCTGCGTAGCTTACGGGTCGCCAGCTAAGCTGACCTCACTAAAATGGGGGCCCACCATATGGTCCCTGTTGACACAAAGGGCCGTTTTTGGACGGAAAACAGCCAGAACAGTGAAAATCGGGTAGGTCCAGTACCAAGAGATTAATCCACCCCCTTTCAAGCCTCCTTACCAAGCTCAAATTTCTCCGTACACCCCAAACTATCTCCCCCGTCGCACCGTTATAACAAGCACTATTTTTCTCCCTCCATTGGACACCTAAACTCCCGCATCCGCATCATCCCACAAGGCGATCTGTCCTTTCCCACTTACTGCTACTATCCGCCGCAGTGCAGTCCGTCCACGATCACGGCAACAGCACTGGTTGAACAAGCGATCGCAACGCAACGCAACGCAACGCAACGCAACGCAACGCAACGCAACGCGACATCCTTCTTCTTGGCAGGCATCCCTTTCCTTACGAAAACCACTTAGCCCGATCCAAAGACATCACACTACACAGAGGCAGAACCCTCGCCGTCGCCGTGGTGGCGATGCTCGCATCTGAGCAGCCACCACAACAGTCATCACCCTCCTCCTTCCACCACCCTTTTGAACCACTGCCATTTTTGGGGGCACGAGGTCCAGCCATCCTGGCACACACAGACAACCACACACTACATTACCAGACCGCTCTGGAACGCCCACTTTCACCACTGAATCAGCCAGAGCCGTTTCCTTTCCTAGCAGCTCCGGCCACCAAACCCTAAACAAACCGCTCGACCCCTTTATCCCTCTTCTCTACACTCACCCTCTTCTCTACACCCTTATCCTTCTCCCTCAACCCCTTTTCATCCCTACTCTCTCGACCCCTCCTTCCATTACTATTCATCATAATAAACCACCATAAAATCTAACATTGGTGTGGTCCTTGTTAGTGAATGAAATTTCTTAATGAATGATGATCAGGTATGGTCACGTGTACGTACGTTCGTATCTCACAAAAGTGTAATAACCAATTAACAAACAAACAAACAGTATAAGCACAGTCTGACCTGTTGGACACTGAGCAGCTCCACTTGAGCTTACTGAAGAAAGCGTATTGTAACCCAGGTATTTAACTGCATGTAAATGCCTGATTG
Source organism: Lepomis macrochirus (assembly GCA_024633595.2). NCBI lineage: Eukaryota > Metazoa > Chordata > Actinopteri > Centrarchiformes > Centrarchidae > Lepomis > Lepomis macrochirus. Next base: position 2,708,016 of record JALXJV020000009.1, read on the forward strand.
TGTTGGTGTGTCTCTCAGGACTTTCTGACTGCACTACCTGGTGTGTGGCACTTCATCCCCAAACCTGGGTTCCTACTAGTGATGTGTATATTGATATTTCTGATACCAACATTTCCTGCTCTAGGATTGATACTCATATAAAATGATCGATGTATAAACTCAGTAAGTTTAGAGTTTGGTTAACTCAGTAAGTTAAGTTTGGAGTGAGTGTGTGTTTTATCATAAGTATTACTGTCAGCAGGATGGTCTAATTATAGGCTACTCGGTTGATAGGAACTACCTTCCGCCTGTCAAAGTCTTTCTTGTAAATGTAAACATGTAAAAAAAAAAAAACTTTTCACAAATGTTTCTAAAGTGTGTGAATGAATCCAAAATTGTAACACTAACCCTGGGTTGTCAGAGGGTTAGGGTATGTATAGGCATAGCGTGTGTGTAGTGGCAGAAGAGGAACACTTGCTGTTGTGACAGAGCCTCATCTTCACCTGTGTTGTGTCGAGTTGTCCGCACCTTGCGGGACACGAAAAATATTTTACGGTTTTTATATAGGAAGCTGCTTAAAACAGACCCGAGGAACCACAACGTGCAAAAGGTTTGAGGTATGGAAAAATGCTGTTAAAGTAAGAATGCTTTCAAAAATATACATGTCTGTTTATTCAAAACTTACCCAAGGAACCGCAACATGCAAGTACAGTTAGCTGTCGGCCGCATGCCGTCCACACAAAACTCTTCACAAAACCGGTGCATGGCAGGCGATCGCAGAGAAAATGGTCAACACTAAGCTTCAGTTTAGCTGGAAATATCTTTAGTACTGTAATAATTTGAAGTAACTTACGTTTCGGTTTAGAAGTTTCTGATATGTAGAGGAGAGAGTTTTAATTTTGCCTGAAATGAGGATCATCAACAATCAGTTCTTCCTTTGATAATGAGGTCAGACTGCTGCTGTGGGCGTCATCAGACCTGAAAAGGTTAAAAGAAGCAGAAGAAGAGTTTCAGTTCAGTTGGGAGGGACTCAGTATGACTACAGCAGAGTAGCAGACAGTGTCATCACCTGTGTCTCATTGTTTATCTTTTTATCATATAGATTTTATATTGTGAAATGGTGAGTTTGGGTTATTTGTCTAATTTGTTTTCATAATGAGAATGAATCTGTTTGCTGTTATTACCATCGATTCTGTTAATGTGTGATTGATGTTTTTGCTTGTGTTAGGTGTAACCTATACCTTTACTAATCGATAACTCAGTATCACATAATAATTAATATTGTGTATCCACTGCATAATGTGATTGTTTACTGAGCCAAATGAAGGATCATGATAAACTCTACTCAGGTTTCATATTTCACACTTGCTGCCTACTTTGACACTGGAGTATTTAAATACTTATATTTCATGATCATCATGTCTTTGTATATGTTAATTGTTGGCACCAATCTTTTGCTCATTGTGGTTATCTGTATGAACAGAAGCTTACATGAACCTATGTACCTTTTTCTGTGCAGCCTGTTTGTAAATGAGCTGTATGGTAGTACAGTGTTGTTTCCGTTCCTTCTGTTTCAGATTCTCTCTGACATTCACACTGTTTCTGCTCCCTTTTGTTTCCTGCAGATTTTCTGTGTGTATTTTTATGGAAGTGTGCAATTTTTCACCTTGGGTGTCATGTCTTATGACAGATACCTTGCTATATGTTATCCGTTACAATATAACACACTTATGACATCCAGCAAGGTTGCGGTCCTCACTGCGTTCGTGTGGTTGTATAGTGTACTGCCAACTGGTATCATGTTGTCTCTGACTATCTCCTTACAGCTGTGTGGAAACATGATTCACAAAGTGTACTGCGACAATTACTCCATTGTTAAACTGGCCTGTTCTGACACCACAGTCACTAACACATATGGACTTGTTTACATCTTTACAGTAATCGTTGGCCTTATAATTGTCATTTTTTACACTTACATGAGGATTCTTAAAGTTATTTTTTCTGGTTCTAAACAGACCAGACAAAAAGCTGTCAGTACCTGCACTCCTCACCTCGCTTCTCTGCTCAACTTTTCTTGTGGGTCCTTCTTTGAAATAGTTCAGGGCAGATTTGATATGAGCAGTTTACCCATTATGTTGCGCATCTTTTTATCATTATACTGGCTGACATGCCAACCGCTCTTAACCCCTGTATTGTATGGACTGAATATGTCCAAAATACGCATCACATTCAAAAGTCTTTCTTTTGGTAGAAGAATGTAGAACTACTGCTACTATTACTAACGTAGAATACTTACTACTGTGTGTCATCTGTTGTAATTAAATAATAAATAAACAAGCGTATATGCCAATTCTGTTTCTGGATACTCCATTTGAAAATCATTTTTTAACAGGCCTGTAGACTGTAGTCATATCTCTGATATTATTCACCTGAAGGTTTATTGGTTATATTGTTCTGAGGACAGGTCCTCTCCTTTAACCTCGCACCATCTGTCATGTGATAGCTACAAGCTAAGGCTGCAGAGTGTGGGAACTGTGATATTTTATATTTATTCAAAGAATAATTAATTTATTCAAAGAATTGTTTAAAGGCCATTATAAGATTTGTTCATTTTTCCAGTCACTTCTAGTGACTATTTTTTTCTAGCTTGGTTAGGTTACAATGACTTAAATATAACAGTTCCTGAGGATATTTCAAACTAAAAGTCTATCAAACAAACAGGTAAATTATAACTTTAAAAATGTAATCCGGTACAATGACTAATTACTTGTTAGGGCCTGAGCACCTACTGTGCGAGGTCCCTATTGAAACTGTTAGGATTATTTTTCTTTCTTTCTTTCTTTCTTTCTTTCTTTCTTTCTTTCTTTCTGCAAAGTAAGATCAGTTTTGGGGACCTAAAGATAACTCACCACTTTGTACAAAATTCAGAAGTGAAAGTTTCACCTACATGTACGAAATTTCTGTAGTACGTGTATCATGTCCAGATGCACAAAAAAGCCTCAAGAACCCATACCTTAAACTCAACAGGAAGTCGGCCATTTTGGATTTAATGGTCATTTTTAGCGATCTACACACTTTGTACTTTTAACAAACTCCTCCTAGGGATTTAGTCCAATTGACTTCAAATTTCAGCTGTGCCTTCTAAAGACATTGGCAATGAAAAGTTGTGCTATCTGTGAGTTTTCTTTGATTAAAAGTTGTGTTATCTGTGAGTTTTTGTCAACGAGCGTGTCCGTGGCGTGGGATCCAAAATCGATGATTCGCCGTGAAACAGGAAGTTGTTATAACTTCAGTGTGCATGCTCAGATCTACACCAAACTTTGCATGTAGGATGACAGTCCCGCCCTGAACACATCCATATGCCAACAAACACACAATATCATAGCGCCACCTGCTGGTAACAGGAAATGACACGTTTTACGATATGATGGACTACTGCTAGCAGGTTGGCCATAAAAAACTTCAAAACTGTCCCATAAAGCCCTTAACACATTGATGAGGCCATGTTGTAAAACTTGTGAGATTTCTGTTAACGGCGTGGCGGTGGGGGTGGCAGTGGCGTGGCAGCGAAGTGCCATGCTTCGCCATGACACAGGAAGTTGTTGTAACTTTACTGTACATGCCCAGATGCTGTATGAAATTTTACACGTTTAATAAGAGTCTCACTCTGAACACATGTACATGCCAATATTCACCCATGGTCATAGCGCCACCTGCTGGCAACAGGAAATTACTTTTTACGAAGCAACCCCCATAGCACGTTTCACCTACATTTATGAAATTTCTGAGGTACATGTATCATGTTCAGACGTACCAAAAAGCCTCTTGGAGCGATGCCCGAAAGCCTCAAAAGGTAACTGCAAAAGAAGTTGGATGTTCTCAAAGTGCTGTATCAAGGCACATTAATAGAAAGTTAAGTGGATGAGTTTGTTTGCAAGCCAAACCACTGCTGAGGGGGCCGGGAAATGTGATGTAGAGCTCGGTGAGGTAGTACAATCCGTCACACCCGTTGCCACAGATCCTCCCATTTCACCGGGAATGTCTGCTGAGTCTGCCATCCTTCAAGGAATCTGAGGTGGATGCATATTTTTGAGCGCATTGCAACTACTCTATATTGGCCGAAGGATGTGTGGACATTACTGCTTCAGTGTAAGTTGGAAGGGAAGGCTCAGGAGGTGTGTGCCACCCTCACAACTGAACAGAGTTTGGATTACGAGGTGGTAAAGGCTACGGTTTTACGTGCCTATGAATTGGTACCTGAGGTGTATAGACAGAAATTTAGAGGGTGTGGAAAAGAAGTCAACCAGACGTATGTAGAATTTGCTCGTAAGAAGGGGGTATTTTTTGATAAATGGTGTCATGCTAGCAAAGTTAAGGACCTGTCACAGCTACGCGAGCTGGTCCTTTTGGAGGATTTTAAAACATGTCTACCTGAGTGCATTGTGACATATTTAAATGAAAAGAAAGTTGTGTCCCTTGCCGAGGCTGCTGTTCTGGCAGACGAGTTTTCGTTAACACACAAGGGAACTTTTTTTCTACCCACACGTCGGGAATTTCCTGTATATCCTGACAATAAGAAAAGGTGGTCTCCTAAAGTACCCAGGCGCGTTTCTGCCGACATGGGTGAAAACCGTGAGTGTTTTTATTGCCATGAACTTGGGCACCTTATCGCTACCTGTCCTGTGTTAAAGAAAAGGGATCAACCTAAGCATGAAACCCCCTCCGCTATCGGGTTAATTCAGGGGGAGCCGATAAGTGACTATAGATCGACTGGTTTGGAGGGAAAAGCAGAGATTGATGATCATTTTAAACCTTTCATTTCCCAGGGTTTTTTTCCCTGACTGGCGGCGAGGTGGACAAGGTCCCAATAACTATCTTGCGAGATACAGATGCGAAGCACTCGCTGGCTAGACGTGGGGTTGTGCCGTTTTCAGACAAGTCATACTGTGGTTCTGACCTTTTGGTATGGGGAGTAAAGTTAAGTGTGTTGCGCGTGCCAATTCACTCGGTTACCCTTTCCTGCTCTTTGGTGTCTGGTCCGGTACGAGTGGGTGTGCTGGATCAGCTGCCTATTGCTGGAGTAGATCTCATTCTTGGGAATGATTTGGCGGGTGGGAAGGTATTTTCTGCCACTGAAAACCCCATGATGGATGTGACTGTGTCTGCAAATGGTGCTCCTTTGCTTTTTCCGGTGTGTGCCGTAACACGCGCTCAGACGCGTAAGTTGGGTGGGTTAGTGGATTTGGCTGACACTTTTGTGAGCGGGTCAGATAATTTGATCAGGCCCACGCTACATCCGAAATGTGTTCCATATTCTGCTGAGTTGGTGCCAGATGAGCAAAAGTTATGTTTGGCGGTGGATAAAAAACAACTGACCCAGGCTCAGCAATCTGACTGCACACTGGATGCCTGTTTGTCAGCTGCACGAGACCCGGTAAATGCTGTGCGGCCTGTGACTTACCTGTTTGAGGAGGTTGTGTTGTTACGTAATTGGTCGCCAGTGGCTGGGATGGAGTGGGGTGTAGTTACGCAGGTAGTTGTGCCAAAACAGTTTCGGCTGCAGGTATTGAGTCTGGCTCACAATCACGGCATGTCTGGTCATTTGGGAATCAGAAAGACGTATGATCGGGTTCTTCGTTAATTTTTTTGGCCAGGATTAAAGTCGGACGTGACTAAATTTTGTCGATCGTGTCACATTTGCCAAGTTACTGGAAAACCTAATCAGGTAATACCTCCAGCCCCGTTGCATCCCATTCCAGTGATGGGGGAACCTTTCGAACATGTTGGTCGAAAGGTCATAGATTGCGTTGGTCCTTTACCAAAAACCAAATCAAGGCACCAATATTTACTAACAATGATGTGTGTGGCCACTCGTTTCCCGGAAGCGGTTCCGTTGCGCAATTTGAGGGCAACGGCTGTGGTGAAATCCCTAGTAAAATTCTTTTCCATTTCTGGTCTGCCCAAACGCATTCAAACTGATCAAGGTTCTAATTTCATGTCGAAGGTTTTTTGCACAAGTCATGTCGGAGTTGTCCGTTAAACATCTGGTTGCCAGTGCGTACCACCCTGAGAGTCAGGGCGCACTGGAGAGGTTTCACCAAACTTTAAAGTCCATGCTTTGCAAATACTGCACTGAATCCAATAGAGAGTGGGATGAGGGGTTACCATTATTGATGTTTGCTATACGTGAGACTACGCAGGAATCTCTTGGGTTTAGTCCAGCAGAATTGGTCTTTGGGCACACTGTGCGTGGCCCTCTACGATTGTTGCAGGAGAGATGGCTGTCAGATGAGCTTAGTCCGACACACCATCTCCTTGATTATGTGAGTTTGTTTCGGGAGCGGCGCTTGCATACGGTCTGTGAGGTGGCTCGCAACTCTCTCTCCACCGTCCAGACTACGATGAAGAAACGATTTGATCGGAAATCTCACAGTCGTGTTTTTCAGCCTGGTGATCGTGTGTTGGTTTTGTTACCTGTTGGTGGTCCTAGTCTTCAGACGAAGTTCTGTGGTCCATATGATGTGGACAAAAAGTTGAATGATACAGATTATGTGGTCAAAATGCCTGATTAAAAAAAAATGGTTTCGTGTGTGTCATGTAAATATGATGAAGCGATACGTTAGTTGTGATGATGTTGGCTTGTGTCTCAGCCCCGTGGCGAGTGTAGCCTCGCCGGCGTACAGTCTCACAGACGATGGGTTGCGGGAACAACCTGTGTTGGTTCCAGGTGCTCGATTAGAGAATTCCAAAGTGTTGGGGGACCTAGAAGGACATTTGGCTTATTTAGCAGATCAGGAAAAGAGTGATATTTGCCACCTTATTCGTTGTCATGCTTCTCTGTTCGGTGATAAGCCCACACAAACCACACTGATACAGCATGACGTAGATGTTGGTAATGATGAACCTATTAAACAGCATGCATATCGCGTCAATCCGGTAAAGCGAGTGGCGATGCAAAGGGAGGTTGCATATCTTTTGGAAAATGGCTTTGCGGTCCCTAGCTCCAGTCCATGGAGCTCACTGTCGCTTCTTGTTCCAAAATCTGACTAAACTCCACGTTTTTGTATTGATTACCGAAGGGTGAATGCCATTACCAAACCTGACTCTTTTCCCCTGCCTCGGATGGATGATTGTGTGGATCGTGTGGGATCAGCAAAGTTTGTCACAAAGTTAGATATGTTGAAAGGTTATTGGCAGGTGCCTCTTTCACCGCGTGCAAGTGATATTTCAGCTTTGTCACCCCTGACAATTTCCTTCAATATACAGTCATGCCTTTTGGGTTAAGAAATGCCCCTGCCACCTTCCAGCGGTTGATGAGTATAGTGCTGTTGGGTGTCAACAATTGTGAAGCATATTTAGACGATATTGTAGTCTTTTCTTCCACTTGGTCTAATCACCTAGACACTCTGCAGGAAGTTTTCCGCCGTCTGGAGAGGGCTGCCTTGACCCTTAACCTTGCGAAATGTGAGTTTGGAAAGGCGGTGGTCACCTATCTAGGAAAACAAGTGGGGCAGGGGCAGGGGCAGGTACGTCCCCTGATGGCTAAAGTGCAGGTCATTCTGGATTTTCCCATACAGAAACGCAGAGGCAGCTCCGTCGGTTTTTAGGAATGTGTGGTTATTATCGGATTTTGTAAAAATTTTGCTAGTGTGGTTGTACCACTCACTGATTTGTCCAGCCCCTTTCGTCCCTTTGTTTGGGATGCTGTGTGTCAAGACTCATTTGTTTCTGCAAAGGCTCTCTTGTGCAGTGCCCTTGTGTTGGCTGCCCCAGATTTTGTACATCCTTTTAAGTTAGAGGTGGACGCCAGTGCATATGGTGCAGGAGCTGTGCTTTTGCAGGAGGATGATTGTGGTGTTGACCATCCTGTGTGCTATTTTTCTAAGAAATTCGGCAAATTTCAGGTGAATTATAGCACAATTGAGAAGGAGACACTTGCACTACTGTGGGCATTGCAGCATTTTGAAGTTTATGTAGTGTCGACGGCAAGCCCCGTTTTGGTATTTACGGATCACAATCCCTTAGTGTTTCTATCCCGTATGCGCAATAACAACCACCGTTTGATGCGTTGGTCATTGTTGTTACAGGATTTTAACATTGAGATTTACCACATTAAGGGGTCAGACAATGTTGTGGCTGATGCGTTATCTCGGATGGGAGTATAAGGAATCGAACATTTCTTTAGGGGAAAGAAATGTTCGATCTTAAGTGAGGGGGTGTTATGACCTGGAGTCATATTGGTTTAGTCTGTGAGTCTCAATGATGCTATTTTTGCCTGCTGTTACCCTCCCTACCCTGGGGAGGAGCTGTTTTGTTTGTTTGTGTTACAGGTGGTGCACAGCGGATTGGGCTGGAGGATGTGCGGTATAAAGGGACCTGTGTGGAGGCCACGCGCTCTCTCCTCCCTTTCCCCTACCTCCCCAGTCAGACGGGGTGTTCTGGGGAAGACCTCATGGTGTACTGTAGCCTATCTAACCTTTGTTGTAGTTCACCTATGTTCTGGAAGTTAATGGTGTGATGTTGGAAAACAGTAGGGGAGAGCTGCCGTTTATTTTGAATGTTGTTTTCTTCTGTTTGTATTTTCCTTTTGTATTTTACTTTGTGTAGGATTAATTATTGGGATGGGAAATGGTGGTTTTGTTTGTTATTTTGGCCTAGCTCCCCCTGACGTCTTGGTTTTCTACACCATCTATGAATAAATGACATTAACTAACAGAAAAACCCGTAGCTTTTTGATGATTTATGGGGGGGGGGAGTGGGGAAAAGAGAGGAGACATATGTTGCGTTCTGGTTTTCCCCTAGGCCGGACGTAACAGTGCATTTCTCAAAACAGGTAGTACAAACGGCACAACACAGTGTTTTACCTGCAAAAGCCCGTAACTTGCTAAAAATCCTTAGTCTATCTCTCAAAAGCAAATCTTTATGTCATTGAACTTGTCAGTGCTGTCAGAACGACAAGTCCTTGTGTCTTGTTAATGAACAAGCAAGTCAAAATGTTTGGCCATCTTGTCAATATAACAGTGCACTGTAAAATACAGTGTAAGTCTTTTCTGGTGTACGTTTTGGCTAAGATTTTGACGACAATGATTGCGATCGCAGAGAAAATGGTCAACAGTAAACTTCAGTTTAGCTAGAAAAAATCTTTAGAACTGTAATCAATTGAAGTAACTTACGATATGAAGAGGAGAGAATTTTAATTTTGCTCAAATCAGAAATCATCAACAATCAGTGGTTCCTTTGATAATGAGGTCAGACTGCTGCTGTGGGCGTCATCGCACCTGAAAAGGTTAAAAGAAGCAGAAGAAGAGTTTCAGTTCAGTTGGGAGGGACTCAGTATGACTACAGCAGAGTAGCAGACAGTGTCATCACCTGTGTCTTGTAAAGTTGTTTATCTTTGTATGATATTGATTTTATATTGTGGAATGGTGAGTTTGGGTTATTTGTCTGATTTGTTTTCATAATGAGAATGAATCTGTTTGCTGTTATTACCATCGATTCTGTTAATGTGTGATTGATGTTTTTGCTTGTTAGGTGTAACCTATACCTTTACTAATCAATAACACAGTATCACATAATAATTAATCTTGTGTATCCACTGCATAATGTGATTGTTTACTGAGCTAAATGAAGGATCATGATAAACTCTACTCAGGTTTCATATTTCACACTTGCTGCCTACTTTGACACTGGAGTATTTAAATACTTATATTTCTGTGATCATCATGTCTTTATATATGTTAATTATTTGTGCCAATCTTTTATTCATTGTGGTTATCTGTATGAACAGAAACTTACATGAACCTATGTACCTTTTCCTGTGCAGCCTGTTTGTAAATGAGCTGTGTGGTAGTACAGGGTTGTTTCCATTCCTTCTGTTTCAGATTCTCTCAGACATTCACACTGTTTCTGCTCCCTTTTGTTTCCTGCAGATTTTCTGTGTGCACTTTTATGGAAATGTACAATTTTTCACCTTGGGTGTCATGTCTTATGACAGATACCTTGCTATCTGTTATCCTTTACGATATAACACACTTATGACATCCAGCAAGGTTGCAATCCTCACTGCGTTTGTGTGGTTGTATAATGTATTTGCAACTGTTGTCATGATGTCTCTGAGTGTCCCTTTACAGCTGTGTGGAAACACGATTCAGAAAGTGTACTGCGACAACTACTCCATTGTTAAACTGGCCTGCTCTGACACCACAGTCAATAACATATATGGACTTGTTTACATCTTTACAGTAATCTTTGGCCTTGTAATTTTAATTTTGTACACTTACATGAGGATTCTTAAAGTTTGTTTTTCTGGTTCTAAACAGACCAGACAAAAAGCTGTCAGTACCTGCACTCCTCACCTCGCTTCTCTGCTCAGCTTTTCTTTTGGGGCCTTCTTTGAAATAGTTCAGGGCAGATTTGATATGAGCAGTTTACCCATTATGTTGCGCATCTTTTTATCATTATACTGGCTTACATGCCAACCGCTCTTAACCCCTGTATTGTATGGACTGAATATGTCCAAAATACGCATCACATTCAAAAGTCTTTCTTTTGGTAGAAGAATGTAGAACTACTGCTACTATTACTAACGTAGAATACTTACTACTGTGTGTCATCTGTTGTAATTAAATAATAAATAAACAAGCGTAATGCCAATTCTGTTTCTGGATACTCCATTTGAAAATCATTTTTTAACAGGCTTGTAGACTGTGGTCATATCTCTAGATATTATTCACCTGAAGGTTTATTGGTTATATTGTTCTGAGGACAGGTCCTCTCCTTTAACCTCGCGCCATCTGTCATGTGATAGCTACAAGCTAAGGCTGCAGAGTGTGGGAACTGTGATACTTTATATTTATTCAAAGAATTGTTTAAAGGCCATTATAAGATTTGTTCATTTTTCCAGTCGCTTCTATTTGACTATTTTTTTCTAGCTTGGTTAGGTTACAATGACTTAAATATAACAATTCCTGAGGATATTTGAAACTAAATGTCTATCAAAAAAACAGGTAAATTATAACTTTAAAAATGTAATCCGGTACAATGACTAATTACTTGTTAGGGCCTGAGCACCAACCGTGCAAGGTCCCTATTGAAACTGTTAGGATTATTTTTCTTTCTTTCTTTCTTTCTTTCTTTCTTTCTTTCTTTCTTTTTTCTGCAAAGTAACCTCAATTTTGGGGACCTAAAGATAACGTCTCGGGTTACATAGGTAACCCTTGTTCCCAGAGAAAGGGGAACGAGACACTGCGTCGGTGACGACACTATGGGAACGCCTCTAGGCGTGGCAGGGCTGAATGCGAATGAAAACTACTCCAATCCTATTGGCTCAGTGAGAGCGGTAGCATGTGACAGCGTAACCGTAGGCGTATATAAGCACGTCGGCATAAGGTACATCAGCCTTTACTATGAAGCAAGGCACTCCAGGCGGGGAGAGGCGTGGAGAACCGACGCAGTGTCTCGTTCCCCTTTCTTGGGGAACAAGGTTACCTACGTAACCCGAGACATTCCCCTTCGAGGGGAACTGCGTCGGTGACGACACTATGGGAACGAGATACCCACTATGCCGCGCCAAAGCCCCGCCTGCCCTAGCGTGCAGGCAACCTGTGGGCACGACTAAAGGGAGAGCTCTCGGGTGCCGGGTGCGGAGGGAAGGTCCAGACGGATGAAGGTGTGAGGAGTGGCCCAGCCAGCTGCATCACAAACTTCCTGGAGGGATGCTCCAGAGAGAAGAGGAGTTGAGGCTGCCATGCCTCTCGTGGAGTGAGCCCTCACAGCCATAGGTGAAGGCAAATTGTGCACCTGATAGGCCAGGGAGATAGTCTGAACAATCCAGTCGCTGATGGTCTGTTTGGAAGCTGGGAGCCCGGCTTTAGGGGATCCAAAACATACAAGCAACTGATCTGCCTTCCTCCACTGGGAGGATCTCATAGTGTATATACTCAGTGCCCTGACAGGGCAGAGTAAATGAAGTCTCCCGTCCTCTGCCATCACATGAGGTGGAGGATGAAATGCCTGCAACACCACGGGCCCCACCCTGTTGGATTGCACCTTGGGAATGTATCCTGGGAAGGGGTGCAAGATGGCCCTCATGTCTCCTGGGGCAAACTCCAGGCATCGAGGTGAAACCGACAGAGGTCCATACTACCCCTAGGAACACAGTTCTTTGGGCGGGTGCCAACACACTTTTCTTCACGTTGAGCCTCAGTCCCAAGCGTTGAAGATGGGCGAGAGCGACATCTCGATGTCGAGCTGCCACTCTCGAGACTGCGCCAGGATGAGCCAGTCGTCGATGTAGTTCATCACTCGGATGCCCTAGAGCCGCAGAGGGGCCAGTGCTGCATCCATACATTTGGTGAAAGTGCGAGGGGAGAGTGCAAGGCCGAAGGGCAGAACCCGATACTGGTACGCCACGCCCCCGAAGGCGAATCTCACGAACTTCCTGTGGGAAGGTCGAATGGAGACGTGGAAGTACGCGTCCTTCAGATCTATGGTGACAAACCAGTCCTCGGACCGGATGTGATTCACAATGGCGGGGATGGTGAGCATCTTGAACCTGCATCTCCTCAGAGATCGGTTCAGAACCCGCAAATCTAAGATCGGACGCAGGCCTCCATCTTTTTTGGGGACGATGAAGTACTGGCTGGAGAAGCCGGACTCGCGGGCCAGCGGGGGAACGATCTCCACAGCCCCCTTTTCCAGCAGCGAGCAAACTTCCTGCCCTAGCACTAGGTGTTGCTCCGGGCGTACCACCGTCCGGGTTACCTCAGTGAATTTGGGGGGGCTGGCCCGGAACTGTAGTCTGTACCCTTCGATGATGGTGCGCAGGACCCACAGAGACACTTTCGGCAGGCTCCGCCAAGCCTGAAGCGTGCCGCCAGGACAGACCCGCCGATGATCTGCGACCTGGGGCCCGAGCCTCCGACCGACTGCCACCCCTTGGGGCCGGCAGAGCAATGACGGCTCGGTGGTGATCAGCGCGTCCCGAGTGCCTCGGCGGCGGGAACACTGCGCTAACGGTTGCTCCGGAGGTGACCTCAGTCGGCCTCCGGGGCTGAAATACAAAGTCAGGACCTCTTTGTCTTACTCCTCCGTGACTGGATGATGGTCCTCAGATCCTGTCTGTCGGGGGTGTTTGCACGGGAGCGTCGCCTCGCGTCCCAAGCTGTGCGAGGGGGACCGCGAGAAGCCACACTCTGCCGCTGATCCTGCCGGTAAGAGCTGGTCGATGGCTGGGGTGCAGATGATGCCTCACCCGAACGGGACCCAGCCCGGCGGGGGAAATACTGCCGGAAAGCCTCACCCTGTGTCTTCACATGATGAAACCTGTCCACCACGGAGTTAACCGTGTCGCCAAACAGGCCGGTTGTGGAGACTGGTGCATCCAACAGGACCTGACGGTCCTTCTCCTTGATGCCCGACAGGTTCAACCAGAGGTGCCGCTCAGTGGCCACGAGGGCAGACATGGATCTACCCACCGAGTGGGCTGTCTCTTTGGTAGCTCTGAGCGATAGATCCGTGGCTCTGCGCAGCTCAGCCATTTCGTCCTCAGAGGGGCCCCCTCTCTCGGCCATATCCCGCAGCAGATCCGCCTGGTAAGCCTGCAATACCGCCATGGTGTGCAGGCTCGTCCCCGCCTGGCCTGCCGCCATAAACGCCTTCCCCACCAGCGTTGAAGTCACCCGGCAAGGTCTGGTCGGTAGCGCTGGTTTATTAAGAGACGATGCCAGACGAGGGGAAAGGTAACTCGCCAGAGCTTCCTCCACCCGCGGCATTGTTCCATAGCCGCGATCCTTAATCCCTGTCACATTGCTATACTCCAGCAGCTGAGGAGTAGATAGCCTGGCAGAGAAAGGTTTGTCCCAAGACTTACATAACTCGTTATTAGTCGGTTATTACTCGGCATTAGGTTTCTGCACAGCTTGTGGCCAATCCAGGCTGAGCCTAGCCACAGCCCGCGTCACCACTTCCAACAGTTCATCATAATCAGGCGTGGCGCTCTTCTGATGACGCCGGCCCGACACCCGGAAGTCCTCCTCCTCCTCCATGACGCTTAGCACATCTAGCTCCTCAGAACCAGAGTGCAAAAGTCCCGCCGAAATGCGTCCCCGATCAGAAGAAGCCGAGAAACGGGCTTTCGAACGGGAATGAGGGGAGTTGGAGTTAGCAGATGACTGGAGAGAAAGGGCATCCGCCGTCTCGAAATCATCCAGCAGATCCTGCTGCGATCCCCATGACAGGCGCTGCCGGTCTGCCTCAGCAACCGCAGGCCCAGAGCCACGGGGAGAGCGTATCTGGCCGTCCTCAGAAAACAGCGCCCTACGGGACCTCAGTACTCGTAGGGGCACGGCCTCGCAATGGTCACAAGCAGCTCCCTCGAGAGCTGCCGTGGCGTGCGGCAGGCCCAGACAAGCAACACACAGCTCAAGTGAATCTCCTACCGTGAGAAAACGCGAACAGGGAGGCACACATCTGCGGAACTGGTGTGATTCTGAAGACATACTGCTACTTCCAGGTAAGTTCTCTAGCCAAGGTTTGTGGGAGCTTTCCATTAACAACAAACAGCCAACGTGCCTGCTGAATAGAGAAGGCTGATGTACCTATGTGCCGTGCTTATATACGCCAATGGTTACGCCGTCACATGCTACCGTTCTCACTGAGCCAATAGGATTGGAGTAGTTTTCATTCGCATTCACCCTGCCACACCTAGAGGCGTTCCCATAGTGTCGTCACCGACGCAGTTCGAGTTCCCCTTGAAGGGGAACTCACCACTTTGTACAAATTTCAGAAGTGAGAGTTTTACCTACATGCACGAAATTTCTGTAGTACGTGTATCATGTCCAGACGCACAAAAAAGCCTCAAGAACCCATACCTTAAACTCAACAGGAAGTCAGCCATTTTGGATTTAATGGTCATTTTTAGCGATCTACACACTTTGTACTTTTAACAAACTCCTCATGGGATTTAGTCCAATTGACTTCAAATTTCTGCTGTGCCTTCTAACGGCATTGGCAATGAAATGTTGTGCTATCTGTGAATTTATGTCAATGGGCTTGTCCGTGGCGTGGCATCCAAAATCGATGCTTCGACGTGAAAAAGGAAGTTGTTATAACATCAGTGTAAATGTTCAGATCTACACCAAACTTTGCATGTAGGATGACAGTCCCGCCCTGAACACATCCATATGCCAACAAACACACAATATCATAGCGCCACCTGCTGGTAACAGGAAATGACACGTTTTACGATATGATGGACTACTGCTAGCAGGTTGGCCATAAAAACTTCAAAACTGTCCCATAAAGCCCTTAACACATTGATGAGGCCATGTTGTAAAACTTGTGAGATTTCTGTTAACGGCGTGGCGGTGGGGGTGGCAGTGGCGTGGCAGCGAAGTGCCATGCTTCGCCATGACACAGGAAGTTGTTGTAACTTTACTGTACATGCCCAGATCTGTATGAAATTTTACAATTTTAATAAGAGTCTCACCCTGAACACATGTACATGCCAACATTCACCCATGGTCATAGCACCACCTACTGGCAACAGGAAATTACTTTTTACGAAGCAACTCCCATAGCACGTTTCACCTACATTTATGAAATTTCAGAGGTACATGTATCATGTTCAGACGTACCAAAAAGCCTCTTGGAGCGATGCCCTAAACCCAACAAAAAATCGGCCATCTTGAATTTTATGGTCATTTTTGGATGATTTACACACTCTTTAACGAACTCCTCCTAGGGATTTAGTCCGACTGACTTCAAATTTCAGCTGTGCCTTCTAAAGGCATTGACGATGAAAAGTTGTGCTATCTGTGAGTTTTCGTCCATGGGCGTGTCCGTGGCGTGGCGTCAAAGATCAACTCTTCGCCATGACAAAGGAAGTTGTTGTAACTTCAATGTACATGTTCAAATCTGCACAAAACTTTACATGCTTGATAACTGTCCCACCCCGAACACATCTACACACCAATATTAATTTATAGTGATAGCGCCAAGTGCAAGTAGCACCACAAAGGGGACACAGGAAGTGGCATAACGTCTTCATGCAGCATCCGAAGCGCATAGCAAATTCACAGCCGCAGCAGAGCTCCGGAATGTGCAACACAGCCGGCTCACGCCCTGATAGCACTGATAGCAAAAAATATATATTTAAGAAGTATTTTGAGAGAGAATTTTTTTCTCAGAAATTATTTTTTAAAAATTCAAATTTATATTTTTTTATGTTCTATGAGAAAACACTTTCTCTCAAAAACTTTTTTTAGTCACAAATGTTATTAATTTTTGCTATTGGTATGAAAACCTTTTCTCTCAAATATTCTTTTTTCTCTCATGAAATGCTTTTTTGCTATCAGTGTGATAACTTTTTCTCTTAAACTTTTTTTTTTCTCTCAGATCATTTATTTTCTCGCATGTAATAAAGATACAATTCTATCTCCATACAATCAGTGGTTCCTCTGATAATGAGGTCAGACTGCTGCTGTGGACGTCATCGGACCTGAAAAGGTTAAAAGAAGCAGAAGAAGAGTTTCAGTTCAGTTGGGAGGAACTCAGTATGACTACAGCAGAGTAGCAGATAGTGTCATCACCTGTGTTTTGTAAAGTTGTTTATGTTTCTATCATATAGATTTTATATTGTGGAATGGTGAGTTTGGGTTATTTGTCTGTTTTGTTTTCTGTTTACTGTTATTACCATCAATTCTGTTAATGTGTGATTGATGTTTTTGCTTGTGTTAGGTGTAAACTATACCTTTACTAATCGATAACTCAGTATCACATAATAATTAATATTGTGTATCCACTGCATAATGTGATTGTTTACTGAGCCAAATGAAGGATCATGATAAACTCTACTCAGGTTTCATATTTCACACTTGCTGCCTACTTTGACACTGGAGTATTTAAATACTTATATTTCATGATCATCATGTCTTTATATATGTTAATTGTTGGTGCCAATCTTTTGTTCATTGTGGTTATCTGTATGAACAGAAGCTTACATGAACCTATGTACCTTTTCCTGTGCAGCCTGTTTGTAAATGAGCTGTATGGTAGTACAGTGTTGTTTCCGTTCCTGCTGCTTCAGATTCTCTCTGACATTCACACTGTTTCTGCTCCCTTTTGTTTCCTGCAGATTTTCTGTGTGCACTTTTATGGAAATGTACAATTTTTCACCTTGGGTGTCATGTCTTATGACAGATACCTTGCTATCTGTTATCCTTTACGATATAACACACTTATGACATCCAGCAAGGTTGCAATCCTCACTGTGTTTGTGTGGTTGTATAGTGTATTTGCAACTGGTGTCATGATGTCTCTGAGTGTCCCTTTACAGCTGTGTGGAAACACAATTGATAAAGTGTACTGTGTCAACTACTCCATTGTTAAACTGGCCTGCTCTGACACCACAGTCACTAACACATATGGACTTGTTTACATCTTTACAGTAATCTTTGGCCTTGTCATTTTAATTTTGTACACTTACATGAGGATTCTTAAAGTTTGTTTTTCTGGTTCTAAACAGACCAGACAAAAAGCTGTCAGTACCTGCACTCCTCACCTCGCTTCTCTGCTCAGCTTTTCTTTTGGGGCCTTCTTTGAAATAGTTCAGGGCAGATTTGATATGAGCAGTTTACCCATTATGTTACGCATCTTTTTATCATTATACTGGCTGACATGCCAACCGCTCTTAACCCCTGTATTGTATGGACTGAATATGTCCAAAATACGCAAAAGTCTTTCTTTTGGTAGAAGAATGTAGAACTACTGCTACTATTACTAACGTAGAATACTTACTTCTGTGTTTCATCTGTTGTAATTAATTAATAAATAAACAAGCATAATGCCAATTCTGTTTCTGGATACTCCATTTGAAAATCATTTTTTAACAGGCCTGTAGACTGTGGTCATATTTCATATATTAATCAGCCTGGAGCTTTGACCAGCACCTGCATTGTGAGTAAAGCTATATTTATGTAAACACAGTTACAAAGTGCCTCAAACACTGATATGGAAAAACCTTGTAGCCCAAAAGTTATATTGTGTTTAATAACAAAAAAGCTGTTGTCTGATATAACTGTTATTTTTATTGAATCATATTCATCTCATACGAAAATCTTCAGCCAAAACTAAATAGCCTTTATTTTAAAAAATGACAGAAAAGAACATGGCATAACTAGACACACAGGGGATCACGTAACAAGCAACAAAGATATTTAAGAAAAATAGTTAAGTCTTTCTACATTATAACCGTTTTAAATTCTTCAATATAATGTTTGATTTATACTGAAATGTTGTATTTATGAATGTAATATTTTTCATATAAGATAAAGAGGTTCAAATGTATAGCGTAGGCTTTTCTTTACAATGAATACCAGTCTTTTCATAAAAGAATATGATAGCCTATTTCTTTTTCATAAATATCTAAAGTCATTTTGTTAAAGAAATATTTGACACAAGAATGAAATGAATGACAAATGCGTTCAGTTTCGTTATTGCAAAAAACAAACTTTTCCTGAACATCAATCAGGAATCATACACATATTAAAGCAGTGAGTGCAGTGGTAAAGTCAGATGCTATTTACGCTGGGGGAAGAGGGTAGTCCGTCCGAAAGTTGTACGCTGTATTTAAACCCTACGCGGGTTAGGGAGCTCGAATTGGCCTGGAGGGTGACTCCGACCAGAGTTCACTCCGTGTCAGTTCAACCAGACTTAAGGTTTCATTTCTTTCTTCCCAGCCTACAGCAGTGGGGGGGGGACAAAACCTGAAGGTTTATTGGTTATATTGTTCTGAGGACAGGTCCTCTTATCTAACCTCGCACCATCTGTCATGTGATAGCTACGAGCTAAGGCTGACAGATGGCTTTCTTTAGCCTGTTTAAAAGCTGCTGAGTGTGGGAACTGAGATATTTGATATTTATTCAAAGAATGGTTTAAAAGCCATTATAAGCCTTGTTCATTTTTTCTAGTCGCTTCTACTTGACTATTTTTTCTACCTCGGTTAGGTTACAATGAATTAAATGTAACAACTCCTGAGGATATTTCAAAATAAAAGCCTATCAAAAACCAGGTAAATTATGCTGCGGACAGGGTTGGGAGGGTTACTTTAAAAATGTGATCCGGTACAATTACTACTTGTACTTGTTAAAAAATGTAATCAGTAACGTCATCCAAGTACCACAAAATAATAGTAATGTAACCTCATTACTTTTGATTACTTTTGGATTACTTCAATACCATCCATCCATCCATCCATCTTCAGCCGCTTATCCGGGGTCGGGTCGCGGGGGCAGCAGCTCCAGCAGGGGACCCCAAACTTCCCTTTCCGAGCCACATTAGCCAGCTCTGACTGGGGATCCGAGATGCGTTCCCAGGCCAGCGTGGAGATATAATCTCTCCACCTTGTCCTGGGTCTTCCCCGAGGCCTCCTCCCAGCTGGACGTGCCTGGAACACCTCCCTAGGGAGGCGTCCAGGAGGCATCCTTACCAGATGCCCAAACCACCTCAACTTCAATACCAAATACACAAATTAAAAGTCAAAAGAGTATCAAAGATGCGTTGTCTCCTCAGTATATCTTTACAGAAACATAATTATAAATTAAAGCTGCAAGCAATGTTGGTCGGGCCCTCGCACGTGAAGCGCGTCGGGGCGTGAGGCGGCCGCGTTGCATATTTTGAAGCTCTGCTGGTGCGGCTGTGAATTTACTACGCGTTTCTGACGCTGCATGAAGGTTTTATACCTCACTTCATGTGTCCCTTTTGTGGCGCTGCATAGCACTTGGCGCTATGAATATAAATGAAGATTGGCGTGTAGATGTGTTTGGGGCGGGACAGTTATGACGCACGTAAAGTTTTGTGCAGATGTGAGCATGTACACTGAAGTTACAAGAACTTCCTGTGTCATGGCGAAGAGTTGCCCATTGACGAAAACTCACAACTAGCACAGCTTTTCATTGTCAATGCCTTTAGAAGGCACAGCAGAAGTTTGAAATCGATCCGACTGAATGCCTAGGAGGAGTTCGTTAAAGTATGGAGTGTGTAAATCATCCAAAAATTGACGTCAAATTAAAAATGGCTGACTTCCTGTTGAGTTTAGGGTATGGGTTCTTGAGGCTTTTTTTTGCGTCTAGATATGAATCACGTCCCCAGAAAATTTCGTACATGTAGGTTGAACGTGGCTTATTTTTTCCAATTTTCTAGGTGGCGCTAGCGAGCCATTTTGCCACGCCCATCCACGAAACCAACAAAATACGAAATTTTTCACCACTCCTGACGTGTGCAAAATTTGGTGACTTTTCGAGCATGTTTAGGCCGCCAAACTTCAAAGATTGATACTCATATAAAAGGATAAATATCTAAAGTAATTTGGAGTGAGTGTGTGTTTTATCATAAGTATCTTACTGTCACCAGGATGGTCTAATTATAGGCTACTCGACTGATAGGAACTACCTTCTGCCTGTCAAAGTCTTTCTTGCGCTACGGCTCTCTGACGGATCATCTTTGAAGTGAGCCGCTGCAGCCCTTTACATTTCCCTTTTACCTCTCATACTGACTCTGGCTGACTGTAAAAGGAGTCACGTCTGGCTGTATTTCAGCTGTGACGGTAATAATGTTGCTCTGTGTGATGTGTGTACAATGACAGTGAAATACTTACAGCTGAGATTAAGTTAAAATAATAGGCTGATGCTATGAAGCAGGGGTTTAATTATAATTAAAGAATATGACAGTATTTTGATGTCTTGTCATTATGCAGCTATTATATTGAATTGGTAAAGCTACAGCCTGCTCCTTATTTCTCTCATGAATACAGAAACGGGAGGAGAGAGGTCACATGAAACTAAAAATAAAATATGTAATAAGTATTGGTATCGGTAATACCAGCCTGGGTAATACTTGGTATTGGATCGTATTGGAATTAAGTGGTCTCGCACATCACTAGTTCCCACTGAAGGTATATACTACTGTGAAAAAGTTTTAAGTATGCAAAAATTCTGGTAAAGTAAGAATGCTTTTAAAAATATACATGGTAATTAGGGCTGACCCCTAATAGTCAAAGGTTCGATGCTTTGATGGGCGGAGCCTGAATCGACTGTCAATCTCACAGTATATATTTCAATGTTTAATGTTGTAAATAAACAAGGAAAAAATTTAACAAATGTTTTTAAGGTGTGTGAATAAATCCAAAATTGTAACCCTAACCCTGGGTTGTCAGAGGGTTAGGGTATGTATAGGCGTAGCGTGTGTGAAGTGGCAGAAGAGGAACACTTGCTGTTGAGACGGAGCCCCATCTTCACCGGTGTTGTGTCGACTTGTCCGCACCTCGCGGGATTTTTGATGAACAACACAAATAATATTTTACGGTTTTTAAATAGGAAACTACTTCAAATAAATCCGAGGAACCGCAACGTGCAAGTACAGTTAGCTGTCGGCCGCATGGCATCCATGCAAAACTCTTCACAAAACCGGTGCATGGCAGGCGATCGGAGAGAAAATGGTCAACAAAAAGCTTCAGTTTAGATGGAAATATCTTTAGAACTGTAATAATTTGAAGTAACTTACGTTTCGGTTTAGAAGTTTCTGATATGTAGAGGAGAGAGTTTTAATTTTCCCTGAAATGAGAAATCATCAACAATCAGTGGTTCCTTTGATAATGAGGTCAGACTGCTGCTGTGGGCGTCATCGGACCTGAAAAGATTAAAAGAAGCAGAAGAAGAGTTTCAGCTCAGTTGGGAGGGACTCAGTATGACTACAGCAGAGTAGCAGACAGTGTCATCACCTGTGTCTTGTAAAGTTGTTTATCTTTGTATCATATAGATTTTATATTGTGGAATGGTAAGTTTGGGTTATTTTTCTGATTTGTTTTCATAAGAATGAATCTGTTTGCTGTTACTAGCATCAATTCTGTTAATGTGTGATTAATGTTTTTGCTTGTGTTAGGTGTAACCTATACCTTTACTAATCTATAATACAATGTCATATAATATTTAATGTTGTGTATCCACTGCATAATGTGATTGTTTAATGAACCAAATGAAGGATCATGATAAATTCTACTCAGGTTTCATATTTCACACTTGCTGCCTACTTTGACACTGGAGTATTTAAATACTTATATTTCATGATCGTCATGTCTTTGTATATGTTAATTGTTGGAGCCAATCTTTTGTTCATTGTGGTTATCTGTATGAACAGAAGCTTACATGAACCTATGTACCTTTTTCTGTGCAGCCTGTTTGTAAATGAGCTGTGTGGTAGTACAGGGTTGTTTCCATTCCTTCTGCTTCAGATTCTCTCTGACATTCACACTGTTTCTGCTCCTTTTTGTTTCCTGCAGATTTTCTGTGTGCACTTTTATGGAAGTGTGCAATTTTTCACCTTGGGTGTCATGTCTTATGACAGATACCTTGCTATCTGTTATCCTTTACAATATAACATACGTATGACAATTGACAAGGTTGCTATCCTCACTGCGCTCATATGGTTATACAATGCACTTTATACTGTTGTCATGATGTCTCTGAGTGTCGCTTTACAGCTGTGTGGAAACACGATTGATAAAGTGTACTGCGTCAACTACTCCATTGTTAAACTGGCCTGCTCTGACACCACAGTCACTAACACATATGGACTTTTTTACATCTTTACAGTAATCTTTGGCCTTGTCATTTTAATTTTGTACTCTTACATGAGGATTCTTAAAGTTTGTGTTTCTGGTTCTAAACAGACCAGACAAAAAGCTGTCAGTACCTGCACTCCTCACCTCGCTTCTCTGCTCAGCTTTTCTTTTGGGGCCTTCTTTGAAATAGTTCAGGGCAGATTTGATATGAGCAGTTTACCCATTATGTTGCGCATCTTTTTATCATTATACTGGCTTACATGCCAACCGCTCTTAACCCCTGTATTGTATGGACTGAATATGTCCAAAATCCGCATCATATTCAAAAATCTTTCTTTTGGTAGAAGAATGTAGAACTACTGCTACTATTACTAACGTAGAATACTTACTGTGTGTCATCTGTTGTAATTAATTAATAAATAAACAAGCATAATGCCAATTCTGTTTCTGGATACTCCATTTGAAAATCATTTTTTAACAGGCCTGTAGACTGTGGTCATATTTCATATATTAATCAGCCTGGAGCTTTGACCAGCACCTGCATTGTGAGTAAAGCTATATTTATGTAAACACAGTTACAAAGTGCCTCAAACACTGATATGGAAAAAACTCGTAGCCGAAAAGTTAAATTGTGTTTAATAACAAAAAAGCTGTTGTCTGATATAACTGTTATTTTTATTGAATCGTATTCATCTCATACGAAAATCTTCAGCCAAAACTAAATAGCCAGCCAAAAATGACAGAAAAGAACATGGCATAACTAGACACACAGGGGGATCACGTAACAAGCAACAAAGATATTTAAGAAAAATAGTTAAGTCTTTCTACATTATAACCGTTTTAAATTCTTCAATATAATGTTTGATTTATACTGAAATGTTGTATTTATGAATGTAATATTTTTCATATAAGATAAAGAGGTTCAAATGTATAGCCTAGGCTTTTCTTTACAATGAATACCAGTCTTTTCATAAAAGAAAATGAAAGCCTATTTCTCTTTCATAAAGTCATTTTGTTAAAGAAATATTTGACACAAGAATGAAATGAATGACAAATGCGTTCAGTTTCGTTCTTGCAAAAAACAAACTTTTCCTGAACATCAATCAGGAATCATACACATATTAAAGCAGTGAGTGCAGTGGTAAAGTCAGATGCTATTTACGCTGGGGGAAGAGGGTAGTTCGTCCGAAAGTTGTACTCTGTATTTAAACCCTACGCGGGTTAGGGAGCTCGAATTGGCCTGGAGGGTGACTCCGACCAGAGTTCACTCCGTGTCAGTTCAACCAGACTTAAGGTTTCATTTCTTTCTTCCCGGCCTACAGCAGTGGGGGGACAAAACCTGAAGGTTTATTGGTTATATTGTCCTGAGGACAGGTCCTCTCCTCTAACCTCGCACCATCTGTCATATGATAGCTACGAGCTAGGGCTGACAGATGGCTTTCTTTAGCCTGTTTAAAAGCTGCAGAGTGTGGGAACTAAAATATTTTATATTTATTCAAAGAATGGTTTAAAAGCCATTATAAGCCTTGTTCATTTTTCCAGTCGCTTCTATTTGACTATTTTTTCTACCTCAGTTAGGTTACAATTAATTAAATGTAACAACTCCTGAGGATATTTCAAACTAAAAGTCTATCAAAAACCATGTAAATTATGCTGCGGACAGGGTTGGGAGGGTTACTTTAAAAATGTAATCCAGTACAATTACTACTTGTACTTGTTAAAAAATGTAATCAGTAACGTCTTACTTTTGGATTACTTCAATACCAAATACAAAAATTTAAAGTCAAAAGAGTATCAAAGATGCGTTGTCTCCTCAGTATATCTTTACAGAAACTTAATTATAAACTAGAACTGCGAGCAGTTGTAAACGGGGTCCAAGCCCCCCGGCGCCAGTCGTCCCCCTCGCCCCGCGGAGGGTGCTCAAGTCGTCCCGGGCCCGCCATGATTAATTGTGCCATAATATTAGGCCCCTAAGCCAAGGCGGGGCCTGTGGAAAAGAAATAGCCATAGTTGTAAATGAAAGTTGCTTGCGGTTATGGAGATCTGAGATGAATGTAAGTCTATGGGAGTGTTCATTGATTTCGACGTAATAGCGTCACCTAGAGGCCGATTGACACAAATTTTCACAGAGGGCTTCGGCAAGTCGTGTCCCATGTCACCAAGTTTGGTGTTGATCGGCCTTTTGAAGCCTGAGATATGTTATACTTCCTGTTTGTAGCGTTTTTGCAAAGAGTTGTTAGCTTGTAATTCGGACGTTTTTTGTCGGATCAAACTTCCCTCTACAAACTTTCTTCGGCTCGGTCCAGAGATGGTCTGTGCCAAGTTTCGTGTCGATCGGACTTGCGGCTTCGGAGGAGTTAATTAAAATAGGTTTTCCAGTTTTCACAATTTAGCGAAATGAAAATGTCATCGCCCAGAGGCATGTCCTATACCATCGGAATCAGCCACATCCCCCAAACACGTAGACATAAGATTTATGAATGTGCGATGTAGTAGGCCGTAGTTATGAGGCAAAATGTGATTGACTGCAAAATGCCATTGAAATGAAAGGGGTATTAGAGCTTCAATTATAGCGCCACCTTTAGGCCAAAGTGCACCAAATTTTTGTGGTGTCATCAGGGGCCCATGGGGAAGAATTTATCCAAATTTGGTTTGATTCGGACTTGTGGTTGTGGAGATATAAAATGAATGTAAAGTCAATGGGATGTTTTTTGAGTAGCGCCAACTAGAGGCGAACTGCACCAAATTTTGCACAGCCCTTCAGAGGGGTCTCCTACATAAGGTCCTCAAGTTTGGTGTTGATCGGCCACTCCTAACCTAAGATCTGACATCCCTTCCTTTTATAAGCGTTTTTTGCAAACGTTTGTTAGCGTATAATTGCGACAATTTTTGTCGTATCAAAATTCCCTCTACAAACTTTATAGAGCTTGGTCCAGAGATTATCCGTGCCAAGTTTCGTGCCAATCGGACTTGCGGCTTCGGAGGAGTTAATAAAAATAGGTTTTTAGGTTTTCGCGATGTAGCTCGAAAAAAGTTTAGCCGTAAATGGGCGTGGCCTATGCCACGAGATTCAGCTTGATCCCCCGAACGCGTGGATATAAGGTTTGTGAATATGCACATTCATATGTGGGAGTTAGAAGGCAAAACTTCCAAATTCTTAGCTATAGCGCCCCCTTGAGGTCGAAGTGTGCAAATTTTTTCGTATGCGGTCACGGCGGTGAGTTGGACCTACCCTGTGAGTTTCGCGTGTGTAGCACTTACCGTCTAGGCTGCAGTATGCGTTTTATTCACAGAAGAATAAAAACCCTAACAAAAACAATAGGGTTCCCAGCCACTCCGCGATGCCTGCCCACTTCAGGCTTGGACCCCTAATTAAAGCTGCAAGCAGCGTTGGCCGGGCCCTCGCACGTGTAGCGTGTCGGGGCGTGCGGCGGCCGCCTCTGTTCTGCTGGTGTGGCTGTGAATTTACGTTTCTGACGCTGCATGAAGGTGTTATACCTCACTTCCTGTGTCCCTTTGTGGCGCTACATAGCACTTGGCACTATGAATATAAATGAAAATTGGCGTGTAGATGTGTTTGGGGCGGGACAGTTATGAAGCACGTAAAGTTTTGTGCAGATGTGAGCATGTGCACTGAAGTTACAAGAACTTCCTGTGTCATGGCGAAGAGTTGATCTTTGACGCCACGCCATGGAAACGCCCATTGATGAAAACTCACAACGAGCACAACTTTTCATCGTCAATGCCTTTAGGAGGCACAGCAAAAATTTGAAGTCGGTTGGACTAAATCCCTGGGGGGAGTTCGTTAAAGTACGGAGTGTGTAAATCATCCAAAAATTTACTTAAAATTCAAAATGGCCGACTTCCTGTAGGATTTAGGGCATTGCTCCAAGAGGCTTTTTGGTACGTCTGGACATGATACATGTGCCACAGAAATTTCATACATGTAGGTCAAACATGCGGCGGGGGCTTCTTCATTAAAGGTCACTTCCTGTTACCAACAGGTGGCGCTATGACTGTGGGTGAATGTCGGCATGTACATGTGTTCAGGGCGGGAGTCTCATCCTACATGTACAGTTTGGTGCAGATGTGAGCATGCACACGCCCATTGACGAAAACTCGCAGATAGCACAACTTTTCATCGTCAATGCCTTTAGGAGGCACAGCAGAAATTTGAAGTCGGTCGGACTAAATCCCTAAGAGGAGTTCGTTAAAGTACTGAGTGTGTAAATCGTCCAAAAAAAGCCCTTTACATTTCCCTTTTATTTCTCATACTGACTCTGGCTGACTGTAAAAGAGGTCACCTCTGGCTTTATTTTAGCTGTGAAGGTAATTAATGTTGCTCTGTGTGATGTGTGTGCAATGACAGTGAAATACTTACATCTGAGATTAAGTCAAAATAATAGGATGATGCTATGAAGCAGCAGTTTTATTATAATTAAAGAACATGACAGTATTTTGATGTCTTGCCATTATGCAGCTATTATATTGAATTGGTAAAGCTACAGCCTGCTCCTTATTTCTCCCATGAATACAGAAAAGGGAGGACGGAGGTCACATTAAACTAGAAATAAAATATGTAAAAAGTATTGGTATCCGTATCGGCAATACCAGCCTGGGTATTACTTGGTATTGGATCGTAATGGAATTAAGTGGTATTGCCCACACCTCGTGGGACTATTGGTAAACAACACAAAGAATATTTTACAGTTTTTAAATAGGAAACTACTTCAAATAAATCCGAGGAACCACAACGTGCAAGTACAGTTAGCTGTCGGCCGCATGGCATCCACGCAAAACTCTTCACAAAACCGGTGCATGGCAGGGGATCGCGGAGAAAATGCTTAACAAATAGCTTCAGTTTAGCTGGAAATATCTTTAGAACTGTAATAATTTGAAGTAACTTACGTTTCGGTTTACAATTTTCTGATATGTAGAGGGAAGGGGAGAGTTTTAATTTTGCCTGAAATGAGAATCATCAACAATCAGTGAGTGGTTCCTTTGATAATGAGGTCAGACTGCTGCTGTGGGCGTCATCGGACCTGAAAAGGTTAAAAGAAGCAGAAGAAGAGTTTCAGTTCAGTTGGGAGGGACTCAGTATGACTACAGCAGAGTAGCAGACAGTGTCATCACCTGTGTCTTGTTGTTTATCTTTCTATCATACAGATTTTATATTGTGAAATGGTAAGTTTGGGTTATTTTTCATAATGAGAATGAATCTGTTTGCTGTTATTACCATGATTTCTGTTAATGTGTGATTAATGCTTTTGCTTGTGTTAGGTGTAACCTATACCTTTACTATTCGTAACTCAGTATCACATAATAATTAATATTGTGTATCCACTGCATAATGTGATTGTTTACTGAGCCAAATGAAGGATCATGATAAACTCTTCTCAGGTTTCATACTTTACACTTGCTGCCTACTTTGACACTGGAGTATTTAAATACTTACATTTCATGATCATCATGTCTTTGTATATGTTAATTGTTGGTGCCAATCTTTTGTTCATTGTGGTTATCTGTATGAACAGAAGCTTACATGAACCTATGTACCTTTTTCTGTGCAGCCTGTTTGTAAATGAGCTGTATGGTAGTACAGTGTTGTTTCCGTTCCTTCTGTTTCAGATTCTCTCTGACATTCACACTGTTTCTGCTCCCTTTTGTTTCCTGCAGATTTTCTGTGTGTATTTTTATGGAAGTGTGCAATTTTTCACCTTGGGTGTCATGTCTTATGACAGATACCTTGCTATATGTTATCCGTTACAATATAACACACCTTATGACATCCAGCAGAGTTAGCGGTCCTCACTGCGTTCGTGTGGTTGTATAGTGTACTGCCAACTGGTATCATGTTGTCTCTGACTATCTCCTTACAGCTGTGTGGAAACATGATTCACAAAGTGTACTGTGACAATTACTCCATTGTTAAACTGGCCTGTTCTGACACCACAGTCACTAACACATATGGACTTGTTTACATCTTTACAGTAATCGTTGGCCTTATAATTGTCATTTTTTACACTTACATGAGGATTCTTAAAGTTATTTTTTCTGGTTCTAAACAGACCAGACAAAAAGCTGTCAGTACCTGCACTCCTCACCTCGCTTCTCTGCTCAACTTTTCTTGTGGGTCCTTCTTTGAAATAGTTCAGGGCAGATTTGATATGAGCAGTTTACCCATTATGTTGCGCATCTTTTTATCATTATACTGGCTGACATGCCAACCGCTCTTAACCCCTGTATTGTATGGAGTGAATATGTCCAAAATACGCATCGTATTCAAAAGTCTTTCTTTTGGTAGAAGAATGTAGAACTACTGCTACTATTACTAATGTAGAACACTTACTGTGTGTCATCTGTTGTAATTAAATAATAAATAAACAACCATATAAACAATTCTGTTTCTGGATACTCCATTTGAAAATCTTTCTTTTTCCTGTGGTGCTTTTTTTATTTTTAATAGTAATATATAGCTTATGTTCCTCCTACACACATCAAGTTAGCTGAAGTTTAGATTCAAGACCAAATGCACAAATTTAAAGTCAAAAGAGTATAAAAGATGCGTTGTCTTTTCAGTATATCTTTAGAGAAATATAATTATAAAATATCCAATTCCCATGAAATCAAAATCAATATTTAAATGTTTTTATATGAGATGCCTTGCACTGGACTGTCATACGTCATATGGCAGGATCCGACCAATCAAGGACATAAAATGTTGTTTTGTAAATTTAGTGTGTGTCATTTCCTGGAAAATTTTTAAAATGTTGATGAATCATCCTGAACTGGGGGAGCTGGATTAATTTAGTGTCCAGGGTAAAGCTTTCTTAATTTTTATGACGCTGCTGAAAAATCGTGTTTCTGGGACCAGGCCCCTCTGATCACTGCACAAAAGGACAACTTTATTCACTGATTTTACTGAAACTGGATCATATTTGATGGAAAAGATTTTCTGGTATTTTCTCTCTGATGTCTTCCGGCTGCTCTGCCTCAACGCTGTGATTTACGACTTTCCTGGTGGACAGATAACGTTAGCTGTACTTGTTGATGTAGCAAGTCAGCTAACTGCTGCTAACAAGCTGCCATTACCTAATTAGCTCAGTTATCCTGCAACTACTGGTCAAACTAGCTTACTCTGCCCGTACTGGAAGCTCGGAACACCAGAGTGTGTGTTTAGGTGTACACCTTTACTCGAGCACTGGAGGTTTTCAGGCCAGGGGCGCGGGGGCGCGGCGGGGGGATGATTGCGGGGAGCCATGCAGGGCGAGCGGGTAACGAAACTGCGGCAAGCAGTCTCCAAGTGAACACAGCCTCATTAGTTGACCCAGGGTGACGAGACAAACTGGCAAGAAAACCACCTTCTTCCTTCATTTCCAGTGGTCAGGCTGGCCTTCGTTGGTCTCGGAATCAATGTGTGGTCCCGGATCCAGCCGCCGTTTTCACTCACTGGGAGCTGTGGAGCCGTCTATAGATTATGCATGACAGGGTGGGGCTGTAACCACATTCAACTACTGGCTTAAGGTTAACTTTCTGCCGGTGCGTGTGCTTCACTTAGTAATAGCCCTGATTTGCACAACCTGCCCTGAATACACAGCAGAGATAAGGTTAAAGCAATGATAAGGGAAGCACTGAGCTCCTTTTGTAGAAATTATGTTGTTAAACCTCTACCAGTGGTTGCAATCCTGCCATTGCATGGTATAAACAGACTGTTCTCATCCCAATACCAACGCTTTCAGAAAAAGTGACAAAGCATAGTCATTCGTAGTCTGTGTGAGACGCCCCGGGTGCGTCTCAGTGAGATGATCTGGGGTGTCTCTCATACAGACCGGACCCTCACCATGAACTTAATCCTAAAAGTCACTGACTTTTTAGCTGCTTTTGTTTGTTTTTGTGACTTAGCAAACAGTGGCGTTTCACGCGTACGCTGAAGGGTACTTTTAGTGTTAAATAATTACGCTTTGTCATGCTGTTTGAAAGCGTCGGTGATGCTGCACTAAGGTGAATGTGTTGAATATGAATGCGTTGGTGTATCACAACCGAGCCTGTTCTCATCTCAGGCCGTCATATACCGATGATTTGAGAAAGAGTGACAAAGCGTAGTTATTAGCTTCCAGAAGCGTGTCTATGGGACGCTCTGGGGCGTCCCATAGAGACCGGAAGTGCTAGGTAGCTAGCTACATTCATGATAAAGCTGTTGACCGTCCCCCGAAGCCCCTACCCTTACCACAACCATCGGAAATATTTGTACCTAAAGTCACTGAATTTATGCATGTTGACCGGCTAACCTTATGATGCATTGAGATGAGAACGTGTTGCACAACCAGACCTATTTGTATGGTCAGTGAAACCATGACCATGTCAGATGAGATGAGCTTCCTGTGAGTGTAAGAGGTCAGTGGGTTAAAATCAAATCTGACTTTACATGTAATGGACATGGTCTCCTAGAGGATGACAACAGATCTACACAGGAGAATAAACATCCAAAGCGAAGGCCTGAAGCTGTTCAGTTTTGGTGACAGCAGCATCCCATGATTCCCTGTGATGCAGGGTGAGCTAATTGGCCTGTTTGTGAAGCAGGTTAGAGCCTCCAGAGTGTCCAAGTGTCCACACAGACGCCCCTGGGGTCTGGCCGTGTGTTGTGTTGCCGATGGAAATAGCTGCTGTTGATTAAGCGGACGGAGAGAGGCGGTCTGCCGGGACTCATTACTGTGAACTGATACAGTAAACATGACGCACACATCAGAGTCCCCACGGCCCGCCCTCTGTCCATCATACACCACACACAAACAAAGAAAGTTAAACATTTAATGTATTTAAATGTGTAATATCTATGACCTGCAGAGGAAAATAAGTTAGAACTTACATGTTTCACCACTTTGGTCCAGGCGGTAAATAAGTTGTACCGAAGTTATTGTGGGACAAAGTGTGTATACATCAAAAACACTTCAGGCGACCTCTTCCTTGATGGAAAGGTTGCTGTGGCAGATGCAGATGAGGCAGGACCCAACACAGGCAGGCACAGGTGCATGATTATTAATGCATTTATGACATGCATTTATAGGTATACCTATTGTATATTAATAAATACTATCAACAACAGTTTTGCAATGCATTCTCACACAAACAAAACTTTCTTTCTATAACTGAGGAATCTCTGTATGTCTGTATGTTCATTACATAGGGTATAGGTGGTGGTGATGGCACAATGGATAAGACACTTGCCCTTGGTGTGACCCGGGTTGGATCCCCCACTGTGGCCCATCCACCAATGTGTCCCTGAGTCCCTAGTGTTCCAAACTGACATATTGGGTCTTGACCCTGCGTCCATATGCGACGACTTGGAAGTGAGAACGAGTTGGGTTGATCTTGATCTCAAGAAAGCTACTGATTTAGTTGATTACTATCTACTTCTAGATGAGCTCTATGCAGTTGTATGTATCTTAAAATGAAATACTATGTTTTAGTTTGTATCTACATAATAGAAAACAACGGCTGTTTCTTAATACAGAGTTCGCCAAGTTCAGACTTCTGTACTTTAAAGCACGGCATGTTCGGCTCAGGAGTAGAAACTTCCAGGAACGGGAGCATGCAGTCAGTCATTCAACAACTGGAACATCAGCGGACTTGATGATGGCCAGACCTCACATCTCCGACAACGTCGTAGCAATTTTTTTAAATCAGCTCTGTCTTGAGAAATCAACCACATACTTGGAGTTCAACCTATATCCCTGCATAAAAACTCTTAAAACTACCGTATGTGACACAAGAAGAGCAGTTATTATAAGTTGTGAGTTTTCTCGTCCGACATTTCTGTTTTTAGGGGGCGAAATGCATTCTGGGATATCTGGCTATCCGAAGTCCACACAAGTCACCACCGATGGAGGCTCGGTAAAACAGGCGGAGCAACAACACATCCGGGTTTCTGACTATACTTGGCTAGATGCAGACTTTTTAATTGGATTGGCTGCGACTGATGGCGTTTCACAAAAACACAAGTACAGACAAGAACACAGATTGAGAAACAGCCAATGTGTCCTTAAAGGAAGTACTTCTGATTTATTTGTTCAACAAAGAGGTGTACCCCAGGGTTCGACACTAGTTCCACTTTTTTTCTTTATTTTTGTTAATGAGATTCCTTCATTAATCTGTTCTGCTTCTCATCAACAATATGCAAAATACTATAAGTCATAATAGTATAAGTCATTTATACTTCTAAACCTCATTTACTGAAAACCCAAACTGCCCTTCAGCCAGATTTCAGTACCATACAAACATGGCTCTTCTGTAATAATCTGTTGCTGAGTAAAACACAATCTTACAGTATAGTCTTCGGTACAAGACAGGGCCTTAAAACAAAATCTAAAAATCCAAAAATAATGTGTAATGGTGGCCCTACTCTACATAGACTTCATGATGCTTGGGTTTATGGCTTGACTCTGAACTTCCATTCAAATCTCACATTGATCACCTCCTTCACAAAATTACTTTTACTATTTCGGTCAAGAAACTGTTACACTTTACACTGAGAGAAACTTACCACAAAATAATACCATTTTTGACTAACATGTTTCAAAATCTCAATAAAGCATGCAGTAATGTAGATTTTATCCTGGATGATCCTTTAGCGCTCATCACTGTATAATGTATAACTCACTTACTGTAAATGGCCTCCACTCAACATAAGACATTGGCTCCAAAGCATTTTTAAATGTGTCCATTTCAACTATCAAATGTTTGATATCATATTCCTCAGTATATAATTTGAGAAATTCTACACAATACTTCTTCTCTACTCCTAAAGTCAGAAAAGCAGTAGAAAAGATAGCGTTTATGTTTAATGCTCCTTCAGATTAGAATTATTTACCTTCAGACACACGATCGTTAACATAATTTCACAGGTTTAAAAATGCTATGTCATCTTAATTTGAGTTCAGTTGTTCCTGTTTCCAATGATGTTATGCCTATTTATAATTTACAATTCACTAAGCATTCAATATTTTTTTATTCTCCATTATGTTTTTGCTGGGGAAGTACTTGTTAACAGCCTCTTTGTAGCCATCAAGTGGTAGGATCTGCCTAAGTACTTTCTTTTGGATGTTTTTTCATCTTTCCCAGAGTTTTTATAATGACTTTTAATGACGTGGCTTTCAATCAAACCTGCGAAGCCAAACACAAATTTCCACATTTGTGGACAATAAAGACATTTGATTTCAGAATGTCTTTGATTCGTCTCTTGTGTTTCATTTTGTATTATATATTAGGACGCTCTCAAAAAGAATATGGTTCGTCTCAAGGGGTTTATCCTATTTAATAAACTTGCACCATTTATGTAAAAACATGCACCTGTTATTATTGTGAGGAACACAAGTTCACTAAAATATCTGACAGGAATACCTGCAGTGTGACATTGACAGTACCAACTGAACCAGTGGCCTCAAACATGTAATTTATAATTCCCACTCTGATGTGTGATATATATACACATGATATATATATATGTGTGTGTGTGTATATATATACACATATATATACACACACACACACACACACACACACACACACACACACAGGTGGTGCTGGTCATATAATTAGAATATCATCAAAATGTTGATTTATTTCAATAATTCCATTCAAAAGGTGAAACTTGTATAATGTGTACATTCATTCCACATATATTTCAAGTGTTCATTCCTTTTAATTTTGATGATTATAACTGACAACTATTGAAAACCTCAAAATCAGTATCTCAGAAAATTAAAACATTGTGAAAAGTTTCAATTTTGAAGACACCTGAGGCCACACTCTAATCATCTAATTAACTCAAAACACCTGCAAAGGCCTTTAAACGGTCTCTCAGTCTAGTTCTGTAGGCTACACAATCAAGGGGAAGACTGCTGACTTGACAGCTGTCCAAAGGACGACCATTGACACCTTGCACATGGAGGGAGAGACACAAAAGGTCATTGCTAAAGAGGCCAGCTGTTCACAGAGCTCTGTGTCCAAGCACATTAATAGAGAGGCGAAGGGAAGGAAAAGATGTGGTAGAAAAAAAGTGTACAAGCAACAGTGATGACTGCACCCTGAATAGGATTGTGAAACAAAAGCCATTCAAAAATGTGGGGGAGATTCACAAAGAGTGGACTGCAGCTGGAATCAGTGCTTCAAGAACCACCACGCACAGACGTATGCAAGACTTGGGTTTCAGCTGTCGCATTCCTTGTGTCAAGACACAGCGTCAGAAGCGTCTTGCCTGGGCTAAAGACAAAAAGGACTGGACTGCTGCTGAGCGGTCCAAAGTTATGTTCACAGATCAAAGTAAATTTTGCGTTTCCTTTGGAAATCAAGGTCCCAGAGTCTGGAGGAAGAGAGGAGAGGCACAGAATCCACGTTACCTGAAGTCCAGTAGTGATGGTTTGGGGTGCCATGTCATCTGCTGCTGTTGGTCCACTGTGTTTTCTGAGGTCCAAGGTCAACGCAGCCGTCTACCAGGAAGTTTTAGAGCGCTTCATGCTTCCTGCTTCCTGCTGCTAACCAACTTTATGGAATTGCAGATTTCATTTTCCAACAGGACTTGGCACCTGCACACAGTGCCTAAGCTACCAGTACGTGGTTTAAGAACCATGGCATCACCGTCCTTACTTGACCTTAACCCTATAGAAATGAATAAATATATACCCTGGTTAAATAAAAGCACACTCAACATTGAAAATCATTACTGATCTACTGGTTAATTCATTTTTCTACTGTGTCTTATTTGTCTTATTTTATACATTCCGTATTCTATATCTGATCTACTATTTTCTGTTCTCTTGTTAGAAATAATAAATTGACGTAAAACATGTATCGTGTATTAGTATAGGTGGTGTACATGTACATGTACACAAGAGAGTTTGCTATTTCAGGGATAATCAACAATCAGTGGGTCCTTTGATAATGAGGTCAGACTGCTGCTGTGGGCGTCATCGCACCTGAAAAGGTTAAAAGAAGCAGAAGAAGAGTTTCAGTTCAGTTGGGAGGGACTCAGTATGACTACAGCAGAGTAGCAGACAGTGTCATCACCTGTGTCTTGTTGTTTATCTTTGTATCATATAGATTTTATATTATGAAATGGTAAGTCAGCTTTAAGTGAAAGTGTCAGGTGTAACCTATACCTGTACTATATTGATAACACAATGTCACATAATATTTAATATTGTGTATCCACTGCATAATGTGATTGTTTAATGAACCAAATGCAGGATCATGATAAACTCTACTCAGGTTTCATATGTCGTACTTGCTGCCTACTTTGACACTGGAGTATTTAAATACTTATATTTCATGATCGTCATGTCTTTATATATGTTAATTATTTGTGCCAATCTTTTGCTCATTGTGGTTATCTGTATGAACAGAAGCTTACATGAACCTATGTACCTTTTTCTGTGCAGCCTGTTTGTAAATGAGCTGTGTGGTAGTACAGGGTTGTTTCCATTCCTTCTGCTTCAGATTCTCTCTGACATTCACACTGTTTCTGTTCCCTTTTGTTTCCTGCAGATTTTCTGTTTGTATTCTTATGGCAGTGTGCAATTTTTCATATTGGGTGTCATGTCTTATGACAGATACCTCGCTATATGTTATCCTTTACAATATCACATACGTATGACAATTAACAAGGTTGCGATCCTCACAGCATCTGTATGGCTGTCCAATCTACTTTTCACTAGTGTCATGTTGTCTCTGAGTGTCCCTTTACAGCTGTGTGGGAATACAATTGACAAAGTGTACTGTAACAATTACCCCATCGTTAAACTGGCCTGCTCTGACACCACAGTCAATAACTTGATTGGACTTGTTTACTTGTTTACAGTACCATTTGGTGTTATAATTCTAATCTTTTACACTTACATGAGGATTCTTAAAGTTTGTTTTTCTGGTTCTAAACAGACCAGACAGAAAGCTGTCAGTACCTGCACTCCTCACCTCGCTTCTCTGCTAAACTTTTCTTTTGGAGTCTTCTTTGAAATAGTGCAGAGCAGATTTGATATGAGCAGTTTACCCATTATGTTGCGCATTTTTTTATCATTATACTGGCTGACGTGCCAGCCGCTCTTCTCCCCTGTAGTGTATGGACTGAAACTGTCGAAAATCCGCATCATATGCAAAAGTTTTTGCTTTTGGTAAAAGAATGTGATGATAACTGTGATGTGTTTTAACGGTGATGTGATTTAAAAATAAGCAATAAATGGTTTTCCACAGCTTTGTCTCTTTACAGGTGTGTGGAAATATCATTAACAAATTGTACTGTGACAAATATCTCATCATCAAAAGGGCACGTTATGATGTAATATTCCATAACATTTATGCACTATAATCTGTACTCTACTTTACTCTACTCTAATCACTTATTCTCCCTAGATCCCTACAATTAGTTGTTATGATTCTAAA
Source organism: Lepomis macrochirus (assembly GCA_024633595.2). NCBI lineage: Eukaryota > Metazoa > Chordata > Actinopteri > Centrarchiformes > Centrarchidae > Lepomis > Lepomis macrochirus. Next base: position 2,745,040 of record JALXJV020000009.1, read on the forward strand.
AAAAAAAAAAAAGAAGTTCAGCTCAGTGCCTGAACGCCACACCCTGCTTAACTTTCCTTGTGGATGTTTTATTGAAATAATAAAAAAGTATGATTAACATGAACAGTTTGCCCAAGACTGAGAATGTCAATAATATATATATATATATGAAACAAAAAACTAAATTCTTTGGTAAAACAATGGTTGAATTTTACCTTCTACCTTGTTTGACATGCACCTGTAATGAAGTAATGAATTATTAACTTACCTTTTATGAAAACAAACATTTGTCAATAAAACTATGGATACACCGAGGCCACCAAAATTAATTGTTCAAAAATAGCAAAAAAAAAAGCACTTTCGATGCTAGACCTAATACGTCAAAAGACCAATTAAACCGAATAATTACATTGAAAAGTTGGTAGTGTGGAAGCATTTTAAAGTGTCTGAGAAAGATGCAAAAATGGCTGTTTGCAGACAAAAATCAGTGGTTCCTTTGATAATGAGGTCAGACTGCTGCTGTGGGCGTCATCAGACCTGAAAAGGTTAAAAGAAGCAGAAGAAGAGTTTCAGCTCAGTTGGGAGGGACTCAGTATGACTACAGCAGAGTAGCAGACAGTGTCATCACCTGTGTCTTGAAAAGTTGTTTATCTTTGTATCACATAGATTTTATATTATGAAATGGTAAGTCAGCTTTAAGTGGAAGTGTTAGGTAACCTATACCTTTACTAATCGATAACTCAGTATCACATAATAATTAATATTGAGTATCCACTGCATAATGTGATTGTTTAAGGAACCAAATGCAGGATCATGATAAACTCTACTCAGGTTTCATATGTCGTACTTGCCGCCTACTTTGACACTGGATTATTTAAATACTTATATTTCATGATCGTCATGTCTTTATATATGTTAATTATTTGTGCCAATCTTTTGCTCATTGTGGTTATCTGTATGAACAGAAGCTTACATGAACCTATGTACCTTTTTCTGTGCAGCCTGTTTGTAAATGAGTTGTTTGGTAGTACAGTGTTGTTTCCATTCCTGCTGCTTCAGATTCTCTCTGACATTCACACTGTTTCTGCTCCCTTTTGTTTCCTGCAGATTTTCTGTGTGTACTCTTATGGAAGTGTGCAATTTTTCATCTTGGGTGTCATGTCTTATGACAGATACCTTGCTATATGTTATCCTTTACAATATCACATACGTATGACATTTAACAAGGTTGCGATCCTCACAGCATCTGTATGGCTGTCCAATCTACTTTTCACTGGTGTCATGTTGTCTCTGAGTGTCCCTTTACAGCTGTGTGGGAACACGATTGACAAAGTGTACTGTAACAACTACTCCATCGTTAAACTGGCCTGCTCTGACACCACAGTCAATAACTTGTATGGACTTGTTTACTTGTTTACAGTACTATTTGGTGTTATAATTCTAATTTTTTACACTTACATGAGGATTCTTAAAGTTTGTTTTTCTGGTTCTAAACAGACCAGACAAAAAGCTGTCAGTACCTGCACTCCTCACCTCGCTTCCCTGCTGAACTTTTCTTTTGGAGTCTTCTTTGAAATAGTGCAGAGCAGATTTAATATGAGCAGGGTACCCATTATGTTGCGCATTTTTTTATCATTATACTGGCTGACGTGCCAACCGCTCTTCTCCCCTGTAGTGTATGGACTGAAAATGACAAAAATCCGCATCATATGCAAAAGTCATGCTTTTGGTAAAAGAATGTGATGATAACTGTGATGTCTTTTAAATGGGACATAGATTATTTAAAAAATTAGCAATAAATGCTTTTACACAGCTTTGTCTCTTTACAGGTGTGTGGACATATCATTAACAAAGCGTACTGTGACAAATATCTCATCATCAAAAGGGCACGTTATGATGTAACAGTCCATAACCTTTACGGAATTGTTAACACTATAATCTATACTGTATACTTTTAATCAGTTATTCTTACATTAAGATCCCTACAATTGGTTGTTATGATTTCTAATTAAAAAAAAGAAAAGCTCAGTGCCTGAACGCCACACCCTGCTTAACTTTTCTTGTGGAGGTTTTAAAATAATAAAGTATGATTAACATGAACAGTTTGCCCAAGACTGAGAATGTCAATTATATATATATATATATATATATATATATATATATATATATATATATATATATATATATATATATATATATATATATATATATATATATGATGTGTGTGTATATATATATATGTGTGTGTGTATATATGAATATATGAAACAAAAAACTAAATTCTTTGGTAAAACAAAGACTCTTAAAAATATCCATCAAACCAATACAATTTTGAAAATTGTCCAGTTAATTGTCCAGTCGTGATGTCCATATAATGTGTGAAATAAAGGTTTTAAACTAAACATGTAGAAATGGTGACTGAGTTCTGTGAACGATTTAGTTAGATGTGGACATTTTCTACAAGAACGTCAAACAACTTAATCCATTTATATGCTTGAATGTGAAGCACAAGGACGTTAGAATGATGCCTCTGCAACATAGACTTTTTCCTCATTGACAAAAATTCAGCTCACTGAATGAGGTTGGTGCTATGTAGTACTGTGCAATACATTTGACCATGTGTGAAAGATGCTGTGACGTAAGAATGTTTTACCTGTGCACATCTTAAAAACACTTTCTCATTGTCTTGTACAAATTGCAAATGACTTGACACATTGAAGCAAATGATTATGTACAATTGTCTGCTTTTTCCTACATTATCAATTGCTTATGTCATGCTGATCACAATTAATTATGCCAGTCTCTGTTGAATAATCTTACCCCCAAAAACATCTAGGCATTAGTTCATTGCATTAGTTGCTAAATGCAAAATGGTTGAACACCTTATCAAAAATAAAGTTAAAATACTTTATTCATATCCTTTGCCTACAAGTGTATAGCTAAATGTTGTATCTGATGGACCATAAACAAAATAAGAATTTCCTCAGTACATGACATTGGCACCAACAGGTCCTCCTTTACAAAATCAACAGAATAAGTAGGCCTCCATTAAACAGGAGACTCTGCAGAGTATGTGCGACTGCCAGTAGACTGCACAGGAGGGGTAGAACGAGTACTTCCTATGCTGTCTATACCATCTACTCCTAACCCAGAATATGCGTCAACCCTGTGGGGAAAACACAACACAACACCCAACCTTGTTTGTACGGTCAGTGAAACCATTGCAACAGATTACGAAAGTCAGTAGGCTAAAATGAAATCTGACTTTACATGTAATGGACATAGCGTTCTGGAGGATGAAAACAGAACTACACAGGAGAATAAACATCTAAAGCGAAGGCCTGAAGCTGTGATCCCTGTGATGCAAGGTGAGGTAATAGGCCTGCTAGTGAAGCAGGTCACCATCTACCGGTCAATTTTCATTCCTACGCTCACCTATGGTCATGAAGCCTGGGTCATGACAGGGCAACTTTGCCTTGGGAGACCCTACCAGGAACACTAGGCTCCAGAAAACACAGCCTTCAGGTTCACCGGGGCACGCAAACCTCTCCACCATGATAAGGTGATGGTTCCCGGAGAGGTATGGAGAGAACCCTGCACGTCAAACAAGGTAGAAGGTAAAATTTTAAAGTGTCTGAGAAAGACGCAAAAATGGCCGTCTGCAGATGCTGTTCTGTTGAATTTTCTCCCAGCACATCCACTCCATCTGTGGCTGACTTCTTAGAAAAGAACCACTTTGAGTGTTTCTGTTACTCGTCTGTGAGAAGGCAATTAAGCTAGCTACGCCTACATTTGGAGTGCACAAGTATTCAAGCCTTTATGGTAACTGTAACGTCCAAGAGTGAGCTGACAGGTAGCTTAGCGACTTTATCCTGTCATTTTCTCTTTTTACAAAGACAAGTGTTGCAGTTTGAGAGTCCTACCTGAAGAGAGGCTGTGAAGTCTGCATGTTACCAAGAGCCACATACAACATTATTTATCAAACTGGGTCGGACTGGATGAACTTCACGTGAGGACGATACACATGTGACAACATCCGGTTTTCAAAATAAGGCATCTATTTATACAGGATGGAAATAAGATTAATTGGATTATATTCACAGAAAGTTAAAACATATATGTGTCCATTAAAAGTAAATGGACACGTGAATGAATGGCAAAAATGTGACTATATTGTTCGGTATTCTGCAAATTTTTCATTATATTCATTATATTTTGGTGCATCGCTAACTAAAACATCTGACAGGAATACTTGCGGCCTGAAAACATTGACTAGTTTGGCTCAGTAGCTACAAGTGTTTCACTTTCTAAGGCAGCAGCTTTGTGGGGACTTTCAGCTTGTTGTTAATCCGTCCAGCTTGATCTTCACTATTCTAGTTCTCTCTCAGCGCTCACCGTGCAAGAGGGTGGTACGGTCAGATGTCGACAAGCCCTACAAGACATTTACAGCAGGAGGTGCAGGATGAGGGCTGAGAGGCTCATAACCTCCATCACTCCAACTACAGACTCTTCTCTCTGTTGCGCTCAGGAAAGCACTACCGCTGCCTGAAGGCCAAGACACAGAGGATGAGAAGTTTCTTTCCCCGGGCCTTTGGATCCTGAACCTGTGACATTACACGCACACATTTATAATCCATCTACCTGTCTCCTTAAATTGCATGTAAACACATTGTTCTACTGTGTCATTTCTAGTTTATGTATTTTTCCTTTTAATCTATATGCTGGAATTTTTTATATTCTAATGTTAGAATATCTTTAGAATTGTTATAATGTAAAATAACTTACGTTTTGGGTTAGAAGTATCTGATATGTAGAGGAGAGAGTTTTAAATTTGCCTGAAATGAGAATCATCAACAATCAGTGGTTCCTTTGATAATGAGGTCAGACTGCTGCTGTGGGCGTCATCGCACCTGAAAAGGTTAAAAGAAGCAGAAGAAGAGTTTCAGTTCAGTTGGGGGGGACTCAGTATGACTACAGCAGAGTAGCAGACAGTGTCATCAGCTGTGTCTTGTAAAGTTGTTTATCTTTCTATCATATAGATTTTATATTGTGAAATGGTAAGTTTGGGTTATTTGTCTGATTTGTTTTCATAATGAGAATGAATCTGTTTGCTGTTATTACCATCAATTCTGTTAATGTGTGATTAATGTTTTTGCTTGTTAGGTGTAACCTATACCTTTACTAATCGATAACTCAGTATCACATAATAATTAATATTGTGTATCCACTGCATAATGTGATTGTTTACTGAGCCAAATGAAGGATCATGATAAACTCTACTCAGGTTTCATATTTCACACTTGCTGCCTACTTTGACACTGGAGTATTTAAATACTTATATTTCATGATCGTCATGTCTTTATATATGTTAATTGTTGGTGCCAATCTTTTGCTCATTGTGGTTATCTGTATGAACAGAAGCTTACATGAACCTATGTACCTTTTTCTGTGCAGCCTGTTTGTAAATGAGCTGTATGGTAGTACAGGGTTGTTTCCGTTCCTTCTGTTTCAGATTCTCTCTGACATTCACACTGTTTCTGCTCCCTTTTGTTTCCTGCAGATTTTCTGTGTGCACTTTTATGGAAATGTGCAATTTTTCACCTTGGGTGTCATGTCCTATGACAGATACCTTGCTATCTGTTATCCTTTACAATATAACATACGTATGACAATTAACAAGGTTGCAGTCCTCACTGCGTTCATATGGTTATACAACGCACTTTATACTGTTGTCATGTTGTCTAAAAGTGTCCCTTTACAGCTGTGTGGGAACAGGATTGAGAAAGTGTACTGTGACAACTACTCCATCGTTAAACTGGCCTGCTCTGACACCACAGTCAATAGCATGAATGGTCTTATTTATTTGTTTACAGTAATCTTTGGGCTTGTAATTCTAATCTTTTACACTTACATGAGGATTCTTAAAGTTTGTTTTTCTGGTTCTAAACAGACCAGACAAAAAGCTGTCAGTACCTGCACTCCTCACCTCGCTTCTCTGCTGAACTTTTCTTTTGGAGTCTTCTTTGAAATAGTGCAGAGCAGATTTAACATGAGCAGGGTACCAATTATGCTGCGCATTTTTTTATCATTATACTGGCTGACGTGCCAACCGCTCTTCTCCCCTGTAGTGTATGGACTGAAAATGACAAAAATCCGCATCATATGCAAAAGTCTTGCTTTTGGTAAAAGAATGTAGAATACTTCCTCTGTGTCGTCTGTCATTTAACAAACTGGTTGATTTAGAATAACATAAACAGAATAGTAGTGTTAACAGTGATGAGACCTGTGTCAAGTTTGTTTTACCTAAACATGTTTAAACATTTAGATAAAGCTGGTTTAAATCTTTCTCAAAAACCTGTGATTGCACTTTTCTTTCTGTGGATGTTATTCAGTTATCTGCAGATGGACTCACAGCGACACACATTACATGTTGTCTACATGTTTGCTCGAATGAGTCACGAGTCTCTCAGGTCTCAGCTCAGGATTACATGCTGAGATGATATTTATTGAATTCCCTTTACAAACTGTAAAGGAAATCTCAAGTTGAATGCATCTATATTTAAAGGACCTGCTGTTGATAAAGTCAATCTATTGTTATATTGTTTATTATATTTTCTAGACTGTGTAGCTTCTTCAAACAGTTTTCCAGTGTTGATATGTGAGGCTGTAAAGCTCATTGTAAAGAAAAGCACATTCTGAGACGGATAAAAGATTCAGGACGAGGTTTCTTTGAAATAATTCAGACCATGTTTAACATGAAGAGTTCACCAAACATGTTTTGTCTTTTGTTATCATTATACTTTCTCACTTTAACTCTGTGTTATACGGACTGAGAATTTCAAAACAAAAACGTATATGAAAGGAAAAAATAAAGTCTTCTGAATAATACATGTCCTCTGCTTCAATATCAAGAAAAAAAAACATATAGGAGTTTGACAATTGTCCTGTTAACAATCACAACGTCTGTATAATGTGTGAAATAAAGGTTTTAAACTAAACATATAGAAATGGTGGGTCTGATTGCTCTCTATGAAAGATTTTGTTAGGCATGATTTGCTGAAAGAACATAAAACAACTTAAGAAGTTTATGTGCTTGAATATGAAGTATGGGGACTTTAGGACAGTCTTAAGGCCCCTTTCACCCTTACAAAAAACACAAAATGGTTAAGTCCGCTCCGCACTAGGTTTATCTCTAAACAGCCTAATCGAGCAGTAATGTCTTTCCCAAAGAAAGAGGAATCAAGGTACCTAAAAGAAAAGAAAAGAAAAGAAAAGAAAAGAAAGAAAGGAAAGAGTGAAGGAAAACAACTACCAACTAATTTCTTTCAAGAGACAGGTGAGCACAATCACCGCTTAAAGAGTTAAAGAATGGTGAAGGCAGGAATGCATGTTTGCATAGTAAGCTAGAGCATGAATTATTATGAGCATTATACATTTAATTTGCTAAAGTTTAAATAAATTATTTTGCTTTTAGGGCTACATGCCTCTGAACCACTAACTTACACTGTGGGCTTGGACACAAAGGTAGATTAAATGTGCTCAAATTATACAAATGGTAATTATTTCACTTTGTGTCCCCAACACTTTTTAGCACAAAGCGACACCCATGTTAACACTTGTTTAAACGGATCATTAGTGACTTTCCTAATCACCATCACAGTTGAATTTGTAGAGTTTTTAGCTCAATTATTTGTTCACAATTCTCAAAAGATGAATGAGAGACTGGGACCAACAAAGGAAGGGGGCCCACAGAGGCTGGGGCCTTGGAGTTTGAGGGTTTTGGACAGTATCTTAGCTGTTCCTAGCACTACACTCTAATAATAAAAATACTAATAATAAAAAATATCCCTAAGGGGTAAAATGATGCTTTACACTTCAAAGAAAGATACTCAGAAAAAGGTCATTGAAGAGATGGAGTTCAAGGGGTTGGGGGATGTGACCCTCAACGCTCTGTCCCCATAAGTCCCCAGTCTGGTATGGGGTACAGAAAGCAAACCCTTGTCCTTGGAGTGCAGATTCCGGGATGGGGTGCAGGGATGCAAAAGGTCCAGTGGGTACTGGGGGACAATGGCATCGAGGGATTTATAGCTGAGGAGGAGGATTTTATAGGTGATACGCAGTGGCGGTTCTAGACCAATTTTATTGAGGGGGCCAGGCTGGGGCCAGTTGAGGGGCCCATTGAATCCGGGACAAAAGAGACAAAGGCAATGTTCAAGTTTTCACAATGTCTTCAATTGGTATGCAATGTAATGTTTTAGTATGTTTCAGTAACAGGATCTTTTCAGTAACTTAGTTATAGTTTTATTAAATTACATTATTCAAAAAAAGCTTCCCGTTTAGCTCAAGTTACGGTGCATTCATTGATGCAACATTTCTTTGTAAAGGCTTCATGAACAGTACAAGCTCAACAAACACCATCACAACAAACGTCTCCATATTCACCAGCTATTAGTCCTGATGTGAAGTATCCACAAACTGAAATACTTGGTGGTAGGCCAAAGAATGAAGATCATTTAGAAGAAGAAGAACATTTAAAATGTCAGCTAAAAAGCTTTTCTTTTAAAGCAAATGCACTTTTCTATCAACAAAGTGCCAAAATTGTGACTTTCCAAGCAGTCTGCCTGAATAGTGCACTTGGTTAGGGTGTTGCTTTCCAAAACTGCTCTTATGAATCAGATGCAGGTTCAAATCCCACCTCAGCCAACAGTGGTAATTGTTTTCAACTTTAAACACCCGTCTGGTGTTGTGTTTAAATTTGTATATTGTTAGTCTTTCTAAATTCACTCATGGATATCAGTGTTTTCTGAAAGTAGTTAATAGCTCTATATATTTGATTGGACAACAGTGGACTGGACCTCAAACAAAATATATGTACAACTCAAACAGTGCTGTGCCGGGCATTTGTGGTCATAGATTGCCCTCTGTTGGTGCTTTGGAGGCATTTCATGTCAATTCGGAACCAAAGCAATGCAGAAAGTTCAAAGCTTTACCCGTGCATTGAGTCTCAGGAGTGCAGTGGTTAAACCTGTGGCCTTCTGATTCAAAGGTGGAGGGATCAAATCCTGGTCATGTGAAATATTTCTGCAAATACATGTATTTGTGACAGCCTAAACGTCCTCTAAAACTCCCCAAACTTTGCAGACACTCCAGGTGGGCCAACACCCAACAGGAGGTCGGCCATCTTGTCATTTTTGGTGATTTTCAGGCTCGGCACTTTAACAATTTTCTGCCGGAGAATTAATCCAATCGACTTTAAATTTTCACTGTCTAGATTAAAGCCATTGACAACAAAGTTATAAAGTTGTGACAGATCATCTTTTCAAACATTGGGCCATTGTAGAAGCACACTGCCACCCATCTCTTGGTCTTCTCCTCCTTTCCTGTCAGCGACGTTATAATCTTCGCACAACGAGGATGTTTAATTGCGACTAGCCTTCAGTATAGTTGGTGCTGCAGGTAGTAATTCCACAATAATAACAATATAGTGCTGGCAAATATGCATACGTTCATTTTTTATTCAAAGATACCACTGAACTGTTTAATAAACCAATCAAAGTCAAGTAGGCTATCGGAAGACAGCCCAATAGATGATGACAACAGGACTCAGGTCTGTCATGTAAAGTCCTTCAGTACGTTCGCAGAATTACAGTGAAACCAAACCAAATCTAACCAAATATATCAAAATTTAGCAAAACATGGACCTTGGTGCGGACTTTCAGGTGTGAAAGCTCTATAAGTTAAATCTCTTAATGATTTCGTGCAGGTGAAATTCCTCCAGGTGGCGTAGTTGATTGTTGTGAGCCCTCCAAACTGCAATGTACCTGGGGGAAATGTATAATGAGTTGTTGTAGTATCAGCTTTTGGCCACCAGAGGTCAGTAAGCGCCCATATCGTCATCCTCTGTGTGTGGCCTGGTCTCCGCCGCTGGGGGGCGCTCCCTCCCCTGGTCCTCCACGGGGGTCTGATGGCAGGATGGCGGAGGTAGGGGGACCGGAGTCTGCCGCGGCCCGGTGCCCGGACGAGTCGTCGGACAGCGAGCCGGAGCAGGAGCCCGGAACCCCGCAGAAACTCATCCGAAAAGTGTCCACGTCCGGCCAGATCCGCAGCAAGGTAAAGCGGGTTCGAAGCCCCGGCGGATCTCAACGCACATTCTCTCTGCTCGGTGTCTGTTTTCATTCAGCGGGGGTGGGCCACACAGCCCCGAGATGCACCGGTCTCCTCCAGTGATAGAACGGCTCGCAGAACTCCATACTAAAATCTATCAGTTTAACATTTCCTCCATTAGGAGACAAATTATACACAATGTCCACTGTCAGCTAAGATCTTTTCCGACCACACAGGGGCCACTGTGTAATACGGCATAAACCAGACACACTAAAGATCTCATGTGTTTATAATATGTCATGTTTTGTAACCGGTTTGACATCTTTCCCCCCCTCACATCCTCTTCCTCCACTAACAGTAAATTTGGCTCAGTGGTAGGCGGTAGTGAGCGGAGTGAGGCGTTTAAAGAAAAGGGGGTATTTAAATGAAATCGCTGCTTCTTGGTGGTTGTGGATTATGCCGAATTGAAGATTGGGAGTATTTGAACCTTGACCGAGTATAATTGTTGATTTCGATTTTGCGCATTTTTTAATGTACTATGACACTTTAAATCTGACGGATTTTTAATGGAGTTTGGATCCAGTCTTCTGTCTACGAGAGCAAACGGTATATTTTGGGGTAAGGGCCACAGCTGCTGCGCTCAACACATTAACTTACGTGAAAGATAGTTACCAACCTCTTGATTTTAGTCGACGCCTGTGTTAAAACATAAAGTAGGGACATAGCTAAACGTTACGAGCTCCGTTTTTTAAAATGTGAACGTCTTTAGCCGGAAATGTAGCTCTTTGCTAACTTAATAAAACCAGAACCAAAACTGTATCTAAACTTAACTCAGATCTTTGTTCTGGGAGAAAGTGTATCCATGACACAGCTAAAGCATGTAAATACAGCCCAGTGTCAGGGGGGGTGTTATTTGCACCGTTAAACTATAAGAAACCGGTAATGAAGGCGAAGCTGATCCGGCTAACTCCTGCTAGCTGAAGGGTCTCGGGCCAAAAAAGCCCCGCTGTTTCCCACAGCTGCCCACCGGGGAGGGGGGCTGCACTCGGGGGTGACAGTTGGGGGGATGCTCGGTCGGTTGTGTGTTTCGCTGTAAGCGCGACAATCCGCTTTATTAGACATAACGGTCCTCAGTTTTTATACAGGTTTATCATGTTTGATTGTAACCCTCATTTATAACGTTTATATCAACAAACGTGTCTGTAATTAACGAGCAGATTGCTCGGTCTCACAGTAAGTTAGCGCTGCAACTCAACAACGTAATTTAATTTATACAAGCGGACCTTCATTTAGCTTCACTACCAGCGATGTGCTGCCTTCAAGTGCGCCTCGGAAAGCGCGGAGATACCTGTTCTGAACCAGAAACAGAATCACCTTCAGTCGCCAGGTATGTGTGCACATACCTCTCAGTGTACACTCACAAAACAACTACAAGCTCAACACAAACAGACACAAGAAGAACAGTAAACAAAAACAACAACATCTGTAGACAGCGAGACAACAGTGCAGTAGGGCTGAACTATAAAACAATAATTATTGCAGTTTTTTCTATAATAAATATTCAATTAATATTTTATTTAATTGATTTGAATCATACACAAATTAGGACTTTTATTAAGATGTTTATTTTGTTGAGGAAAAAGGACTGAAGATAGCTTAATTTTACTCGTGCATATTTGTTGACATAGATTTTATCATAATTGTTTTGAATGTTCTGCCTCATATTTGTGAAGTGATCCACTGTTTGGCATCCAGTGTTGATCATAAATAAGACTTTAAACCACAATAAACCATCAGGTTTCTTCAATTTTCACTCAGGAGCACAAATCAGCCTTCAATGATATGATTAATCATCGATATCGGAAGAGATGAAACTTTTTATCGTGGTAACATTTTTGCCCTTATCGTCCAGCCCCTAGTGCAAAGGATGCTGGTATGAATAAAAAAGAAATTGCAGTAATTATCCAACATTATATGTATGTGACGTAGGTGGGTTTGATTCAGTCAGGATGTACAAGGTTTGTTTATTTGTCATTATACAACATAAGGTTTATATATATATATATATATATATATATATATATATATATATATATATATATATATATATATATATATATATACCACTGTTTGTAGTCCCTTAGGCTATAGAGGAGAGCCGGGTGAGCTGAGCCAGTTTTCACTTGACTTTAAAGTGGGGACATGACAGTAATGTCTAACTAAAATATGTACTTATATTTATAGGATGTGGTGCATCACTGGGAATAATCAATTTAGATCTAAAATAAACTGCTTTAAAAATATGGCTTTCCAAAAAAAAGTGGACTCTTGGGACTCCACATGGGGGTCGGTGACATCGAGGGCATTTTATCGCGCAAACTGAATCACCAGGTCCCAACGTTTAATTTAACTTTGACAGTGAAACATTGCAGCTGCGTCTCCTAGTTGTTTCATATAGATGGATCGCTTTAACAGCCGTCCTGTTTATTCTCACGTCCCGCGCCACCTGATGGATGGACTTCCCATTGTTGTACCTCTCCCACTGCTCTGTCCAAACCCGAACAGGAGCTGAAGCCTGACATGATGGTTTGTGGTCTAAAATGCATGATGTCAATAGTTGGCTCAACTCCCCCGCTCTCCCCAATAGAGTTATTTAAAAGCTATATACAGGTATTCACGTATTGTTCAATATGAAGAGCTACTGAAGGGGATTTATGAGGCTAAAGCAGCAAAATAAACACGACGACAGGGAGTTTTATGGAAGCTCAGAGGGCAGAGGTTTTTAAAGCGGGACGAGGGCCTCCCCCGGGGGGTCCAGACTGCTTCAGGGGAGTCTCAGTGGAAAAATATTACATTAGTTATGAAAAGAAGGTCTCACAGAATATCCTAGTGTGTGATCTGGTTAAAGAGAGAGTTCAGAGAGACAGACGTTTGGGCCATAGCTATAAAAAAAAAATTAATAAAAGCACTCTCGGTGTTCGGCCTAATAAGTCAAAAGACCGAACAATTCTGTTGACATGTCGGCAGTGTGGAAGCATTTTAAAGTGTCCGAGCCGTTTGCAGAGGCTGTTCTGCTGAACTCTGTCCTAGCAGATCCACTCCATCTGTGGCTGACTGCTTAGAAAAGAACTGCTAGCCGCGGCTAAATTTGGAGTCCACACGTATTTTAGTCTTTACGGTAAGTGAAAGGGCCCAGAGCGAGCTGACAGGCAGGTTAGAGCCTTTATCCTGTCAGTGTGAGAGTCCTACCTGCAGAGAGGCTGTGAAGGCTTCATGTTACAACATTATTTATCAAACTGGGTCGGACTGGATGGATTTAACACGTGGCAACGTCCGCTTTTCAAAATAAGGCGTTATAGACGTGTTTCTGTGCAGCGTCATCACGGAGATGTGCGCCCAATCAGGGGGCCGAAAGCAGCACTCTGTCCTCGCGGCGTATCAGTTTATACAACATATCTATCAGCAGTGTTGGGCAAATTAATCTGAAATTGTAATGAGTTACTTTTTTACTTATTACTCATTTAAAAAGTAACAATATTACTTTACTTATTTCTGGGAATTAAAAGTAACTAGTCACATTACTCGTTAAGTTACAGTTACTTGCAACCACTAAGCCCCGTCCTTAAAAGTGACGGGAAACCTGTTCAGCAATTAATCCACTTAACTGGAACAGTAATGAACCTGAGGAGTCAACAAGCAGCTGAACTGAAAACACGGCAGACTTAAAGGCTATCAGCTTAAAAAGAATTTTAAAAAAAGCAGGTCCCTCCTGACGATTTATCGCGTGTTCATAACAGCAGCAATGAGGATGATTTTTACGAAGCGTTACGCCACTTGTTTTAACAGTGTTAAAAATAAGCAAGTGTCTCGACTTCAGAACCGTTACTGTTTTGCACATGCATTTATAATAGAAGTATTAAGTTTTTACAAAACACAAAACGTTGCAACGTTACAAAAAGCTGCTGTGCTGCTTTAGCAGATGCTTCAGTACAAAAATTTTTCATTATATTCAGCTTCGGCCAAGAATTTTTCATTTCGGTGCATCCCTGCCGTTATCATTTTAATTTAGTCCCCTTTAGGCTTCCATAGAGTTTTAATCACACTGAAGACTATTTAAAGCCTTGGAGTCGAGCTTTATGAGAGTTTTCATAGTCAGCCCTTCACAAAGAGGTTCATTCATTCATTCACTCAGCAGTGTCTGCTGCGACGTCGCTTTATGTAAGACTTCCTCTTTGTCTGAAGAACCTCCATTCTCAGTTTTAAACATTTATTTAGTCTTTCATGTCGGTCCGACACATTAACCGCAGGCCCGACCTCCTCACATGGATGTCAGGATGCGTGCGAGGCCCGACATGTCCGACGGCCCTTGAAGGCAGCAGCGGCTCGGCTCAGACTGACGTGGATGTTTGTGTCACAGGAAGTGAGTTTGGCTGGAGGCCGGCGAGTTTCTATTTAAAGCCGATGTTTTGGGAGATTTCACAGTCTGAGACAAAAACATGAAAAATGAGTCATGTGGGAAATAACGAGATGTTTGTGTTCAGGAGGAGGAAACTCATTTAAAGGCCGACCGCTGCGTCAGAGTCTCAGGAATCCAGCGAGTCTTTTTACAGACGTCCAGATGTTTCAGTCACTTTTAAAACCAGCTGTGTGAATCTGTAAATGGGGAAACATTAAAATACATTAAAAGATAAATACGTTATGACTTCATATCTTTTAAAAAAGAGCCAATAAACTGAGTCTATAGAAATGTCACATAATCAAAATGTTACATTAGTGACGTTCAGAAATCAGTGTGACTTTATCAATAAGATCTAACAGGACAAACAGCTGGTCGGTTAATGATCGAGATAACGCCAACGGTAGCTTTGTAAACAGGAAGTGCAGGGCTCCACACTAACTTTTTGTCGCTCTGAGCACTGTGGCCCCTGACTAAACATACAGGGGCCACACCTTAAATCGGCCTGCAACTGAATTTTTCACATTTTTCTTATTTTAACTGTAATACTGATTAATATGTTGGTATGAACTCTGATCTACAAAGTACAATTTTATTGTTTAGTTCAGTCATATTTTAATGAATGCTACAAAAAATTACAAAAGAACAATTAATTTCATACATTTCATTACATAAGTAAATAAAAAGTGTTTGTGTTTAAAATATATAAATATAAAATATAAAAATAAAGCAAATATAAATATTAAAAATAAATAAAACAGTAAAAGTGTGTGTGTGTGTTGTGTGTTGTGTGTGTTAAAAATATATAAATATAAAAATTAAGCAAAAATAAAACAGTAAAAGTGCGTGTGTGTGTTAAAAAATAAACATAATATATTAAAAAATAAAATAAAATAAATAAACCCGTAAATGTGTGTGTGTATAAAAAAACAACAAAAAAATCAGTGTAAAATTTAAAAAAATAAATAAAGGAACAGTTACTAAAATAACAAACAATGAAAATAATAATAATTTGGCATTTTATAGAACAAATGGACATAAAATAAGATAAGACATACTTTTATTAATCCCCCGTAGGGGAAAGTCAGGATGTGGCGATGGCGTTTCATTTGTGTATCTGTGTGTCTGTATTTGAAGCTGCTGTTGTGCTTCATTAAGTTGCCGTGTTTAAACTGTGCAAACCTGGTTTTCCCCGCATGTTGCCGAACACATCTAGTGCAGCAGATGCAGCTCACGGTGTTGGTGTCTTTGCATCATGGGTAATGTAGGCGGCAGGCTTTGTTACTGTTACTCATTCTACTCCACGTCTGTGCCGCAGACAGGGATAAGAACGATTAAAGAATCGATTATCAGTACAGCTTTTATGTTGATTGTCTAATCAGATGTTCGCTCTAATGAACATTAACGTGGTAATATGTCATTTAACCCTGTGGGGTCATGAGTGGGTGTGGCCTGTCTCTCTCTCTGTCATCGCGGGTGCAGCTGTTGATTGCCTTTGTGTTCTTACTTACGTTTCACACACCCACACGCTGGCATGACTGATTCTGATTCACACGTTATCATCTTTGTTAAATCTTATTTTGTAAAATAAACTGTTACTTTTTCCATGCAAGCTCGTCTCGTCCCCCGTCTTTGTCGCAGCCTAAGAGCCGAGCTGTGACGAATGGGGGCCCGCCTAAAGCTTAGTGCAGTAAAACTGCGTCTCTGCACTGCTGATTGGTCATTTGGTCCAGCTGTATTTGTCTTGGGAGACGCATCATGTGTATTGAGTTTTCAGGGAGCGTCAGTCCCTGACTGGGATAAGGTTTTTGATTCAGAGGGTGAAGTGTAACTGTGTTTTTGGTACGCTCTGTACAGGCATTCCCCGTTAGGTAAAAGTGGCGTTCTCCCTTTGGGTTGCGTCAGTTTGTCGTTTTCATAGCGTTGTGGTTATTGTCAGCTGTTTTCGGACAAGCTGTGTCAGGGGCACATCCGGGGGGTGCCTGCATGCAGGTTGCTCCGCAAATCCGCTGGTTTTTCGTGCATAAATACCCACCACAAGCCACATGAAGACTAGGGCTGAGAGTTAGTTAGTTTTAACGAGACAGTTCGGGGGAAGTGTTATGATTTGTCCACGCGTACCTGCAGTTGACATTACTGACTGGTAAGTTATTGTTATGGCTTCTTTCACTTTGTTTTTTGGTGCGCCGATGGTGGCATTTACCAGTGGCTTTAAGAGAGCCACTAGTCAGGAACATGGAGCATTATGGGTTAGCGAGTGTTAAGGATGACATTAGAAATGTTACCTTGTCATCTGTGGTCTTGCAGAGAAGTAAACTTGCTGTGACAGAGCCTGTTTCTGTGCTGGTGTTACCACCAGGGACGGCTGAAACTGTAAAAGAGTGAAAATAAATAACACAATCTCTGCACAGGTTACTTCCTCCACTGGTTCACCACAAGGATGTGCACTTTCTCCACTACTGTTTATTCTCTACACAAATATGTGCCATAGTCATTTGGAAAATCGTGTGATTTTGAAATATGCAGACGACACTGTAATTATCAGTTATTATTATCAGTCTGCGTCAGAATAATGAGAACAGTCACGGACTTGTTATTAATGATTTTGTTGAGTGGTTTGAGGAGTCTCACCTTCATTTAAATGTACTGAAGACCAAGGATATGGTTTTTGATTTCAGAAAGAATGTCTAAGTCACATCCATTAAGGGTGAAACAGTGGAGTGTGTGCAGTCTTACAAATACCTCAGAACAATCGTTGAATCAAAGCTGAGTTTTGAAGCCAACTGGGAAATGGTGTGTAAAAACGGTCATCAACGCCTGTTCTTTTTAAGGAAACTGTGTCAATTTCAAATTGAGAAAACACTGTTGATTATGTTTTATCGTGCTTTTATTGAATCCGTACTCTCCTTTTCTTTGGTATCTTGGTACGGGAACTTAACGTTAAAGAGTCAGAACTCTATTAACCAGATTGTGAAATGGTCCAGTAGGTTGATTGGGTAACCACTACTGAATCCAGCCTCGGATACTACGTAGGTACAGCGCATGAGTATTTCAATTTTGACTGACCAGCTTCTTCCGCTGTATTATGAGTTCCAGTATCTGCCGTCCAACCGACGGTTTAGAGTACTGCGGTGTACAATATAAACAGAACAATATAAAAACAGCTTTGTTCCTGTAGGGATTAATTTTATGAATAGTATTAATATGGAGTAGATTGTTTTAGTGTGATTTTAGTGTCTTGTTCTGTTTGTATTGTAATCGTTTATATGGTTGAGAAATAGCCTAAACTTATTCTCTGGAACGTAATTTACCTACCGGTATAAATAAAGGAACCTAAACCTGAACGTTCCCTAATTTTAAATGATGTACTACTAAATTTCCTTAAACCTTGTGTGTCATAATATCTTAGGGTTTATTGTAGATTTCATGTGAACTTTGGGTCAGGGCTTTGACCTCTACTTCCCAGTTGTCAGTATTCCTCATTTTGTATTCTCGAAAACCGGATCTGTCAGTGTGGTTTGGACATGAAGTCGTCTATGTCAAAAGCAAAAGGACAATGTTGTGGTGGATGCTCTGTTTTGTGTCCCTGCTGAGTTGCATGTATCTCAGTTACCATTAGCATCGGTGGATGGATGGTTAAGCGCCTTTGGTGGAGCCGGTTCAATCCCACTGTGTCCTGAGCAGACTAACTAGTTGCTCAGGGCGACTCTGACATGTATAGCGCTTGGATAAAAGCTATGAATAAATGTAAATGTAATGTTTACTAGTGGTCAGAGTGTTAGTTCTGTAATGCTTTGGTGGTTTTTATTGTGTGCTTGTAGGTAGTAGGTTCGAGGTCCCCTTTTTGGGTCCCCCGTTTTAAGTGGGGGGTGTGACGCCCTGTGGGGTCATGAGTGGGTGTGGCCTGTCTCTCTCTCTCCTGTTGTAGAGGAAGAGCTGATTGCATTAACTCTGGGCACCTGGGCTGATTGCCCTGTAGAGTATTTGGGACTGCCTTCTCATTAAAACCAGGTTATGGTGCTTTCAGACCAAAAGCGAGCGTTTGGGGCGGTGAGTTTACATACAAAGTCACTGTAAAGACGCGTCGAGACGCTAGAGGATCGGGAGCAGCGCTCCAACCATTGCAGAAATAAACACCCGCAGTCGGTCGGATTCGGCTCTGACAGCTACGCCGTTTACTCGCAGGAGGAGCTCGGAGTTAACTGTTTTTATTAAATTAGCTTTTTACTTTAGTTTTGGGGATTTCAACGTTGATTTATCTTCAATGGAGCTTCTCAGCAGCTTCGTTCACATCCGGTTCCAGTGTTGTTGTTAGCGTCGTTAGCTCTGTCGGACTACGACTTCATATTTATATAAAAACCGGACAAAGCTGCACGTTACTTGGAGAAAAGAAAGCGAGGAGGCTGAACTACCTGGTGAGTTCAGAAAACATGTGTCTGTAACTTTATTCCAGCTGTCGTTGTACTTTACTGTGACCAAGTTAGCATAGCACAGCCCTGATCGATCCAAACTCCATTCAGAAAACAAACATTTTAGAAGTTGTTGTCCTGCTGTCTTGCTGACAGACCTGACAAAGCAGGAATTCATATGTTTAACAAATCTGCATCATGTTGTAGTTATTTCGGCATCAATTTGATCCGTTTATTGCTATTTAATCACAGCTAAATGTTTACTTTGGGTTCATACAGTTGTAGTAATGGCGAGTTGTGTTTATTCACCTTCTCGCGTTGTGTGTGAACACTTCCAGCGAATGTACTCACGCGAGGAAAGCGTCCCAAGGCGAAAATTCGCGGTTGGTCTGAATGCGGCATTAGACCTCCCTGTGGCCGGCTCCCCGGTTTCTCCTTTAGTTTGGTTGTCTTTGGTTTTGGACTCTTACTTTGTGGTATTTATCTTGTTTTGCATACTACAACACCTGCACACACTCATGCAACCAACATCCTGCCCAGACACCACTGAAACAGACTACATATCTCATACTTTGATTTGAAATACCCTTTTAAGTTTGCTTAACCTTGGTTTAAATAAACAGATTTTGTTAAACATTAAATGTTTAATGTTGTTTTGTTGTGGCCTTTTGAGCCAGGTCATAACAACTGTTTCTACTATAAAATATAGCAAAAACAAGTTTGTGTGTGAATAACAAAAGAGTTAAAATTGACTCCTCCAACCAGAAAACTATCATGCTGTTTTTATTAAACGTTACATAACAGCAGTCAGTCGGAGCCAGCGGCCGCTTGACCTGCAGCCTTTAAATAACCATGAAGGGAACTCGGGACCTGAGCGGCTGCTGCTGTCGACTCCATCACAAGACGAGTACAGTCGAGCTTTTGTCTGCCTGACGCCGGCGAAGCTCAAGCTGTGTGATCCGTAAGGCTGAGATGATTTCTGAGCTCAGTGTGTCACGTTGAAAATCACTTGTGCAGATTCATCTTAAAATCTCACACGGTCAGCTGAACGTCCAAATGTTTTTAAAATGTCACAAATTGTGTGATTTTTAAATTTTAACATGACGTATTCAGTCATGTTTTTTTTATATACTGTAATATTATTATTATTCAGCTGTGAAAACATTGAATAATTATGTTTTTCCCGGTGTGTTGATGCAAAGCGTTCCAAACATTGTTCCAAATCAACTTCATAAAGCAACGAAAACTAAAATCAGAAAGTGGTGAAAGACTGAACCTCAACATTTACTGCAAAGTCCCGAACGTCACCTGCCCAGGTAGCAACAGGTGGAGCTACATGACCAGTCTCTACAATACAAGACAGCCATTAACCTAAAACAAACACTTTCAGCCGAACAAACTAAATGCTCAGAATATTCAGCCTCATATAAGAAGAATTAAAACCATTTTTTCTACCCGCTGTGTGAAAAATAAACAATATAAAACTCGGTGAGAAGACTTCCTGTCAGCTTCCAGGCTTTATCAGCGTGCTTCATTCTCTGTAGCGAACATGTGCTGATGAAGACTCTGGTGTGTTGCAGACGGTGCTGAAGGAGGGGAACCTGCTGAAACAAACCAACTCGTTCCAGCGCTGGAAGAGACGATACTTCAAGCTGAGAGGGAGGACTCTGTACTACGCTCAGACCGCCAAGGTGAGCCAGGTTGCAGGACAGGAGCCTGTCACCTGCCTACCTGTTACCCTTGTCTCGCCCTCCTGAGGGTGAGGTGCCGTGGTCAGTTCGGGTTTGATCCGTGGTGTTTTTCTTTGTCTGCAGTCGATAATCTTCGATGAGGTGGACCTGACTGACGCCAGCGTGGCCGAGTCCAGCACCAAGAACGTCAACAACAGCTTCACGGTGAGTAGAGCTGGAGAATAAGGTGGGCTGTTAGCTGGTGAAGTCACGTTGAAAAGAATACAGTGGTATTTTGCACCTGATAACGTTAGCAGCTGGTCAGCTGGTTGGCTTGAGCCAACTAAAGCAGAAACTCTCAGATATTCATTATATTCAATATATTCACACGCTTTGCAGTCATGTGATTGTAATATCAGTTAATAATAATAATGCATTACATTTATATAGCGCTTTACCATGGTAACTCAAAGCACAGTGAAGTGGGGGGGAATCATGGGACCGCCACCAATATGTTGCACCCACCTGGGTGAAGCACAGCAGCCATTTAGCTTGAGGCAGAGAGGGGGGGACACATTGAGCCAATTACTGTGGGGGGTGATTAGATGGCCAGATGGTGAAAGTCAGGTTGGGAATTTAGCCACGTCACCGGGGAACCCCCTACTCTTTGTGACAAGTGCCATGGGATCTATAATGACCACTGTGAGTCAGGACCTCGGTTTAACATTTCATCCAAAGGACGGCATCTCCTACAGGTTGATCTGATTCACCTTTGGCCTGACGGCTCCAGCATGTAAAACTTTGTTGTTGGTTTTTATCCATATGTGGAGTCAGTGTCGGAATCTATGAGTCTGCGTCAGAGTCAGTGTCAGGAGTCTGTGTCGGAATCTGTGAGTCTGTGTCGGGAGTCAGTGTCAGAGTCCGGGACTCAGTGTCAGAGTCCGAGACTCAGTGTCAGAGTCCGGGACTCAGTGTCGGGAGTCAGTGTCGGAGTCCGTGAGTCAGTGTCGGAGTCCGGGAGTCAGTGTCGGGAGTCAGTGTCGGAGTCCGTGAGTCAGTGTCGGAGTCCGGGAGTCAGTGTCGGAGTCCGGGAGTCAGTGTCGGAGTCCGGGAGTCAGTGTCGGAGTCCGTGGAGTGAGTATCGGGAATCGGTGTCGGAGTCCGTGAGTCAGTATCGGGAATCGGTATCGGAGTCCGGGAGTCAGTTTCGGGAGTCAGTGTCGGAGTCAGTAAGTCAGTGTCAGGAGTCAGTGTCGGAGTCAGTAAGTCAGTGTCAGGAGTCAGTGTCGGAGTCCGGGAGTCATTGAGTCAGTGTCAGGAGTCTGGGAGTCAATGTCGGAGTCTGAGAGTCAGTGTCGGGGGTCAGTGTCAGGAGTTCAGGAGTCAGTGTCGGAGTCAGTGAGTCAGTGTCGGGAGTCGGTGTCAGTGTCGGGAGTCGGAGTCCGGGAGTCAGTGTCAGAGTCGGAGTCCGGGAGTCAGTGTCAGAGTCGGAGTCCGGGAGTCGAGTCCGTGAGTCAGAGTCGGAGTCCGGGAGTCAGTGTCGGGAGTCGGAGTCCGGGAGTCAGTGTTGGGAGTCGGAGTCTGGGAGTCAGTGTCGGAGTCGGTGAGTCAGTGTCAGTGAAGTCCGTGAGTCATTGTCGGGAGTCAGTGTCAGAGTTCGTCATGCTGGGTGCCAGTAGTTTTGTGGTCTTAGTGGACTCCATCTTGTTAGCTGTGGTGTGTTGTAGTCGGAGAGAGAGGTTCGGAAGCGCGCAGGCAGAGAACCCGACCCGATTCCTTCGCATAAGAAGCAGAACAGTGGCTGTTCAAAGCAACAGAGCAAACAGGCGTGTGGTTCATTATTAAGTGAGGTCACAGCACGTTGACGTAACGGCAGTAGGAAGTGATTTACTGATGTGATTACTTTAAAAAACTACACCCACTAATGAGTAACACGCTGCTCTGGCATTACGGCTACTGTTTTAAGTTTCTGCTTTGCTCAGCTCTGTTTGGTTTAATTTCTGAGTTTGGGTGTTAGCAGAGTGGCGTGTCGTTCGCAGAGGGCCTGCAGCGCGATCAATAAGATGATCAATGTGGGAGCAAGTCTGTTTTATTGAGACGTGGTGTTGAGTTAAAAGCTCATGGGATCACTTCTTCAATTCAATTCAATTTGCTTTATTGGCATGACTGTAGAACAATATTGCCAAAGCATCATACATATAACATAACAATCACTCCCATACGTTCCATTAAAGAATTAGAGTGTAAAGTAATCAAAGTGAAGTGAATCAAAGAAGTAATCACTTCTTTATATTTAGATCAGATACAGCTGTGTAGGAATTTCTGCCTAAAGGCGTGTAGTTTGCTGGATGAATTAATTATTGATCAGAATTATCTGTCATTTTACAGATTTATCTTTTATGATAAAGATATAAAAACATAACATTAAGAGTCTTATTTTGGTATAATCTGTCACTTCCAGGCTGTGGTGTGTGTGTGTGTGTGTGTGTGGGAGGGGGGGGATCGTCCGACAGGAAGTAGGCTTGAGTCATACTTGAGGATGTGGGCGTGGCGAGTGGAGAGATAGAGAGAGACAGAGCAGCAGAGGAGCGACAGCCCACCACTGTAACTCAGATCAGAACCAGCTCTCCTCAACAGCTGAACCCTGCTGGATCAGGACTCTAGACTTGGACCAGATTGTGGAGTGGATTTTTTTTTTTGAGCCAGAAAGAATCAAAGTGGCGTCTCTGTATTTCTGGGTGACGAGTTGAGGATCAGACGGTAAGAGAGCTGATTGGTCAGGTTGGTTTAAATGATTGACACAGCTGTGTCAATCATGTTAGCTGTGTTAGCATCATGGACTCAGTTTGTGAGCTGGAAATAAAACGTCAGAAGCTGGAAGCAGCAAACGCCTGAAGCAGAGAATCAATAATCAGATTGATCGTTTTATTTTTAAAGGTTATTCTGCCCAGTTTGAACCTCGCTCCACCGGCTGCCCGTACGCTTTGGGATTGATTTTAAGATTTTAAAATGGTTTTGCGTCTTCTGATTTATCAGAACCTTTACACATTCTGGAATATTTTACCTTTTCAAATAAGAACTGCTCGGACTGCTGACACGGTGAAGTTCTTGTTTAAGACCCTCCTCTCTGCTGGCTTTCAACTCCAGTAGAGTTTTGACCCTTTGACCTTTTCTGCAGTCTTTGGTTTGCACATTTGTTTGTGTGCACTTTGGTCAGCTAGGGTTGTTTTTAAATGTGCTATAGAAAGAAGAAACTTGAGCTGATACTGCACAGGGTTTGTGCTGCGCTGGACTTCCTCTGCAGGTTTTATTGTTCTTTAGTTTTAACCTTCATGTTGTTGGTGTGGACGCCTGAGAACAGAGAGGAAGAGGAGGCAGAGTGTCTGTGTGAGGGAGTGGAGTTGGTTTTATATCTTAAAGATATTTAGAAGTATGTGCATTTAAAGCCATTAGAGAAGAGTGACGACACACTGAGCTCACGAGACGATATTTAAACACAAATTTTAAGAAATCTTCAACCAAAAAATATGTGAAAAATAGTCTTTTATTTGACCGAAAGCACATGCAGGTGCATTTGTTTCTTATCTAACTGTCCATTCCACGCCCACGCAAACTGTTTGAAAGTAGAAATGAATCCACTTTACTGGAACAATAATGAACCTGAGGAGGACAAGCTGAAGCGCTGCAGAGCAGGTGAAGCTGGACAGGCTCTGGAAATACAGGATTTACCTAAAGAAAAAAAAATTAAGTCTCTCTTGACTCTTCACTCCTGTGTTTCTGCACTTCTATCAGAGGTTTTACAGAACATCAAATGTTGCTTAACGCCGCTCTGTCCCAGCATGCATCTCTAGCTCCTCCCACTCAGCGCCCGAGTTTCTTTCTCCAAGTTTCCACAGTTACTCACCCTAATTAAACCGTTTAACCATTAAATATCTTTAAAGTGAATTACTGATCTCCAACACAGCCTAACTAGCTAACGTTACCATTAAGTGAACGAGGTTTACTAATTCACTGATTTTTACAAACTTTAAAATTTTTAACTGTTTAACAAAGATTTTTGCTTTGGAACGATATAAAATAAAAGCAAATACTATAACCACAACTGTACACTAACAAGGTCTATTTAGAACAATAAAGCAACAGGCACCTTTCATATTACCACTGTAGTTTATTTTTCAACAGTGCTTATAAGTTTTATAAGAGGAGAACGTTCTGTAGCTGCATCACGAGCCAGATGTTCCTTGATTTACTTTATACCTTTACTCTGATAACTTTTTAAAGCTGGGTCTCCTACGTTGCGACAGATTTGTGCTGCGGTGTCCATGAGAGAGAGAGAGACACTACGGCTCTGATCTGTAATCAAATAAGATTTTAAATAAAATCAGTATGTGGCGTTCATAGCAGCACAGCACAGCCCTGATCGAGCCGAACTCCATTCAGAAAACAAACATTTTAGAAGTTGTTGTCCTGCTGTCTTGCTGACAGACCTGACAAAGCATGAATTCATATGTTTAACAAATCTGCATCATGTTGTCGTTATTTCGGCATCAGTTTGCAGTTTGATCCGTTTATTGCTATCGCCTTCTCGGGGTGTGTGTGAACACTTGCAGCGAATGTACTCTTGCGAGGAAAGCGTTTATATTAATTGTTGCAGCCCTTGTAATGGTGATACTTCCAGCTGAGGACAGAACGCCTCTCTCCCTCCTTCTCTGTTCTGCCTGCAGCTGTTTAGCCAACAGCTGTCTTGAACAACATCAGGTCCGGCTTCTGTACTCAACTGAACCTGCAGCTCAGACTGTGCCTTTGGTGTGAGAGACCCGGGTTCAATCCCCCACTGTAACCCATCCACCATTGTGTAGACCTGCAGCTCTGGTCCTTTTAATGATATAAGTCAGCTTCAGTTACAGATAAATAAATATGATCTGTCTTGTCAGATCAGGTTTCTCAGGTTTAACTGTTACTAATATCCAGTTCAGTGTTTCCTGACAGCACCATGTTCCTCCCTCACTTTCTTCTCTCGCTTCAGTCTTCAGACCGTGACGCGGTGGACTCGGTGCAGATCCTCTGCAAATATTTGCTTATTATTTCCAGTCACACGGGGTCAGATGAAGCTCCGCTCGCCTGCTGTCACGTGACGCCGAGCTGCGGGCTCAGCGCGACAGGAAACACAGGCTCGTTTTCAAAGTTAAAGCCCAAAAGGAGAACGTATCGTTCCTATGGAAGCAGCCACCGGCGATCACGTGACTGTTCAGGACAACATGTGATCTGCATATTGTGTGTCTTTATGTCTTACTGTTCAGAAGTACTTTATTTATCACTGAGGGGAAATTCTCTGTTACAAAATGCTGACTTGCATGAAGAATGGAAATAATAGATAGAAAGTAGAGTAAGTAGAAAATATAAGAAAATCTAAAATCTAACTATAAAGTAGTGTGGATATGTACAATATTTTACAGTATTAACAGAAGTGTAGATAAATAATAGTAATAATGAGTACTGGTAGAGTTGATGGCTACAATCTTTAAAAACTGAAGTATTGATTGTTTGAATTATTGCGAGTCAATGGATCAGAACTGGTCCAGCGGAGCCACATGCAGCAGGGGATTAGAACCCAAAGTGAAGTTTATGGACCAGAGGTGCACAGAAGAGGGGGAGGACCAGACCCAGGACACACTGGGAGCTTTTAAATGAGCTTTATTACTGCAGATCTTATCCAGAAACATAAATGCAACATAAAAATATATATACTTTAAGTGTTTAGAGTTTAATCCTGCAGAGAAAGGGCGGGATTCTCAAGAAGCTCGTCATCAAAGCAAGCTAATCCACCTGAGGACAAACAAATAAACCTGACAGAGTCTGGAAGAATAAGTAGAAGACGCCTTTGCTAATATGCACAGTGATATCAAACTGAAATACGCACGTGGCTGAAATCAACAGCTTCAACACCAAACATGCAGTTTAAAGTTTAAATAGCTAGTTGCCTTAAATTGGCAGTTTTCCTGTGGGAGTTCTGCATTGGAGCCTGGCGGGAAGCTAGCAACAGCAACGCCAGCAGGTCACACTAACCGCTATGCTAGCAGGGGTGTTTGGTGACACAATATCAGCTGACGTGTGGCGTTCAGTCTAACAGAGAGAGGAAGTGACCTCTCCTGACCCGAGGATTTGTAGTTCAGGACGGGTTCGGCTAGCTTTGTTACACACAGCCCATTATTACTCTATTATTATTACTGTGTTTTACTGTTCCTCTACTTGACCAGACAGCGACGACAGCTCTGCCCCCCAAACCCCTGAAAGAACCTGAACTTGGATTTATTATCGCCCCCAGAGCAGAGCCCAGATTTAGACCCAGGAATTGGTACAAACAGAACCATGTTAGGTTCTGGTTCCACAGGTTCCTGCAGTGGTGAACCCTGTTTTCTGAAAATCCTGCACACGTCGTTGGTTTGAATGAATCTGAACGGAGCTCCGAGCCTCAGCCTTTATTTTTATCACCAGGCTTCATGTCCTTCGTAGAAATCCTCTGGCTCCTGCGTTCAAAAGGAAAGTTTTGTGTAAAAAGTGACAGCAGGACGTCACACGGGAAGCCGCTGCCTCCGCCGCCATACGACTACACAGACGAGCGTTTGCTCTGTCAGACCCTCAGGTGGTTTTTCAAAAACAAGGTCAGATCTGCTGCTGTGTGCGTGTGTGTCTATTTCTGTCAGAGTGGGAAACAGACGCTTCATTGTGGAGCAGCTGAACAGGAAGTGAAAGACTGTTTCTCTTAAAGCTACAACCACAACACACAAACACACTCCTGCTGTGTTTTATTCATATGATCAGAACAATGGGCAGCAACAGCACGGCCTGTAAATAACGTGTTAACCTGTGTGTTTGTGTAGATCATCACCCCCTGCAGGCGTCTGATTCTCTGTGCTGACAACAGGAAGGAGATGGAGGAGTGGATGGCGGCTCTGCGCAGCGTCCAGAACCGACAGAACTATGAGGTCTGTGTGATTTAATACTGGTCGACTGATATGTTATGCAGATATCAGAACAAATACAAGTCCTGTATTATTGTGTTGAGTCCAATCTGATATTATAATTAAACTTTAAACCTTGTTTGCAGAGCAGCTATCAAACAAAGCACAAAGAGCTTCACAGAGAGACAACAGACATAAAAATCAATACATAAAACATAAAATGTACAGATTAAAATTAAAACAATAAAAGATGAGATAAAATCAGAAAAGGCTTTTTCCAAAACACTTTCACATGGGACTTGAAGAAGACTCTGAGAGCTTCAGGGGGGCCCTGACTGCAAAGGATCTGTCTCCTGGTGTTTCCTACCTGGACAGAAGAGCTTTGCCGAGGATTTCAGACTGAGCACAGGATCATAAGGGGCTAAAAGATCCAGAATATGTTCTGGAATCAGGCCATGATGAGCTTTTAAACTAATGAACAAGATCTTAAAATCCTAAAACAGACAGGGGGCCGATGTAAAGACATTAAATCGTGTGTTTGTTTCTTTCTCAGTAATATTTGGCAGGAGGTAGAAGCTCGGCTGGACAACATGTCATGTGATGTTAAGTGTCGCTCTGCTGCTGCCTAGATTGTTTTCATTATTCAACTGTTGGGCCGTTTGTTGTATCGTCTACTCTCTGTAGATTCATTTATTTCTAGTCTGTTATCATGTTTTTTTATCTTTGTCTTTTAATTATTTTCTCATCTGGACTCTTTGTGTCCTTGTGCCTGGTTTAAGGCTTGTTGTTGGGACTGTGTTGCTGTCCTGCATCCTCTGTCTATTGTTTTATGTTTTTATTTATAACCAGGACCCTTTCCCACAGGAGGCCTTTGTCTCCTGCCAGGCCGTTATTGTAAATGAGAAACTGTTCTTAATTAACTTGGTAAAATAAACAAAATAAATAAATCAGATCAGAGTGGCTGTATCAGCCAAATATCCGCCTCATTATTACCAGTGTGACCGGCGGCATCCCAGCACCGGGTTCTGACTGTGTCTCTGTGTCTCCCAGTCTACCCAGTACAGCATGGACCACTTCAGCGGGATGCACAACTGGTACGCCTGCTCTCACGCCAGGCCGACGTACTGTAACGTCTGCAGAGAGGCGCTGTCAGGAGTGACATCACACGGCCTGTCCTGTGAAGGTAAACGCACGGGACACACACGGGACTCACAGGACACACACAGTACACACGGGACACACACAGTACACACGGGACATACACGGGACACACAGTACATACACAGTACATACATAGTACATACACAGTACATACACAGGACACAAACAGGACACACACACAGGACACACACACAGGACACACACAGGACACACACACAGGACACAAACAGGACACACACACAGGACACACACACAGGACACAAACAGGACACACACACAGGACACACACGGGACACACACACAGGGGACACACACACGGGACACAAACAGTACACACACACGGGACACACACACGGGACACACAGTACACACACAGGACACACACACGGGACACACAGGACACAAACAGTACACACTCTAAACGCACACACGCAAGCATCAACTCGGTTGTGTTTAAAATTTTGTTTAAATCCAGCTGAATGCATCTTGTTCACCTGTTCTGTGTGTGTGTGTGTGTGTGTGTTTGTGTGTGTGCGCGTTACAGTGTGTAAGTTTAAGGCTCATAAACGCTGCGCCGTTCGAGCCACCAACAACTGTAAGTGGACCACGCTGGCTTCGATCGGGAAGGACATCATTGAGGATGAGGACGGGGTGAGACACACGCCTGAATATTCCCGGACTTTTAGCAGTGACAGTAAATGTCTCGTGTCCCGCTCACACGTGATTTCTGACCTCTGTCCTCAGGTGTCGATGCCGCATC
Organism: Lepomis macrochirus; assembly: GCA_024633595.2. Lineage (NCBI taxonomy): Eukaryota > Metazoa > Chordata > Actinopteri > Centrarchiformes > Centrarchidae > Lepomis > Lepomis macrochirus. The sequence goes on from JALXJV020000009.1 coordinate 2,774,541, forward strand.
AGTGGTTAGAGGGGAACCTGCCCGTCTCCGCTAAATGTAACGTCTGTGACAAGACGTGTGGCAGCGTCCTCCGGCTGCAGGACTGGAGGTGTCTTTGGTGCAAAGCCATGGTGAGACATACAACTGTGTACACAGTGACCATGGTAACTGGATGTATCACTAATACAGGTGTGCTGCTTCTCTGCGTCCTGCAGGTGCACTCAGGCTGTAAAGAGCAGCTGTCCTCTAAGTGTCCTCTGGGTCAGTGTAAAGTGTCCGTCATCCCGCCGACGGCGCTCAACAGCATCGACTCTGACGGTGAGACCATATTTACTGCAGCACGCGACACATTCACACCTGCGTTCACCTGCGGCGCCTGCTGAAGTGTGTGTGTTGTGTCCAGGTTTCTGGAAGGCGTCCTGTCCTCCGTCCTGCACCAGTCCTCTGCTGGTGTTTGTCAACTCTAAGAGCGGAGACAACCAGGGCGTCAAGTTCCTGCGGCGCTTCAAACAGCTGCTGAACCCGGCGCAGGTGTTCGACCTGATGAACGGGGGGCCACACCTGGGGTAAGAGAGATAGAGGGAGGAGAGAGAGAGAGAGTTCTATTAAACTGGTTCAAACTTTAAATCTGTCCCTGTCAGTCTGCGTTTGTTCCAGAAGTTTGACACGTTCAGGATCCTTGTATGTGGAGGAGACGGCAGCGTCGGCTGGGTTCTGTCCGAGATCGACGCTCTCACGCTGCACAAACAGGTAACGCACACAGCTGCTAATTTATTGTTCACTGGTAATATTCTGTTTCCTCTCGGCGTGTCTCCGTCCACGTAGACAAACTAACTGATAAAACTAAAGCTAAAACTAATGCCGAAGGCATTTAAAATATGTGTGCGAACGGGTTTCAAGCCAGGTTTAAAGCCAGGTGGCGCATTAGACCAGGGGCTCATCTCCTGTTTCCAAAATGCATCACAAACTGCTTGAGAAAGCTGTTCTACTATGATAATTGGTGATGAAAATAAATAATGTTCAATAAGATGTACTTGTGTGTAGCGTGTGATGTGCTTTGCGTTTAGGTGGTAGGCTACTTGAGACTGGAAGAACTCCTACAGTAAACTAATTCCGCATTGCACAAGGTGCAAACCAGGTGTTTAGGAGTTTTAGGAGTTTAGCCTGGCTGCCGAGAATTGCATGCACCTCCAAATAATGCTAGAATGCTACTTTGTGATTGCTTTTATGTGGCTTGTGACGGTGAGATTTCAGTCTATTAGAACACCAAGATTTCGGACTTGGTCCGTGTTTTTGTGGGAATCAAGATACAGGCAGAAGATCCTCAGAGTGCACTGTCCGCACTGAAGATATGAAATGAAACGTGTTGTTTATTGTGTTGTGGTGTGTTTTGTTATTGTAGTGTCAGCTGGGAGTCCTGCCTCTGGGGACGGGCAACGATCTGGCCCGGGTTCTGGGATGGGGTTCAGCCTGTGACGACGACACTCAGCTGCCTCAGATACTGGAGAAACTGGAGAGAGCCAGTACCAAGATGTTGGACAGGTAACTGATGTAGGACAGGTAACTGATGTAGGACAGGTAACTGATGAAGGACAGGTGATGTAGGAAGGGTAACTGATGTAGGACAGGTAACTGATGAAGGAACAGGTAACTGATGAAAGAACAGGTAACTGATGAAAGAACAGGTAACTGATGAAAGAACAGGTAACTGATGGTAGGACAGGTAACTGATGTAGGACAGGTAACTGATGAAGGACAGGTGATGTAGGAAGGGTAACTGATGTAGGACAGGTAACTGATGAAGGAACAGGTAACTGATGAAAGAACAGGTAACTGATGAAAGAACAGGTAACTGATGAAAGAACAGGTAACTGATGAAAGAACAGGTAACTGATGAAAGAACAGGTAACTGATGGTAGGACAGGTAACTGATGTAGGACAGGTAACTGATGAAGGACAGGTAACTGATGTAGGAACAGGTAACTGATGTAGGAACAGGTAACTGATGAAGGAACAGGTAACTGATGAAGGAACAGGTGATGTAAAACAGGTAACCGATGTAGGAACAGGTAACTGATGTAGGACAGGTAACTGATGAAGGAACAGGTAACTGATGAAAGAACAGGTGATGTAAAACAGGTAACTGATGTCGGACAGGTAACTGATGAAGGAACAGGTGATGTAAAACAGGTAACTGATGAAGGAACAGGTGATGTAAAACAGGTAACTGATGTAGGACAGGTAACTGATGTAGAACAGGTAACTGATGTAGGAACAGGTAACTGATGTAGGACAGGTAACTGATGAAGGAACAGGTGATGTAAAACAGGTAACCGATGTAGGAACAGGTAACTGATGTAGGACAGGTAACTGATGAAGGAACAGGTAACTGATGAAGAACAGGTAACTGATGAAAGAACAGGTAACTGATGAAAGAACAGGTAACTGATGTAGGACAGGTAACTGATGTAGGACAGGTAACTGATGTAGGACAGGTAACTGATGAAGGACAGGTAACTGATGTAGGAACAGGTAACTGATGTAGGACAGGTAACTGATGAAGGAACAGGTAACTGATGAAGGAACAGGTGATGTAAAACAGGTAACCGATGTAGAACAGGTAACTATGTAGACAGGTAACTGATGAAGGAACAGGTAACTGATGAAAGAACAGGTGATGTAGAACAGGTAACTGATGTCGACAGGTAACTGATGAAAGAACAGGTGATGTAGAACAGGTAACTGATGAAGGAACAGGTGATGTAGAACAGGTAACTGATGAAGGAACAGGTGATGTAGGACAGGTAACTGATGAAGGAACAGGTGATGTAGGACAGGTAACTGATGAAGGAACAGGTGATGTAGGAAGGGTAACTGGTGAAAGAACAAGTGATGTAAAAGGGGTAACTGATGAAAGAACAGGTGATGTAAAACAGGTAACTGATGAAGGAAAAGGTGATGTAGAACAGGTAACTGATGTAGAACAGGTAACTGATGAACGGAACAGGTAACTGATGAAGGAACAGGTAACTGATGTAGGACAGGTAACTGATGAAGTAACAGGTAACTGATGAAGGAACAGGTGATGTAAAACAGGTAACTGATGTCGGACAGGTAACTGATGAAGGAACAGGTGATGTAAAACAGGTAACTGATGAAGGAACAGGTGATGTAAAACAGGTAACAGATGTAGGACAGGTAACTGATGTAGGACAGGTAACTGATGAGGAACAGGTAACTGATGTAGGAACAGGTAACTGATGTAGAAACAGGTAACTGATGAAGGAACAGGTAACTGATGAAAGAACAGGTAACTGATGAAAGAACAGGTAACTGATGAAGGAAAAGGTAACTGATGAAAGAACAGGTAACTGATGTAGAACAGGTACCTGATGAAGGAACAGGTGATGTAGGAAGGGTAACTGATGAAAGAACAGGTGATGTAGGACGGGTAACTGATGAAAGAACAGGTGATGTAGAACAGGTAACTGATGTAGGACAGGTAACTGATGAAGGAACAGGTGATGTAAAACAGGTAACTGATGAAAGAACAGGTGATGTAAAACAGGTAACTGATGAAGGAAAAGGTGATGTAGAACAGGTAACTGATGTAGGACAGGTAACTGATGAAGGAACAGGTGATGTAGAACAGGTACCTGATGAAGGAACAGGTGATGTAGAACAGGTACCTGATGTAGGACAGGTAACTGATGAAGGAACAGGTGATGTAGAACAGGTAACTGATGTAGCACTGTTAAGTGACGTAGGGCTGCAGCTATCAATATTTTTAGTAATCAAGTATCTACAGATCATTCCATTGGGGGGCGTAGTGATTTGAAGTGTTGCTTGCTTGTGCTCAAACTGTAGATGATGTAGGATCAAACTAGTGAGTGTATGAACGCCACCGCAGCCCTTGTTGACATGCAGCTATGGACATATTTAATATATGAGCCAGGGTGAACTTAATATGTTTGCAGACCTTCTTGATGTGCGGAGATGGTTATCCATGTGCACACCAAGGTATTTAAAATCTGAGACGACTTGTAGTCTCCATCTGCTTCTGCACGGCGACACAGTAACACTACCCGTATCTTCCTCTCCTCCGGCTGCAGGTGGAGCATCATGGTCTATGAAACCAAGTTTCCACGGCAGCATTCTGCATCCACCGTCACGGAGGACTGCAGCGACGACTCTGAGGTAACATTCACACTGTGGTCTGACCTCAGGTGGAGACGATGTAGGAACAGGTGTTACAGGTGGTGGTTAGCTGGCGCAGCGAGCTTTCAGAGGACGAAAGGGGGCGTCAGATTGGCTGGAGTGCAGCACTGGAAACACCCTGCGGCGTCTCCATTTTTTTTTAGTAGCAGCCATCAGTCGTCCAGTTTTTAGTTGATGTTTTAAGAGTCTGTAAGGTAGAAAAACTGACCAGAGAGATTTGGATCATTTCATGTGATCAGGAAAGATGCAAACAAACGGCTGATGTACTAATGTGTTTCCACGCTCAGGAGCAGGGGGGCATATACGTACATGATCCATGTAGTTTGAACCCAGAACTGCTGCTTTATATTCTTAATTTGACCGACGTTGGTTCTCATTCAGAGGAATTTGAAAATCTGATTTAAAGAACAAGAAAAACTGAATCTCATGATAAAACTACAGATGAATGAAAATCAGGTTCTGAAAGCTCATGCTCACCTGTACCGACCTCAGTGTTTGTGTCCTCTGATCCAGGTTCAGCAGATTCAGACCTATGAGGACTCTGTGGCTGCTCATCTGTCCAAGATCCTGACCTCTGACCAGCACTCTGTTGTCATCTCCTCTGCCAAGTACGTCTGTCCACCCGTCTCTCTGTTTGTCCACCTGTCTCTCTTTTTGTCCACCTGTCTGTCACCTGTCTCTGTGTTTGTCCACCCGCCTCTCTGTTTGTCCACCTGTCTGTCCACCCGTCTCTCTTGTTTGTCCACCTGTCTCTCTGTCTGTCCACCTATCTGTCTAACTTACTGTGTGTTTCTTTATTTGTGTGATGACCTTCAGGGTTCTGTGTGAGACGGTGAAGGACTTCGTGGCTCGTGTTGGTAAAGCGTACGAGAAGAACACAGAGAATTCAGAGGAGTCGGAAGCTATGGCCAAGAAGGTATATTTATATTTTTAACGTCTTTATATCGCCGCTGTGAAACGACAGCACGGCCTTATCCTTATTGTGTTCTACCGGCCGACGGCTCTTACCAAGACGTCAGCTCGCTGACGCCCAGTGTCCTCTGAAGAGACGCTCATTTTTTAGCGTGATGCTGATTTATTCTGTGTTTTTAATGTTTTAATGAGCTGGTCCATTTGTTCTGGACAAGAGACGAACTCAGTGGTTATTCAGCTCCCGGTAGAAACCTCCTTAACAGTCAAAATTGGAGGGACACAGATTTATCTATTCTCTCTGGCCAATCAGCAGTCTGCAGTGTTTTCACGTAACCTTCCGGTATCAGCTCAGCTCACTTGGAACCTCACAGACAGGGATGGAGTTTAACTTTTTGATTCATCTGCCAACGGGACTGGTAAAATCCACCAGCCAAACATATTTTTACTGGCCAAAATAAAAAGTTGCCTTTTCACATTTATGTAATTTATTTACGCTAACGTTAAGTCCTAAGATCACCATTCATGCACAAAAATGACTGGAGGTTGCAGTTTTTACTCGCACATGACAAAATATTTTTTGTGGTTCGAACGTATCTATTGTAGGGGAAATATTTTAATGGGAGAACAACGGGAGAGAACTGTAAAATACGAGAGAAGTCCGGGGGAAACGGGAGGGTTGACAGGTATGCATGTTACCGTGGTAGCTAGCTAAATGCTAAAAACGCTCCAGGTACTCCAAACACGACTTGACGGCTCCCGACCCCAATCCCATAACGCCCGCCCCCTTACATACCTATGCCAATCAAACACAATTAATCTGAACTGAACATAAACAACAATCAATGAACGCCCCTAATCCATGTGTTACACGATTTTAGATCCTTCAATGCAACACACAACAAAAAACAACGCTGATCTGCGGTTAGCTACAGTCAAAAAGGCGTTTCAATGGCAATATCGTATTGAATACGTTTACCCGCCAATGTGGCAGGTAGCCTTCCAACATTTAGACGTCAAACGGAAAATTTACCTGCATTTGGCGCTTGGTGGGTGTTAATTTCCAGCCCTGCTCACAGAGGTGATACCAAAAAACCTCCCAGGTACCAGATTTGCCCAGTGGAACACCAAAACAGGCAAGTCAAGTTGTGCTGGCACCATTGGTGGTGAGCCATGTTGGTGATAGTGATGAACCATGTTGGAGCCATGTTGGTGGTAGTGATGAGCCGTGTTAGTGATGGTGGGGAGCCTTGTTAGATGTTAGTATCTGTTAAGTATCGCCTGAGCTGGCTTGGAACCTCAACGAAGCCATTTCGGTGATAGTGTTGATAGTGATGACCCGTGTTATTCATGTGGGGAGTCATGTTAGTAATAGTGATGAGCCATGTTGGAGCCGTGTTCGTGATGTGGGGAGCTGTGTTGGTGATAGTGGTGAGCTGTGTTAGTGATAATGGTGAGCTGTGTTAGTGATAGTGAGCCGCATTTGTAATAGTGGTGAGCCACGTCAGAGATAATGGTGAACAGTGTTATTGATGTGGGGAGTCATGTTAGTAATAGTGATGTGCCATGTCAGAGCCGTGATAGTGGTGATTCGTGTTAGTGATGTAGGGAGTTCTGATAGTGATGATTGTGAGCGGTGATAGTGGTGAGCTATGTTAGTGATGGTGGTGAGCCTTGATAGTGGTGACCAACGTTAGAGATAATAGTGAGGTGCGTTTGTCATAGTGGTGAGCCCTGTTAGTGATAATAGTGAGCCACATTTGTAATAGTTGTGAGCCGCGTCAGAGATAATGGTGAACCGTGTTATTGATGTGGGGAGTCATGTTAGTAATAGTGATGAGCCATGTTGGAGCCGTGTTAGTGATAGTGGTGATCCGCGTTAGAGATTATAGTGAGGTGCGTTTGTCATAGTGGTGAGCCGTGTTTGTGATAGTGATGAGCAGCGTTTGTCATAGTGGTGAGCCATGATAGTGGTAATGTGAGCCGTGTTTGTCATAGTGGTGAGCGGCGTAGAGATAATGGTGAGCCGTGTTAGTGATGGTGATGAGCCGTGTTTGTGTCAGTGTGGTGTGTTGAAGGAGAAGCTGGACTCTCTGCTGAAGACTCTGAACGAGGAGTCTCAGGCCTCCACGGTGCCCCCCCCGGCTCCTCCCCCCACCATCGCTGAGGAGCAGGAGGAGTCAGAGGCAGTCGTTCTGCCTCCTCGTCTTTGTGCTCCTCATCATTCCCCTCACGCCCCCTGCTCACCGCGGACCAACACATCCTCCTCTGCTGTGGCCGCCATCTTTAAACCTCGAGAGCAGCTGATGCTGAGAGCCAACAGTCTGAAGAAGGCCATCAGACAGATCATCGAGCACACAGAGAAAGGTACGACAGTAGAGACACATCAGGTTCACTGTTTCATTCGTCACATGCTTCTCAGGATGGTTAAAGTTTGTCTTTGTTTCCAGCTGTGGATGAGCAGAACGCGCAGACTCAGCAGCAGCTCTTCTCGCTGAGTCGCGCTGAGGAAGAGGAGGGTCTGGTAGAGGAGGAAGAGGAGGAGGACGTGGAGGAGGATAAAATGTCTCTGCAGTCGTCCTATAGCGCCAAACACCGCAACTCACGCAGAGGTTAGCCCTACTTCACTACTACTAACACTACTACCATCTCCAGCACAGCACAGAACCATAAAGTCCCAAATGGTCCATCACGGAATCTTAACGCTTCCTGTAGAAGTTTCACATTAAAAGCCTTTTTGAGCTGCTGGGAAGCTTTTAATGTGAAGGATGGGTTGAGATTCAGGGAGGATGTAAACAATTATATATTAATTATAATACAAATACAAAACGGGGAAAAAAAGTTCTACCTCTCATATGTCCTGTTAATGACCTGCTTCTCTTTGCTGTTCAGGTAAATAAAGACTGTTCAAGAATCTTCAGTATTATCATATCTGCCCAAATATGAGATGAGATTCAACACTTTGAATATTTACCTGTCTGTCTGTCTGTGTCTTCAGTCAGTAAGACGCCCTGTGAGAAGCTGATCAGTAAGGGCAGCCTGTCACTGGGCAGCTCTGCATCACTTCCTGTCCAGACGGGAAGTAGAGAAAACATGCCCATGCTCAACGCAAAGATCCTCTATCCAAGTAAGAGGCTCTGAGGTCAAACAGGCGAACAGGAAGTTCATCTCGTCATGGCAGCAGCGTGATGTTTACCCGTGTGTTTACCTGTGTGCAGGTCTCAGAGGGTTCTCAGGTTCCCTCTCCAGCAGTTCTGTCATCAGTCGACTCTTGGTCAACGCCGACCCGTTCAGCTGTGACCCCGACAACATGTAAGACTGTCCGTCCGTCTGTGCGTCCGTCTGTTTGTGGGTGATATCATGACATTAACCCGTGCGTGTTTGTAGGGACTGCTACACTGAGAAATGTGTCATGAACAACTACTTTGGAATCGGACTGGACGCTAAAATCTCTCTGGACTTCAACAACAAGAGAGACGAACATCCAGAGAAGTGCAGGTAAAAACAACAAGCACATCAACACTTTATTTACTGAACCTGAACGTCTTTCTAACTTTTACCCGATTTGACCTGAACAGAAACAAAAGAAAAGTTTAGTTTAATCTTCATATCCACAGAAACCTACTGATAAACCTTTTTATTTGTGAATCGATGACCATAAATGATTTCAACAATAAACGTGGAGTTAATTTGATGTTACACGTTTTAAACAATGTGTGTTCAGGAGTCGGACCAAGAACATGATGTGGTACGGAGTTCTGGGAACCAAAGAGCTGCTGCACAGAACCTACAAGAACCTGGAACAAAGGGTCCTGCTGGAGGTGAGACACAGAACAAAGTGGACCATACAACTGGTGTTAGAATATTAACTGGAACTTTCTTCAGCTAACATAATCTGTGTGTGTGCAGTGTGATGGGCGGCCCATCCCCTTCCCCAGTCTGCAGGGCATCGCTGTGCTGAACATTCCCAGTTACGCAGGAGGAACCAACTTCTGGGGAGGAACCAAAGAGGATGACGTGAGAACTGAACCTGTCTCTGGGATGTCTGTCTGCCTGTCTTGTGATCTCTGTCCCTCTCCACTCGCTCTGGCTTTACAGACGGCCCTCCTATATGTTTGAAAGTCTTAATATGCCAGATTAAACGAGATTCTTCCAGATTAGTCAGTTGATGAGGGATCTGTCTCTCTCTAACAGACGTTCACGGCTCCGTCCTTTGATGATAAGATCCTGGAGGTGGTGGCCGTGTTCGGCAGCATGCAGATGGCCGTGTCCCGAGTCATCAACCTGCAGCACCACCGCATAGCTCAGGTACACCTGTCTGTCTCTACTTACTGTCTGTCTGTCTATCCAGCTTCCTGACCCTGTCTGTCTCTCCCTGTCTCAGTGTCGGACTGTGAAGATCACCATCCTGGGTGATGAAGGCGTCCCGGTTCAGGTGGACGGGGAGGCGTGGGTCCAACCTCCAGGTTACATCAAAATCATCCACAAGAACCGAACCCAGACCCTCACCAGGGACAGAGTGAGTACTAAACCAGACCCTCAACAGGGACCGATTATAAACTGGTTACTGAGTGTATATTTAAATCAGTCTAGCTGATCTGCCCTTATAGTGATTGATGAGTTGTATGGCACCACAGCTGTTTCAGTGTCAGTGTGTGTTTCAGGCGTTTGAGAGCACCCTGAAGTCATGGGAAGACAAACAGAAGTGCGAGTTTCCCCGGACTCCCCCCCCCTCAGCCCCCACAGCCCCCCCTCTCCTCCCAGCCAGAGATTGTCTCTGAGGAAGAGGCGTCGCTCATCGGCGAGTTCGGTCAGGCAGCAGGAGCTCTCATACACAGGTAACCACATCAGCGTGTGGAGAATGATCGTTAAAGGAATATACCAACAGTAATATACCCACTGTGGTATACCTGACCTGTGAGTACTCTTTGATTGTGATTGTACTTGATGTTTTCAGTGAGCAGATGTTGATGAATCTCTGGTGTTTTGTGCTTCAGTATTCGTGAAGTCGCTCAGTCTCACCACAGTCTGGAACAGGAACTGGCTCACGCTGTCAACGCCAGCTCAAAGGCCATGGATGTGGTCTACGCAAACTCCAAGAGCTCCGGGGTACTAAACGCAAGTTACTGTTTTCCACTGTCCTGTCCTGAAGCTTACTGTCCTCTTTATACATTGTATGTAGAAGTTATGTGGCGCACCCCCAAACTACTACCATACTTGTAGTTTGTATGTAAACATAAGTAGTTCAAGTCCAGTGAAAAGCCCTAAATGTACCAAAGCAAGGTAAAGTAAGTGTGCTGCAGATTAACTTGAAGTTGTTGACTCATTACTTTTCCCTGAAAATTTTAATCTCTGGAATTCACAATTTCTCAATTTTTTGTTATTCTGCAGCAGTGGAAGGAAATTAAACTACATTTTTACATTTAAGGTTTTTTACTGGACTTGAACTATGTAGATTTGCAGAAGGGCTCTTCTAAAACTTTGACCCATAGCGTACATTTATCATTTAAGTAGTGAATATAATTTGTGATTTTATTTATCCAAATCAAACACTTGACCTTGTGTCTCTCTCTGTCTGTCTCCAGTCTCTGAGCTGCAGCGTTGTCCTTCAGATGGTCAGTAATGTCAAAGCTTTACTCAGTGAGACGGAGCTGCTGCTGGCTGGAAAGATGTCCATGGTAACTGTCCGTCAGTCTGTCCATGAAGACGTTTGAGACGCTTCTATTACAGATTATAACTTTCATGTTTTATCATTCAGAATGGAGCTTGTTGAGTGTGAGACGCTCTCTGCCGCGTGGGCAAAGATCTGCAAAACCACGTATAGAATAATCAAAAAATAACAGATTATTATATTAAATTAGAGTTTAAGGTTCCTTGTTTTCCTCCACGTTGTTGAGGAATCTTCAAGCACTAACTCTCTGATGTCCTGGTCCTGTCTGTGGTCCTGGTCCTGATGGTGGTTGTGTGTTTTTGTGCAGCAGCTGGATCCTCCTCAGCAGGAACAGCTGAATGCAGCTCTGAGCTCTGTGGCTCAGCAGCTCCGGCAGCTAGCTGATGTTTCCTGGTTGTGTCCCGTCATCGACCCCTCGGATCACGAGGTAAATCGCCATCAATCGGTACTGACTCAGCTGGTAGCACTAGGAGTATTTACAGTAGTACAGTTATCCAGCCTCTAGTCTTGGTACATAAATACAATTTACTCCATCCGAGGAGATTTCAAAATAGTGCAAAGTCCCCTGTAAAACAGAGTTTGAACGTTGCAGCTAAATTAAAGCCTGGCGGTCTTACGTACAAACCCTCTGTCAAACATATCTACAGCAGATTTGTGAATGTTAAGTGTGAAATGTGTTAATTGATGTAAATCCTTATAAATATGACATCACATCCTCATCACATCAAATTCTGAGGCTGTTGTCAGTTTTAGCCTCTTTGACCACATCCAACACGCAGAGAAACAATCCTGACACGCTTTTATTCTGAAGGATCTGTGTGTGTGTGTGTCTTCAGGGTCCTCTGACAGATTTCTCAAAACGGAGTCGGAGCGCAAAGTTTCGTCTCGTCCCGAAGTTCAAGAAAGACAAAAACAACAAGAACAAAGAGACCTGCGCGACTCTCTCTCTACCAGGTGAGCTCTCTCTCTCTTTTTCTCTCTGCCAGGTGAGCTCGCTCGCTCTCTCTCTCTCTCTCTGTCTCACTCTCCCTCCCTTCCTGAGGTCACTGATTGTGGGTTCTAGTTCAGGTGTTAAGGGTTCAGGTCTCTCTGACGCTGGTCTGGGTCTCTGTAGTTTTTTTGTGTTGGGATGACACTTCCTGTCTGTCTGATTCACTTCCTGTATGTCTGATTCACTTCCTGTCGGTGTCTCAGTTCACCAGTGGGGGACGGAGGAGGTGGGGGCGTGGCTGGACTTTCTCTGTCTCACTGAATATAAAGACATCTTTATCGGACATGACGTCCGCGGAGCCGAGCTCATCCACCTGGAGAGGAGGGACCTGAAGGTACCGCCGCTAGCTCTGATCGATCATTGGCCCGCTGCATGGAGGACTGATGCATGATGAGTGTTGTTACAAACCCTGTGTTAATGCTGTGTGTGTGTGTGTGTGTGTGTGTGTTGTGTGTGTGTGTGTGTGTCTTTAGGACCTGGGGGTGACGAAGGTGGGTCACATGAAGCGGATCCTTCAGGGCATCAGAGAGCTCAACAGGAACAGCAGCGCCAGCGAGGCGTGACGGCCGCCAGGTGAGTCAGGAGTTTCTGTTCTGAATACAGGATTTAGAGAATAATACAAACCAGAGTGACCTTCTGTGTTCCACGACACCTCGATCACCTGGTGTGACCCCCACCACCTTATTTTAAGTGCCACATTGATGGTCTTTGACCCGAGGGGCGTGATCACCAATGAACAGGTTGCCAGAAAATCATCCAGGTGTCCTCGAACAAATATTTAAGTGTCAGCATAGATGGTCAGAGCAGAGACTATACTTTTAGAGGAGTGACCCGTAAAATCCGCTGACTCCGGATACGGTGCGTTACGGATACGGTGCGTTACGGCTGCGCCGCGGTTGCTATAGTCGGTGCTTGTGAGTCCACCAGAAGCGGCTTTCCGCTCGGCTCTGCAGACAGTAGGTAGCAGGTTTATTTCTGACGGGAGCCGGGTCAAGCAGCACAGAGCAGATCGAACCAGGCAGGAAGTCAGACACAGAACGGCGGAGAGAATGGAGTCAATTTTCAAAATAAAACACCCTGAGGAGACTCCCAATGGTAAAACAGTAAGCACGGTTAAAATGGACACAAAAAGAAATAATTTAACTGCGTAGTCTACTGAATCACAAAAATCTAAACATGTCGGCAAAATCAGGCAAAATGCTCTTATTCTGAAATGCTCCTCGTGGGAAATGCAGCCTGAAGTTGACGGAATGAAACGGCGTCACAGAGACCTATGATGAAGGTGGTGGAAGCACAAAAAGGTCAATAACGTGGGGCAGGCTGCACGCCAAGCTGCTGAAACGCTTCGAAACCGTGGCGCAGCCGTAACGCGCCGTAGCCGGAGTCAGTGGATTCCTGGCGTGAGATTGTACGGAGTGAGCTGTCCGATCGTCCTGCAGAGCTTCATCAGAATCACAGCTTGGTTTGACAACTTACCTGTGCAGCTGAAAAACAGGCTGTTAACACGATAATAAGGAGGAAAGAGAACGCGTCCTTACAGAGCCGGGACAAGCGAGCAGTCAGGAAACAAGCAGGAAACACCCTCTCTTATCTGCCGTCAGGGAGGAGATTCCCTGCGCCAAGATGTAAACAAAACAAACTTAACTTGTGGTTCATCCCGACCTCTGTCAAGCTGCTCAACTCTAAAACTAAAGCACACAGGTAGTGCATGGCGACGTCAGAGAGGATCCACCTGGCAGAGCGTGTCCCGGAGAGGCCAGGATACTCGCTGCCCTCCGGATTATTTGTTGGTTGCAGAAGACATTAAGTTCTCTCTGTTTCACTCCGATGATTTTAGATCCGATTTTTACAATGTCGTCTTGTTCCTGTCTTTAACTGTCAGACTGTGAAACCGACAGATAAAAGAAAAACTTTAAAAGACTCAGTGAAAGTCTGAATCTACTCAGGCTGAGCGGCGTGACGGAGAAGAACTTCAGTTTGCAGAGAGATAAATTCTCTGTCTCTGTTTATATAAGACGGTCATCAAAAACAGTGGCCAAGTATTTACATGGTGACACAGTTCCTTGCCTTTTCATTATGTGTGATGCTCTCCGAAGCAGCATCTCTATTTCACCCAGAGTCAGTAATTAATTCTTCGGACATTTGACACAAGTCAAGGAAATTATGACTCCATGAGATAAAGTCGCTCAGAGCCGTCCCGCGCTCAGATACTAGACCTCGGATAGCTGCTCTCCTGAGCGCTTCTGCAGCCGTCTGTGACTTGTTGATCTTCTGTTGGGTTTTTAGCAACAAGTTGTAGCGCTGTGACCAAGACCGCTTTCCCCTCAGGGACAGTAAAGTGTATTCCATTGTACATTCACTTCCTGTCGGACTGACTGATGGTTACTGATCGGGCCCCCGGTGCCCTGAGCAGGATCTTGTCTGACTTGTCCTTGTTGTTCTTCCAGCTTCCCGACCTCCTCCTACCTCTGCTGCCATCGACCAACTCAACCACCTGACCTCTGACACAACCGCAGCCTGTGACATCACACCCAAAGCGCACTGTGATTGGAGCAGGACTCGTTCTGTCTCTGCCGAGCTTTCAGCTCTGCCACCGGGAGAAAGAAACCAATCAGATTTATCCACTAGTGCCTTGTCATCTCACCCAACAACCAATCGGTGTCCAGTAAACGAGGGGAGGTGATCCAGATCCAAACATTATCTACCTACAGAAGTGCTGCGACAGAGTCATACACCTGAGGAGACCGGGGAGACAACATGGCCGCCAGATGACCTGTTTCCTGCATGTTATCAGGTCCTTCTGGCCTCTGCTGGTGCGGCGAGGTCACTTCCTGACCACGTGACCTTCGTAAAGCGACTGATCGGCTCGTCTTTAGAGACAGGTTTTGGAAAAAGATGTCGCTGTGACGTCTGCGTGCAGAATGAAGGTTCCAGGAGTCAGTACCTGACTAATCCCGATCATGACGCCGCACCGGTTACAAACCCGACCTGGGTACCCAGCAGAGTCCCGTTCCGGACCAGCCGTGAGCTGGATCTTAGCTTTGCCTCAGTTGTTGGATGTGTGGGTCCAGATTTAAGCCACCGTTAAGCCAGCTCACCAACCCGGGTCTCATCTGACCAGCCATACCAATCAGAACCTCCTCCGGTCCCTCTCATGTTGGACCAGGACCCTGCAGAACCCTTTAAACCTTTAGACAAGTGTCGTTTCAGCAAGACATTTTTAGAACTAAACTACGTCCCCGATCTGCCAAATCGGGGGGGACGCTTTGAGTCTCCTGTAGACCCGGATGAAGGCCGGATCACAGAGAGACACGGACTCAGAGTTTTGTACCAGAATACATATTTATTTCTTCTATAAAGTCCAGATAATTTTCAGAGTTCAGGAGGTGAGAGAGACGAAGACTCTGCAGCAACAGTCGACGAAGACGAGCTGCGTTTCCTGTCTGATGTTTTCCTGTTTGTTAAGTCTGTCTCTCTGTCTGTGTTGTGTATCAGACCGGTCCGGGCGGTCCCTCTCTGCCCGGCGCCCTGATCCAGACCTCAGCCTGAACTCCAGCTGAGTTGAAGACGCCACTTTGGGATATTTGTCTTTTTATATTTAACAGACCAAATGATATGACAAATTTGTCATCTGGCAACAAACCACATCGAAGCGACAGAAGGAGAACCTGGATGCGGTGAACCTTGAGATCCTGCCGCTCGTCGGTTCGTCACTTTAGTTTGTAGATGACAAACAGCAACTGAAGGTTCTTATTTAACGGAGACAAATTCTCGTAATATTAGTGAAAGAAGTCAGCAGCTGCGTTTACAGGGACCCTAATGTTCCACTAGTCAGACTAACAAGCCTCATGTCCCGTCACACTTTTAATAAACCCGAAAATATTAGTGCCTAATAAGCATAGAAACGGTTAATGGGATCGTTTCTCTGGTTGAAATAAATATATTCTTTCACTAGGTGACATGAAGGAGTTCATGGAGGGACAGGAAACTGTGGCTGATTCAACCTTTCTGTCTCAGGACTTCCTGCCTTTCTGTTCCTGAACCTGACAGGTGTTCTGACACCTTACGCCACCTTATCGAAAACTGCCACCACAGTGCAAAATCGATAGCGCGGCTGCTACGCTGGATTCAGTGTGTTCACACGGATATTGAGGTGCTTTCAGGTCAAAAGGCGCACATTAAAAAAAATTCTTTTTTCAGATTTCGCTCCCCGCCGCAGCCTCGACGGCGTGCTCGCCCCGGGGGTTGCTCGGATCTACGAGCGAGGAAACGGAGACGAAGATTGCGGGTAATGCGCAGATTCTCGATAGGTCACATATATCGACAGAGCACCGGCTTCTGTGCGTGCTGCCTTCAGACAAACTCTGGACAAGATGGCAGAGATGGCGGGACAATATGTTGCTAAGAGGACGTCGGCTACACAAAGTGAAAGCTCGCTAAGCTAATTGAGCATATCACGCTGTCCAGATTACCTGTGTGGTACTCATGTGCTAACTGTCAGGGGATTTAATTCAGGTAAGAGGTGAGATGCGGGTCAGGTAGAGGTCGCGCTCAGCCGGCTGTCGGCCTCCCTCCTCGTCAGGGGGACCACAGCTGGACCGGCGTTTTCCTGGAGTCTTGTCTTATCAGGTCACTTTGATCTCTGATCAGAAAGATATCGACCCTGTATCTGCAGCTCACCACCGCGATGTCCGAGCGTCCTTTAACGCACCGCCACACAGCGACAGCAAACCTGCTGATTGATCCTCTGTGATGGATTATTGATCAGCGAGCGAAACAAACAGGAAACCAGCAGGAGTTCAGTGTTTACATGATGCTAGCGGATTGGACTCGTGTTTAAAGAAACCAAACGTTATCAAATGATGCCTTAACTCTCCCGTCGATCACACATCCGACTAGTCAGTATTAGTTTGAAGAATCATTTAATCAGCCCGTTGATGTTCATGTTTTCACTCTGTTTCAGCCGCCTTCAGTGTTTCTGTGTCTGTCGTTCAGTTTCAGTGAGTTGAACATTATGTCTCTGTTGGTTTCCATCGTTTTAGTCATTAAATATTCGAAACGCTCTCTAAACGTCTAAATACGCTGATTTTATTTAGATGAAGGAGAAAGCAGCAGTAAAAACTCGTACAAGCCTCCGAAACCGTGACAGATTTTCTTTTCTGATGTACAAAGTGGTTTAACTGCAAGTCCTGAAGATGATTTATGTTTTGAACTCGTGTACAAGTTAGTTACTTGTACCATCTCGGTCCATTTCCAGTTCTTGTCTTGACACAGACGACGTCTTGCTCTCGGAAGCTCTATATCTTAAGTGCACATTTTACAGGTCGAAGGTTAGACGGTGAAGTTATCATCAGGGTTATGTGATAAGCTAAACACACGTGACCTGGATCAGGATGTGAACTATCCTGATCCAGGTCTGTGCATTCAGCCTTAAAAGATAAATGATTCTCTTGTTCCATATCGTGTGCTCACATGTTCGAATGTCGTCCAAACACGCTTTGGAACAAGACAAGAACCTGTGAGCTCACAGACCATCCATCCTTTTTAATGATAACTCGTAGAAGGTGAAAGTATCTTGAGGCCTTCTGCTCTGCAACAAGCTGATATTTCAGTTTCGCAGCTGAACGTCACGACCTGAAGGTCCCGAAGCTGCCAAGTCTCGCCAATCAGGAGCGTCACGGCAGCGTTAGAGACTTTGCTGTAACTGTAGTTTGACAGTTGTAAAGATTTAAAACGTGCATAAATATAATTATTAACGTGCTAATGTTTGTTAGCTTCCTGCTGCAGTCGAGCGTATGAGCGAGTCGGTGCCTTGCTCGAGGTTCGTCCTCTGCTGTTTGTCCGTCTCTCATCCATCCTGTGTATTTATTGGATAATTTATACATTAATCCTGATACTGTACTGTCATACCTCTTGTTTGTACATACGCCCCCTGCAGGGCTGTCAGTGCAAGTGCGTTGTTGTGTGCAGAGAAACATCTGAACTTCCTGTAAGAAATAAAGTTGATGTCTCCACTGTGGAAAAACACCTGCTTGGCGTATTTCTTCTCTGCAGAGGTTTTAAGCCTCTTTTAGCTCCAGGATCTGGTTTTTCAGCACGTTTCCTGTCTGTGTTCCTGCTCAGCAGCTAAAAGTTCATCCTTCATTTAGCCTTAAAACAAAATGTCTTCATCCAAATCAGTCCAAGATCCTTTATTTCTGGATAAATTTGAAATTCTAAACCCCTTAACAAGTCTATCAGCAGTTTGTTAGTTGAATTCTCGTCAACAGGACAAACCTAGACTAAGCAGTAAAGTTACTGGATTAGATAGAAGTAAAAGGTCTGAAGACTAGAGCAATAATGAAGAAAAAAAGATTTAAAGGTATTCAGCAGGAAGGTGAACAACCCAGCCAAGCAGTTTTGGTGCCTAAACCCAACCAAGTACTTTTGGTGCCTAAACCCAGCCAAGTACATTTGGGCCAAGTAGTTTTGGTGCCTAAACCCAGCCAAGTACTTTTGGGCCAAGTAGTTTTGGTGCCTAAACCCAACCAAGTACATTTGGGCCAAGTAGTTTTGGTGCCTAAACCCAACCAAGTACATTTGGGCCAAGTAGTTTTGGTGCCTAAACCCAGCCAAGTACTTTTGGGCCAAGTAGTTTTGGTGCCTAAACCCAGCCAAGTACTTTTGGGCCAAGTAGTTTTGGTGCCTAAACCCTGCCAAGTACTTTTGGTTCCTAAACCCAACCAAGTACATTTGGGCCAAGTAGTTTTGGTGCCTAAACCCTGCCAAGTACTTTTGGTTCCTAAACCCAACCAAGTACATTTGGGCCAAGTAGTTTTGGTGCCTAAACCCAACCAAGTACATTTGGGCCAAGTAGTTTTGGTGCCTAAACCCTGCCAAGTAGTTTTGGTGCCTAAACCCAACCAAGTACTTTTGGTGCCTAAACCCAGCCAAGTACTTTTGGTGCCTAAACCCAGCCAAGTACATTTGGGCCAAGCAGTTTTGGTGCCTAAACCCAGCCATGTACTTTTGGGCCAAGCAGTTTTGGTTCCTAAACCCAACCAAGTACATTTGGGCCAAGTAGTTTTGGTGCCTAAACCCAACCAAACTGCAGCCGCTTCACATCGTCAACAAAGCCTCTGGCGCTTCCCATCCCAACTTCCCATTTGGGTCACAGAATCTTAAAGGTTACATATTTTTGTGTCACAACCCGCCCGCAGTATTAAAGCGGCAAGAAAAAGCATGGCAGTCAATAGCAGACTGACTGAACGTGTAAGTAGCTAAAGATATCATTGCTCTTTACTGAAACTGAAATTATAATATTACCAATCATGGTAATGTTATGTTATACCTTAAATGTTAGCAGTGGATGTTAATATGTCACTCAGAAAATGTATTAATTACAACCCTTTATCTCAACATAGCCTACTATTTATTCAGTTCAATTTGATTTTACATAGCATCAATTCAAAACAAATGTTATCTCCTTGTATTGTCTCCACATCTGTACCTATATAAAACAAGTAAAAGTGGTGGCGACATCAGGGTTACCATAGACTGTATGGGTGTGACGATACCGCGATGCACTTGACTCACAAGATGTAATAATGCACTTGCTGTGTTCATGAGAACAAGATGAGAATATTTTAACACTATTTTAAAGTAATGTTCAATTCTGAAATATGAGTGGGGAGTCTGAGGGTCCTCCCCCAGACGCTTTTGAGCATTAAACCCTTAATTTCCTGACTTCTGGAGAAATATTCTGCACCAATTTATGGTGGAAATCTCTTTATTTATATAAAAGGAAACACAAAGTTCTGCTGACAATTCAAAGTATAAAAATATAATGCAGTAATGAGCAACTTGTTCCTTTAGCTGAAGTTACTTTTTTTGGATATTTGTTTCTTCTATGTTTACATTGCATGTTTTCTTAATGTGCAAATAAACTTTTTTTTTAAAGCATTTTCAGTTATTTAACATTTTTCATTGCAGCAACAGTTTTAACAAATGCTTTCAAAAAATATATGTATAGAAGATCTAGGCAGAGAGGCTGGAGGTCTGTTAATTTTGTGTGAAAAAAGTTTAATTGTTTAATTAATATGAACAATAGATAAGAAGTCAGTGATATGGTGCTCATAGGAAATATTGTACCATATTTGTAACTTGACCCTGAGGCTGGGCTTTTAAGGTGCAATATAGGCTAACGTTATAATCATGACCGTTTCAGTTCAGAGCAGTGAAATTTTTAGCTACTCACACATTCAGTCTGTCCACTATCTGCCACACTTTTTTGTCACTGTTTTATTACTGCATGTGCCCGTGTTACTTTTAATTAATTTTTTTTTTTTTTACATGCTATGTGCTTTTATTTCACGTAAACCTCCTCGCTGTTGCTCACTGTGTGTAAAGTATGGCGCACGCGTCCTCATCTCCAATTATGAAACCTAATAATCACAAACTATGTGCTATCATATTGTCAAAACGTGGGCTTCCTGTGCAGGCTGATGAAAAAAAACATGGAATAACTGAAAACAACACTTGACAGCTGACTGATCAGATAAAGCACCAGGATTAACTAAGCCTGCCTGTCAGCCTGGTCTGGAGCAGGCTAGCTGCACAGAATAAATCGAGTCGAGGCTTAATTCAGTCAGGATATATGGAAAATCCCGGTTTAATCCGCTATCTTGGTTTTGTGAAACAACCGTCAGGTGGGAATAAGCCCAGTGTGGCAGGTAAACGATGGCGTGTGTCTCTGAAGGGCCTTCATCACGTGAGATTTAAGACTTTCATGGGCCGCTCCTTGGGGACCAGGACCAGGCATGATGTCCTTCCCAGGCTCAGGTAGACAACGTGTTGCAGGACCCTTCTGAATGGAGTCTTTGCAGTCCTCTTCTCACCTGGCCGGTCTAGGTGTTTGGGTGGTGTCAGCTGATTTTATATGTTACCGTTCCTTTAATTTACGTTTTCATTGTAAATATTTGACAAAATATCCATAAATGATGAGTTTAAATTGAATTGAAGCTTTATGTGACCTTCTGTTTCAGGTGTTTAACAGGTTTAACAGATCTGAGTTTATTGACCTGAGTGGAAAGTCCTTGATATCAAAACCAGGTGACGTATTTTGGACCTGTAATATGAAGTCACACTTTGTGACAGATTTGCCTTGCAGGATCATCAGAGGCTGCTGTGATCTTTGGCCACGTCTTCTCTTCCTTTACAACTTGGTGATCTCAGTCAGAGTGAACAGACTTGTCTCTTGTTGTGTCCTCTGTCCTGCTGCTGTGACGTCTGTCTGTCAATATTTGCATTGTGGTTAACGGTCAGTAAATCAGCTTGATCTCCATTTTACCTCAAAACAGACACCAAGCGTCCTCACAGGAGACAACTGGAGACAGCAGGTAGGACCGTCCACTTACAGCAGAACAGGTTCACAGTAACGCTAAGGGAAATGTATGTAAAATGTATGAATGATTGGCCGCTTAGGGCTTCCGTAAACCTGTGTTCAGTTTGCATGGTAATGCCAAATGTCAGACTCTTGAGGTCTGACGGGAATCACTTTCACAGGAATCCTCGTCATAAACTGTGGTGTTGCTGTTAAAGGGAAGTCACATTTAATCTCAATCCACTACTTAATATATTTCAGTCTCAACCAAAGAGTTGGACCAAGCTGCTGAAAACCCCAGAAAGCACCGTGTTCATTTAGATATTTTGACACGTGACACGTTCATGCGGCGTTTCACGAACCTGTCCCTGTGAACCGAGCGTTCACTTCCTGTCTTTTGTCCACAGACATGCCGCCAACTCCGACGTGGACTCTCTGCACTCTGCTCATCTGCTCTGCGCTGATCGAATGTACAGGTGAGACCTGCAGGTAGAGCGGCGATCTCGTCGATCTGCTGATGTCTCTGTGAAGTACTACATTAATCATAGTACTGAGTAACCCCTACATCCCTGAAGTCACCCGCCCCTTCATCGATTCCCACCTGCCATGTGTAACACCATGGATTGGTCGGTTTGGCCAGCGATCATACTGTAACCACTCCGAGTGAAGCTGAATATTCTAACATTAGTTCATTACCTTTAGCCGCCTGTGTAGACTTTGCTGACTATCTAAGCCTTTAGGTGTTGTAGCTGCCTTAATATGTTGATATATTGTTTTACAACACAAAACTAATCAACAAGAATGATTTATGACATGATTTGCTGCCGGGCTCGTGTTGTCCAAAGAATCTGCTGCTTCTCAAAGAAAATGTCTTTATTCCTGCTGGATAATAATTCTGTTTACTTGAGTTCCTCTTCTGCCGTATGTGTGTACGCTGTTTCACTCCGCTCCAGGTTCTAATGTTGTCTACTAACAGTCTGTGAAGGTTCTCAATCACCCGGATCCAAGAGTTATCCAAGGACGGTTAAATCGAGGGCAGCTGGTCTTGGTGGAAGATCCTCTCATCGAAGAGGCTTCTTCAGTTCTGATCGATTGCAGGGAGTCCCAGCTATTTACCCTCTGTGGGGTTGTTATCCAGGTGATCATACCTCTTGGTTCGTTAGTGCTCCTCGCCGGTGTAACGACACTCGTTATGGTCATTGGAGTCAACTGAGTTATCCCTGACTTCCAGTGCTGTCCCTTCATCCCTTTGCAGGATACTGAAGAAACGCTCACATTTGGCCTCCCTTGTCCTACAGATGTTGTTAACATCTGTTAGGATAAGGGACACTGTTTCGATGACACCAATGAAACAGATGGTTTCAAGAGAGGACGGAGATACCATCTCTAAACAGAGGCAGAGATCTGAGGCACCGCTTATCCCCTTCCTATAATGCTGTCCTCTCATCTCTTTCCAAGAGACTGAACAGTGTGATAAAGCCAATGAATCAGTCCTCAGGTGACTCCAACGAGTCTGTTGTTACCCTAACTAACGTCATTACGTTGATAACGACCCCACAGAGCTTAAATAGCCGGGACTCCCTGCAGTCACTCAGAATTGAAGAAGCCTCTTCGATGAGAGGTGAAACGTCTATGAGTATCTTCAACCAAGGTCAGTTGCCCTTGATTTTAACCTTCCTTGGATGGTAACAGTGAGTGTTTTTATTATTCTGTCCACCCCTCAGTGTTCCTGGATCAGCCGTCGGCAGGTCAGATCCTCCGCTTGCCCTCCAGGAGACGTCGAGCCAACTCCTTCTTCCTGGAGGAGATGTTACCAGGAAGCCTTGAGAGGGAGTGTTACGAGGAGACCTGCTCTCAGGAGGAGGCCGCCGAGATCTTCCAGACCAAAGAGAAGACGGTAAGAATGAGGTCCAAACTGAGGTCAAAGGTCACCCTCAATGTACACATTATTACTCCCGGTACTGCATATATTAACTCTGGAGCTTTTTGTCCAACAGCTGGAGTTTTGGTATAAATACAAAAGTGAGTATTACATTCAGTACGCTTTTAACCGATGACATGATGATGTGATGTGTTCAGCGTCTCTCCTGTGTGTCGTAGATCTGAACCCCTGTCGGACCAACCCCTGCCTGAACGGCGGGATCTGTACTCTGGACCGAGGACAGTTCACATGTCTCTGTCCTCCTCAGTTCCATGGCAAGACCTGCGACTCAGGTACCAGTATCAGCAGTATTCTGTGGAGTAGTTACAGTAGGATCAGCAGTTCAGTTTGTTCTGCTGACTGAGGTCTGTGTGTATGTGTGTTTGTGTAGAGGTGTTGGAGTGTCGCTATAAAAATGGCGGCTGTTTGCAGTTCTGCAGAGACCTGCCGGGTGGAGCTGGGGTCCAGTGTGGCTGCGCTGACGGATACAAGCTGGAGCCCGATGGACGCAGATGCTCCCAGACCGGTACCCCTCACAGACCTCGTGTTACTCAGATAACTACTGCAGCTATTGATAGTACTGTAAATACTGCACACAGTACTATCAATAACACTCAAGGATGGTAAAAATCAAGGGTAACTAGACTCGGTTGAAGTACTCAGGTGATGATACCACTGGTTTGTTAGAGCTCCTGGCTGCTCCTCCTCCTGGGACGAGATGAATGCACAGCCTTGTAGGTGGAGGATAAGTGGTGTCTCAGACCTCGTTCCCTGTTTAGAGAGGATCTATCTACTCTGGTGTAAATGTCTGCTTTTTCTAAAAATCCGTCCTCTCGGTCCAAAATCATACATTGTTGTCCTCAAAGAGTGTCCTTTATCTTTCAGATGTAAATAAACTGCAGAGTCTTGACCTGAGGAGTCCTTCTGTGTTGAGCCATGCGTTTGTGTAGTGGTTGTTTAGTCTCCCCGATATACAGGTCTGTGCATTCCTCACTGCACTGGACCCAAGCAGGAAGCTTCCGGTCTACAACATGAAGCCGATGCTGAAGTCCCTGAAAGCTGCATTCCATTGAAAATCCAGCAGGGGGCGACTCTTCTGGTTGCAAAAAGAAGTCCGGCTCCATTAGAAATAATGGGAAAATGTTTCTCCTTCTCAGCTGAATAATTACCCCAGTAAACACTTTCCTGATGAGTTTATGGTCTCAGTCGCTAGTTTCAAGTCTTCTTCAACACAGCATGATGTTCATTTAGTAAATTATGGTCCCGTTTATTTTAAAATAGACCACAAAGCAGAGAATGTTTCAGGGCGGGGTTATCTGTGACTGACAAGTCATTACCATGGCGACCTGTCAATCAGGCTAGAGCCGACTCGTACCCTCGGCGCTGTGTAAATTTAACCAGCGCCGTTGAAAAAGCTTATCAGGAGTCGGCTGTTCACTTTCTCTGGTGAGAACATTTAGTTTTCAGACTGTTGTTCTCTGGACAAACTTATCAGCCTGTTAAAATGACAGTTAACCTGAGTTACAGCTGCAGCCTAGCTAAGCTAGCGAGCTAGCTCCGCACACGGCCATGAGCTTTTCTTTATCGTCACTTCAGGGCACTTCCTGTTTGCAAAAACTCGACATGGCGGCGCCCTATCGGCCAAACTCGAGGCTTCAAAACGGCGGTCCACAAACCAACAGTTGACTAGATTGCTTTCTTGTGTTTGGGTGTGCGGTCTTTGGGGTGGACCAGTATCTGTCCACCCTTAGTGGGTTTAAAAAACACAGGGATGTGGTGTTTGTTGAAAATCCTCCAGGTTGTCTCTGATACTGCAGACACATATGGAATCACTATTTTGTTGCGTTTGATCTTCTTTTCCTCATCCTCTGTAGTGTCGGTCTTCTTCCTGGATCCTGTGGCTGTTTTCACAAAGGTCCATTTAGGATACCCATAGGCTGTAAGTGCCCCCTTCAGGTGATAATGCTCCTTTTCTTTTTGGTAGGACGGGTGATCTGAAAGATGAGTCAAAGAAGCCATTTACACCAAAATAGAGAGACCATCTCCAAACAGGGGAGGAGGTCTGAGACACGACTGAGCCCCCACTTACAATGCTGTGAACAAACACTCGCATTTGGCCTCATGTAACAAAGCCTACGACAGTCGATCAGATTTTGATTCTCAGGCGACTCCAACGACTCATTACCACAGCGACTGGGACTCCCTGCTGGATGAGAGCCCGAACGACTAGACAAAAACTAGAAAAACAGCACGCTGATGAACAGAGTACGTCTGAACTGTGAGATTTCTTGAGTAAAGTTGACGTGTTAAGATCTTTCCTTCCTCCTGTCCAGTGTCGTTCCCTTGCGGTCGCCAGCAGAGTGAGTTTCTGTACCAAGGTCGCTCTCTGTGGAGTCCCTCCGAGCAGGACAACGCCACCGCGGACGCCATGTTGGACACCAACAGCACAGACAGCTGGGAGCCTATACTCAACTTACCAGAGACAGAAGAGGAGGTGGTGACGGCGAACGCAACGCCTCAAGCGAGAAGAGGGAATAAGACAGAGCTGGGGCAGGAGGTGACACCTCGCATCGTGGGCGGAGTCCTGGAGAAACCGGGAGGGAGTCCCTGGCAGGTGTGGAGACATTTTGAATTGTATTAATCTAAAGCTGCTAAGATGTTTTTATGGTTTTAAGCAGCGGTGGAGTCTCTGCTGGTGAATCTCCAGCTTCATAGTGACTTTCAGCTCGTTGTTTATCTGCTGTGTGTGTTCAGGTTCGGATCTGCAGGTCTGATGGTTATGGTTTCTGTGGGGGGACTCTGGTCTCTGACCGTTGGGTGGTCACTGCTGCTCACTGCTTCGAGGAGACTGCAGACCACGTTACTATAGGTGAGGACATGTCCTGCCTCTGTCTCTCCTGATTAACTACCTGAAAACACCAGGACAGTCCTTCTGCAGGTGCTTTCTATTCTGCTAACGGGCTTCCTCTTCCTCGTTTCTTGCGTTCCTCGTTTGAGGAAGTGAAATAGAGACGTTGAGGAGTCGAATTCACCAGTCAGCAGTGGTGGAAAGTAATTACTGTACTCGTGTACAAATACTAAAATGTTTAGGTTCTTGTTTTTTACTTCAGTATTTCCATTTTATTTCTACTTCTACAAATTTCAGACAGAAATATTTTTTTCCTACATTTGTCTGAAACTTAGAGACTTTGCAGATTTAGATTATTAACACACAGTTTACCCAGCCAGTAAATGAAGATGTGTTATTACAGGAGAATCTGCAACAAATTATTATTATTATTATTATTATTATTATTATTAGTAGTAGATTATTAGTATTATCAAATTATTATTATTTTTATCGTTTAATATTTTAGTAATTATGTTTTTACATTTGATACTGATTTCTTTTTAAAATTTCTTCTTATTTTTTAATCAATTAATAATTTTCTTTAATTTTTTGTCTATTAATACACACACATTACTGTTTCATTTAATTTATTTTAATTTTTTTATATATATTTATTTTTTTAACACACACGCTTACTGTTTTATTTATTTATTTATTTTATTTTTAATATTTTTTTAAACACACACTCACACAGAAACACATACACTTACTGTTTTATTTATTTATTTATTTTTAATTTATTTTAATTTTTTTAACACACACACTCATAGTTTGTTGGGTTTTTTTGTTTTGGTTTTTACACAAACACACATACACTTTTATTACTTTACGCTTTAATTACTTGTTTAATGAAATGTATGGGGTTGATTGTTGGCTCTTATGTAGTATATACGATGCTTTGGCAATATTGTTGTTACACATTCATGCCAATAAAGCTAATTTGAATTGAATTGCAACAAGTATAATCCAGTAATAAATATTATCTGAAATGAGTACTTTTACTTTTGGCACTTTCGAGTATATTTTGATGCTAATACATTTGTACTTTCACTCAAGGAGCCCAGCTGGACATGTAACAGAGTATTTCTCCTTCTTCTACTCTGAGCTGGGTCGGTGACGTTAGAGAAACCAGCATCAGACAGGATTTAGTTCCTCCCAGCGCTCTGAGTAACAGATCTGAGAGACCTCTGTGTACAGTCTGTAAGGATGCAGGCCGGTCCGGCTGGTGCTATTCAGGATCAAGTCCTGGGCCCTGACCCCCCTGCCTCCCTGTGTGCAGGAGACTTTGATAAGCAGCGTCCTGATCCGGGTGAGCAGGTGATAAAGGTCCAAAAGGTCTTCGTTCACCCTCACTTCCACTCCTTCACCTTCGACAGCGACATCGCTCTGCTGTACCTCGCCCAGCCCGTCGTCAGGGGCCCCACCGCCATCCCCGTCTGCCTCCCCGACCCCCACCTCTCCAGCTACCTGCTGCAGGTAACTCTGTTCGTTATGCTGATTCTGTTCAGCACAGACCTGAGATCAGAGCTTACAGTTTGTGTTTGTGTGTTCAGGAGGGTAACCGGGGCGTGGTGACGGGCTGGGGGGCCACTCAGTACCTGGGCAGGTCCTCCCGGTTCCTCAGGAAGGTGGCGCTCCCGGTGATCCGCTTCCGGGACTGCAAGGCATCCACTGAACAGGTGATCAGATCCACCTGAGCAGATCATGTTCACTCAGCTGCTCCACCTGCAGGAGGCTCTGAAGACAGCTGAGCGACGCATCGTGTGTTCAGTCCCAAAGTTTAATAAGTTATTTTATTTCTAAAGCACATTTTAAAAAACTAATGTTCAACAAAGAGCTGCACAAAATTCAGCAATTAAAAGAAAGTTAGATCACACTCGCCTCTCAGGGTCTCTAACTCTGCTGGTTTGTTTTTAATCTGCTGCATGTCATTTACACTGGGCCTTTTTTAAATAGCTAATTTTGTCCCCATCACTTTTATGACAGCGTTTGTTAAACATATTGAAAAATAGCAACAATAAATTAATCAACTAACAGATGAGAGGTTTAAGGTTTAACTGCACAATAAGGAAACATGCAATGACATTTAAATTCAATTCAATTTTATTTATATAGCGCCAAATTACAACAACAGTTATCTCACAGCGCTTTTCATAAAGAGCAGGTCTAGACCGAACTCTGAAGTTATTTACAGAAGCCCAACAATTCCCACCAAGAGCAAGCACTAGGCGACACAGGCAAGGAAAAACTTCCTTTTAATTATACAGAAGAAATAAATGTGCAGTGTCCAACAAAAGTCTCTTATGTTAAAAAGGGGCAGATTTTTGCATCATATTCCATCGTTATGTTTTTACATTTACTTTTTCTCATTTGGCAGACGCTTTTATCCAAAGCGACTTACATTTGAGGAACAACATACAAACATCAGCAGGCATCAAATACAGATCTACAACTGACAAGACATACTATTAAGAGCAGCAATAAATACTAGTAAGAGCTCATAGTACTACATATCACATCAATGGGGTAAATGAGTAAAAAAAAGTGCAATCAATACAAAATAATGTACTTTTTTTATTTTTAAGTTTCACCTGAACCTATTTCTTTTGTATAAATGAAGTCATTTTTTACCATAAAGAGATGCAGGAAAAATCACCAGAATGAAGCGTTTGTTGCTCAAAGCGTTTTGGGTGATGACACCCTGACCCCCCCGACACGACGTCCAGCACTGAATATTTCTTCAAAATAGTGTTAATAATTTAACACTATAATAATTAAATAATTTCTCATCACTTTCTCATGAAGCCAGTATTTTGCATCGTCAGGTCTCGCGAGCTACGTGGCAGAAATTCCAACTAGAAAAAGTAGCACGAACGCCACCTGAAGTCACATTTCTTACTTGTGAACTTGAGAAAAAATCTGTACCCATAAGCTCCCAGGGAGGCACACAGTGTAAACCACAAACTAAAAGGCCAAGTAAAGTATTAAATCAAAATACTACATGTTAGTATCAAATCGCAAAACGTGTTCTGCTTGTAAAATGATGTAGAAATATGTTGTCAGTGTTATTATGCAGCTGGTTGCAGTAAACGATCTCTGAAAGTCATCTTCTCTGCCCAAAAGTTAGTCAGGAAAATGTTGAAAATGCTGTGAAAAATTTGGAAATATAGCCTCCAACGTCTGCTGACTTTTGAGGATTACCAACTGATGCAGCTAGAAGGAAACACAGTTAACGATTAATGTATGTTTATGACTTGTTTTTAATAAAATGGCCGTCCTTTTAATGAACCCCAGGGGCCCCGCTGAGGGTTTGAACTTGCCAAACAAACATAAGTTTGTCACTGACGTCTCCACCGCCATCCTCATGTGTCGGACGTCTCCATGTCTCTGACGTGTCGTCTCGTCCTGCAGGTGATCACGGACAACATGTTCTGTGCAGGTTACCTGGAGGCCAGCATCGACGCCTGCAGCGGAGACAGCGGAGGGCCGTTCGTGGTGAACTACAGAGATACCTGGTTCCTGACCGGGGTGGTCAGCTGGGGGGAGAAATGTGCCGAAAAGGGGAAGTACGGAGTTTATACCCGACTGGGGAACTTCCTGAACTGGATCCGGGACACCATGGCGAGACCAGATATCAACGGCACCAATCACTAGCTGTGATTTGATTGGCTGAGCGCTCATGTTTAACACCTGGCGCTGCTGTGAACATCAGCACAGGACTCTGAACGTTCCCACAGCCGCTTCTTTTTCTTTTTAACAGAGAAGTTTGTGTTTTAACATTTTGCCAAAGAACAAGTCTGCTTAGTCTTAAACAACGATGCAGTGATCAGAGAAGCCAATCTTAGAGTTGACTTGTTTGTTTGTTTGCTTTTATTTTCTCACGTTAAAACAATGAGATCAATGAAACATGTCGAAAGTTAAACTCAAAGCTTTTTAGGAAATGAGACATTTCTTTGCAAAACATGTTTATTTCATATTGTTGATAAGATGATTCATGTGAGTGTAAAATAAAATAAGCTACGTGTCAGAGGACATATAACACTTTGAATACGTGACCCTTACAGATCTCTTTAGTTACTTCTTGACCGTTTGGTTTGTTAAAACACATTCTCTCTACCAACTCGTTTCACATGGACGTTTGTTCAGACCCCTTGGCGTTGCTTTTTAACACTCTGGGTTCCCTTTAGCTTTGTTTTTTTGACGTTTAGGGCTCTGCAGTCAAGTTAGCAACAATAAATATGTAACATCTGATTAGACTTTCAAAATAAAACTTTGTTAACATTGTGATTTGGTTACGTGTAGGGCATCATGGTTTGGCTTAAAATAACATTACTTCTGTGAGATGGGAAGTTACGCAACTTCCGTAACAAATAAACATTCACTGTTGACTTTTTGTTTCCCACAGGAAACTAACACCGGCCTCCTGCTTGGAAGTCCGTTTTCTGGCCTATCGTCCATCCCAACCACCTCCTTACGCTGACTTTAATGTTACGCATAATACACCTTTCCTTAGCGTTAAAAAAAACGACGCTACAGGGCTTCCCCCAGTGTGTTGAACTATGATGCTAAGGGCCTCTAAGGGTGCTAAGCAACGGGTCTTGACCATGCATCCATATGTGTCGACTTGAGAGCGCGGACTGGTTGTTAAAAGTAGTAAATGATAAACTCAAAGGGTCACCATGTTCATATTCCAGTCCAGCTGAGACAGCGCGATCAGGCCGAGCTGCTCTCAGTATCAGGTCAGAGCTGAGCTTGTCGCTGCAGCTGAAGTCTGAGATTCAACATCACCTCCGACAGGAGGCGTTCCTCAGGGAAGCGTTCTGGGTCCTCTGAGGTTTGTGATGGTTTATTAGCTGATGACTCGAACGCTTCGGCTTCCTTTAAGAACGAGAAGACTCTCAGTCATCAACAGTGTTGGGGGTAACGTGTTACGAACGCATTACTGTAATCAGATAACTTTTGTGTGTAATGCAGTATTGTAACGTGTTACTGTTGATAACTTCAGTAATCACATTACAGCCACTAATAACAAAATCATCGCGTTACTTGCAAACTGGTTCTTGAACTATCTGCTTAACGGGAGGAGAGAAAAATAAATCAAACGTCCCTTTACATGCACGTTCTGTGACACTTTTCCGACGTAACGAGGGGTGGAGGTATTACTTCATATTGTTTCGCGATACCCTCTAGTGCGCCTGTGCCGAGGCTCTTTAGCCTGGGCAGTCTTGTGCTGATGCGGGTAGATTTGTACTCATAAGGCAGTCTAGAGCGTTCTCCAAGTAAAATAGAATTTAAGGCCTCTCGGTGCTCCTCACAGTGTTTGTTAGCTTCCTGAAGTGAAACTGCCTTTTCTTCCTCTTTGGTTTAAATCTTAGTTTTAATGTATCCAAAGTGAAACAGTGAGTAACGCTGACTCAGTGTGTGTGTCTCATTGACCCTCAATAGAACCATGATCCAGTCTGACTTTACCAGTGACGGTGATGTTGATGGTGTTACTGGTTGCTCCCTCGCTGGACTTGCACCAGTACACTCCGCTGTGAGGATGAAACTGATGTAGAACCGTCTGATCTTCCCCAGTAAGTTCCACATTGAGACCGTCCTTCACTTGAGTTCCTCCTCAGTGTCCATCCAGAAGAGCCGCCGCCATCGTCCTCACAGCTCAGAGAGACAGTTTTCTCTGAAGAGCTGAGAGCTGCTGGGACTCTGAGTCAGAGAGGCTGATGGGAGGAGGAGGCAGAGCGACATGGTTACAGACATCATGTTCATCTCCACATTCCTTCTTTCAAACTGTCACTTCTTCTGAACTGATGTTCAGTTTTTCAATTTAAGTATTCCCATTCTATCTTTGTGCTTCTACTTTTACTACATTTCAGAGAGAAATGTACTTTTTGCTCACATTTATTTGATAACTTAAGTCACAAGTTGTCTTTTCAGATGAAGATCGTCTCTCCTGCTCTACCCACTACAAGAGGAAAATGCTGCTTCTACATTAATGCATAAGTAACCATACTTCATGGGTTTACAGTTGAGGTGTTTGGGTGCTGTAGAAAGAGTTACCTCTCTCTCCACGATACTAACCGCCAA
The DNA here is from genome assembly GCA_024633595.2 of Lepomis macrochirus. Taxonomy (NCBI): domain Eukaryota; kingdom Metazoa; phylum Chordata; class Actinopteri; order Centrarchiformes; family Centrarchidae; genus Lepomis; species Lepomis macrochirus. Next base: position 2,806,565 of record JALXJV020000009.1, read on the forward strand.
CACCTGCTGACAAGCTTACCCAACATGCTGTGTTTGAGGACACGTGTGCCGACACAGCTATATTTTAAAGGATACGATATCTTTTGACATATTTTTGGAATTAAACCAAAAATACGACCTTTTAATGATTTCCAAACATATTTTTCTTTTATGGCTTGCAAGCATACGTAAAATAAGGGTGGTCTTCAGTCTGCTGATACAACACGAAACCTGCTGGCCGTTTATTCCGAAACACAATGTCCACTTTTTTCAAGGTGATATTTTTTTGACATTTACCAAATGTGGTGACGATGGATGGTCAAAGTGACGCTGTAGTTGTACTAATCTTTGTCCTCCGCTTATAGGATTTTATTCTTGTAATTGTTGAATCGTGATGCTCTGATCATATTCTACAGTTGAAGGCTCTGCTATTAAGATGCTTTCGTGTTTGTGCAACAAAAGCGTGCAATGCGTGGACTTCTCTCTTCATACTGTGTATATAAAGCGGCGGATTGAACTTCATATGTCACAATCTGCAATTTTTCATATAGAGAATATAACAAACAGACCTTTCTTTTGTCCAAAAACAAACTTTATTTCACTGGGAAAAAACTCAAACATCAGTTGCACTATATGTGAAAATAAACACAACAGCATACTTAAGAAACACTGCACCTCGATCGCCTATCAAAACACCACTTCAAAAACCTGAACACCACTGTTACGTTTTGAACACTTGATTGCCTACGAGCTTTTATAATTTTGGGGAATAAATGCACCCATTTCAAAATACACAAAGATTCATTACATACCTTGACCCCCAGAGGGCAGTGTACACTATGTGTGCACAACTGTACCCACAAGACAAGGCTGCAATTCTTCTTTATAATGATTAAACAAAAGCAGAAACCAAAAAGACAGTGAATCTAAAGAGAATAACTGAACACGAATGTGATCTTTTCTAGAATATACAGTCAGATTAACAAGATCTTCATAACATCTCCTCCTGTGCGCTTTTACTCTAGTAACCTATTTATTTATTTATTTGACATATTTTATTAGCAGTTTTAATGCACAGCTGTTTGAAGAAATTAAACTTTTAACTGTGCAATCTACCAGGCAAAGCAGCAGACTCTGACTACACTGCAAAAACTAAAGTCATAGTAAGATTAGTTATCTTAATTGAAGGCAAAAAATACTTGTTTTTTGTCTGACAAGATTTTTTCTTACCAGGCTGCTTTTATGTCAGAGAATTTCACTTGTTTCAAGTTATTTTGGCCTTAAGTAGCAAGTGAACTATTCTTGTTCTGTTGGCAGATAATTTTGCTTATTTAAGTAATATTTCCCCAATTTTAATGCTTTTTTTCTTGTTTTTGAGAGCTCAGTTTTTGCTGACTAAGGAAGCCAAGTGGCAACAGAAGTTTGGTTTTACTAACTGTATTTCACCCTAGAAGCTGCCCTGCCCAGCATTTGTCAGCATAAAGTTAATTGATTTTCCATTGATATTTCTTTCCTTAAATAATTTGTGCCCTTATTTGGGCACCAAGTCGTGTTAGTGTAATCCATTACATTACAAAAATACTGCGCCCAGAAACCTTGCACACGGAGTTCGATGTGTTTGATTGTGACAAAACATGGAGTCATATGAAGCCATTCGTGGAATATTAACATATTGGCCAGTGGTAATCGGGAGAAAAGACACGAAAGTAAATAAAAGAGTTCAGTCTGTACAGAACTTCAGGAGCTAAGAGACGTCAAGAAATCTTTAGCGGCGTTGGAACATCAACAAATCTTTCATGAGTAATTCAGACTGGCTTAAGACCTAAAGAGATAAAACCCTTGCTGCCCCTCCCACAGGGTCAACCAGTGGTGCGTTAGACAGGGATGATCTGCAGAGGAGCAGAGTCACTCCCCTCCTCAGTACTGGGTCGGAATATAGGGTAGATCCTGGTCTTTGCTTGGAAGTAAGACCCTAAAAAATTACGCAGACGGGATGCACTTGCTGTGAAGGCACATCCTGTAAAGGAGTGGATCAGAGCCCTTGTATCCACGTCGTAGAAAGACACCATCCCTCCTTCATAATCCACAAACACCCCAATCTTCTGGGGCTCTTTGGACAAGGACAGGGCGACTGGAGGATTTGAGTTGGCCTGGTATCGTCCCCAATACAATCCCAATGTCCAGCATCCGTTTTCAGGGCTGAGGGACAGGTTAACACCTTTCTTGCCGATGGACTCTCTTGCCACGCCGACTTCCCATCCTGTTTGCCCTTTAAGCGACACTTGGAAGTAGAACCTGCCGGAAGAGAACCCCTCATTTCCAAGGACAAAATTAAGAGAGTCAAACCTTGTCGGGTTGTCGGGGACGTCCCTCTTTGCGCCACCGTCCCTCACTTGTTTCCTGTCCTCTGAGAGGATAAGGGAGGGGTGGGCCACGTTGGGGTCCAGAGTCACATTTACTGCATATTGCTTCTGGATCTTTCCGAGCTCATCATCAAGTACATTCTCTGTTTGGGTCTGCATCGGTTCCTCATCTGTCTTCTCTTCAGCTACCAGATTGGCCTCTGTGATAATAATCTCCATCTGTTCTTTGAGCATCGCCTCCATCTTGGCCACCCCACTCCTCACTGTCTCCACACACGGGTGACTTTGGACGCTGGCTGTGATTCTGCGTTTTGTGTTTGAAGGGGAGGAGACTGATGGGAGGTCCTGGAGGAGTCTAAAGTAGTCCTCGGTCTTTGAGAGCTCTTCCAGGTTGGTACTTACGGGATTGATCTCGGCGATCTCCAGCTGCAGTTGTCTGATGAGTGCTTCGGCCTGCTGCTCTGCTGCTTTCTGCTTCTCCTCCAACATCTCAATCAGCTTCACCTTTTCGGTCTCAATCGAGTCCACCAGAGCGGCGAAGGCCTTGACGATTTCTGCTTTCGTGCTGTCGACTTCCTGCCGTCCTTGCATCTTTGAGTTTTGAATCCTCTGAGCCGTGACGCACTTCTCGGTCAGAGTCTGCTTGACTTGTATTTTTGTACACTTCAGCTTAGTTTTCCTCTCCTCAAACTCTTCCTCTAAAGAGATGGCTTCGTGCATCACATGATCATCCTTCAAACACACTAGGCAAACACAAGTCCTGTCTTTCCTGCAGAAAAACTCGATCTGCTTGTTGTGTTTCTTGCACACCCTGTCCTCGAGGGTTTCCACGGGGCTGATCAGCTTGTGCCACTTTAAGGCCGGAACCGTGTGATGTGGCTTCAGGTGAGCACTGCAGTACGAAGCCAGGCAAACCAGGCAAGATTTTACAGCCTTATGATTCATCCCATGGCAGAAATCACAGGTCACATCCCCAGGCCCGGCAGGGGAACTACTGTCCTCACCTGCAACTCTTATCCTCATGAAAACCTCCAACATCTCTCTGAATTCTGCGTTGACTCGCAGCTCGGGGCTCTGTGGAAATTCTCATGGCACAGTGGACACTGGCTGGAGCCACGGTGGGCCCAGTAGCCTGTGATGCAGCGCTTGCAGAAGTTGTGTCCGCAGGGAGTGGAGACGGGTTCAGTGAAATGTTCCTGACAGATTGAACACAAAAAAGTGCTCTGCAGATAAGGAAACGTTGGGTGAAGCCATATCTGGAGGAGCAAAGAAAGAGGGATAATCAATGACACCTAGACTCAACAGGGGAGAATATCCACCAATTTCCCGCAAATGATTCACATAACCCAAACATCTGGATCTACACACCTAGAACTCTTAGTTACTCTAAACCCAGGTAGCCGTGCAAGCAGTGTTGCTCCACCTCTCCTGAGTTAATCTGTGCTAGGTGCTGCTGATAACAGGGGACAGAGCCGGGGACTCCACATTCACATGTTGGACACATGTCGGCGTGTCGTCACTCGACATTTTCCATTCTCGGTCTCTGCCGGTGGAAAGAGTAGAAAAGCGAATGGGCAGCTTGTGAGAAGTGCAAGAACAAGTCCCGGTACGCCAAAGAGTAAAATATTGAAGTGCTGGTACACGTACTGAGGAATACCGGCCCACTTCAAGCCCTGACTGTGACTCTGAATAAGAATATACGCACACACCTCTTTTTAGTTAGACCTAAGGATGTCCAGAGATGCTCTTTAATTAGGACAATTTAAGTAGTATTTATTGAGAATTCTTTTAAGTAGGTTTATTCTATACATAAATTTACATCCGCATACTGTTCATGCACATGAGTCTTCAGACAAAGTCTGTTACAGCCAGAGAGAAACATTGTTCTTTGATATCACCATCTGTTTTATAAGATTATCATATAGTGTGGCATCTATTTTTGATTATTTTATTTGATTGTTAAAACTCATCCCAGCATGTGTTACAACCTACCCCGTTATTGGGGGTAGTTATTGTAACCTGTAACAAGGGAACACATTGCATTTGACATCAACTCACGAGGTCTGTGATTTTCCTGGCAGACGATTGAATTGGTGCCATTTGCAGTGAACAAATGTGGGTACTTTGTATAAAAATTTGAGAACACCAGCTAAAAAAGTTCAGTGAGTTATAGTTACTGAGGCAAAAAGTGTTACAACCATACCCGTCTCCCCCACAGTAAAAGTCATCCTCATTGATGATTTATCAGATCAGTTAAAACGTCAGGAGAGATCTGCTTTGTTTTTTAATTATTTTTAAATAGCCCTAGCCTATGATGCAGGCTCACAGACCAGAGGTGTGTTTTCAGTTTGGCTGCTTAATGACTCCTCAGGTTAATTATTGTTCCAGTAAAGTGGATTCATACCTAAAATACGCTGCTGAACGGGTTTCCCGTCCCTTTTAAAGACGGGGTGTGGTGGTTTAAAGTCACTGTAACGTAACGAGTAACGTGAATGTTTACTTTTCATACCCAGTAATACCTAAGTAAAGTAATATTGTTACTTTTTAAATGAGTAGGGCCTAATAAGTAAAACGTTAGTCATTACAATTTCAGTAATTTCCCCAACACTGCAGCTAGATAGGCCATTATATGGCGGCCCAGATCAAAGTCAAATTATTTCAAATCCTTGGATACTCGTGCATGTTTAGCTCAGTAGGTGAGGGACATTAATCTTATCATGGATCATGCGGAGCGTCAGACTTCATCCCGCAGAGGAAACAATCACTGCCCGACCGCAGCGGACCAGTCGCTCCGCGTTCTCCTGTCCCTGGTCCGCCTGAGTCTCTCTCCGGTGCCGACAGGCCGTGAACGGTTCGTGATCGTTGGCAGGATGAATATTACGCATGATCCATGCACCACTGCAGCTGTGGGCTCTCCCGTCACGCAACTTTCTACATTCCTCCCAGAGGTTTGTCAAGCAAGCCAGAGAATGCCCTTCAGAACTCTTCAAAATAAAAGCTTTCAATGAACTCAACACGCATTGCTCCAATAAACGTTCTCGCGCTTTTATTTTGCAGCCACCAGCCGCTATCAATTTATTTATTTTTCTGCTACCAAAGTAATCAGGCCGCTGCATGTCACCACAGTTTGTCACTAACACAGATAAATGTTTTTCACACATGTTGTGGAAAACTGATTTCAAAACAACATAATACGAAAACAAAACACATTGTTCTTTTTTAAAATGTGAGCCATATTTATTTCTGTGAAACAGAAGTAATAATAAAACAATCGGTACTTTTTCTTTACTTTTGTGCCTCTGTATGTTCCTGGCTCCAAACGGATAGTCAAAATTATTCTATAATACAATCGCGTAAACTGAGGCGTTAGACCTTGTCTCACCTGTTCAGATGTCTCGGCTGTTGTTTTCTCTCAGTAGAAGATCAGGAATATTAAGTCTGGAGAATTCTTCTCTTTTAGTTTCATTTCCTGAAGGCAGAGTGGACACGCCTCTGCCAGCCTCTCTGTGTGTAGTTTGACCTTCCTGAGGACCGACTACAGTTTTATGTTACAGTTTTTTGGAAAGTAGAAACGTGACAGTGCGCCTGCGCAAGCTTGGAGAATGACGTATGACTTATGGAATTTACTATAGTCATACGTCACCACCCCGTTTTAACAACTAAGCAACTTTGAGCACAAAATTAAGCTATTTGTCAAAAAATATTTGGCAAACTATGTGGGTAATCAACATTGTGAGGAAGTGACTCAGAAAAATATGAAATATCATAGAAATGTCAAAATACACTGGAGGGGCTTTAAAGACAACAAGAAAAAACAGTTTTGAAAAGTGCTGAGATTTTTGGACAGTGCGGATATTTTGGTTTCTATGTCGAGGCAGAGCAGCTGGTGGACATCAGAGGGAAAACTGGAAAATATTTTCTCCATAAAATCTGATCCAGTTTCACCAAAACCAGTGAATAAAGTTATAAAGTTGTGTTTTTTGTACAGTAATCAGGGAGGCCTAGCTTTCACAGCCAGCCCTACAAGTTCTGTGCCTTTGTGAGTTTCAACAATCATGATGTCACCCGTTGGTTTGTGGACTATACTGTTTGGAAGCCTTGAGTTTTGCGTTTTGGCCGTTGCCATCTTGGTTTTTGGAACCCGACCATATTTAGATGAGAGGGTGGAGCTAGCTAGCTTGGTTAGCAAGGTGCATACATAAATCAAGTTAACTGTGATGTTAATCGGGATGCTAATTTTGGCTAGCGACAAACAGGCTTAAAATAAATGTGCTTACTGGAAAAATGAGCAAATGACTACTAAGCTTTTTCAGCGGCGCTGGTTAAATGTACACAGAGCAGAATCACATCAGGTCGCCATGGTAGCAACTGTTAAATCAGCTTGTAGCCCCACCCTAAAGCCTCCCCTGCTTCCTGGTCTCGGTTCCTGTAAATGGGACCATAATTTACTAAATGAACATCATGCTGTGTTGATGAAGACTTGAAACTAGCGACTGAGACCATAAACTCATCAGGAAAGTGTTTACTGGGGTAATAAATCAGCTGAGAAGGAGAAACATTTTCACACAATCACACTTCTTTCTGCCGCCGGTGGAGTCGCCCCCTGCTGGCCGTTAGAGAGAACGCGCATTTAAGGCGCTTTAGCATCGTCTTCACTTTTCAGACCCAGAGTTTCCTGCTTGCTCACAGACTTTGAGGTGCGTTCCAGGTGAGTCCATGCGAGCTTAGAGCTGTCCCACGGTCAGATTCTCAAGTGCATGAGGGCTCACTTGCAGATATTTTGAGCCCTTTATGCACCCTTTTCAGAAGTCCGCATTTCTGCACACTTTGCTTGAGGGAATTGCCCACAGTTGTGCATAACGTTGTGACGTGAAACCATAAAGTCTATGGAGCAGTGCTGCAACCATTGGAAAAATAAACACCTGCAGTCGGTTGGATTCGGCTCTGACAGCTACGCCGTTTACTCGCAGGAGGAGCTCGGAGTTAACTGTTTTTATTAAATTAGCTTTTTACTTTAGTTTTTGGGATTTCAACGTTGATTTATCTTCACTGGAGCTTCTCAGCAGCTTCGTGCACATCCGGTTCCAGCGTTGTTGTTAGCGTCGTTAGCTCTGTCGGACTACGATTTCATATTTATATAAAAACAAAACAAAGCTGGGCGTTACTTGGAGAAAAAGAAAGCGAGGAGGCTGAACTACCTGGTGAGTTCAGAAAACATGTGTCTGTAACTTTATTCCAGCTGTCGTTGTACTTTACTGTGACCAAGTTAGCATAGCATAGCCCTGATCGATCCGAACTCCATTCAGAAAACAAACATTTTAGAAGTTGTTGTCCTGCTGTCTTGCTGACAGACCTGACAAAGCAGGAATTCATATGTTTAACAAATCTGCATCATGTTGTAGTTATTTCGGCATCAGTTTAATCCGTTTATTGCTATTTAATCACAGCAAAATGTTTACTTTGGGTTCATACAGTTGTAGTAATGGCGAGTTGTGTTTATTCACCTTCTCGTGATGTGTGTGAACACTCGCAGCGTTTGGTCTGAAACCGGCATTAAGACTTGGAAATATGGAAAAAAGAAAACACTAAATGTAAGTATGAACCTGAAAGTTAGCACAATATGGGACCTTTACAGGGGGGCACTTTTTTGAAAAGTGTTAATCCTTTTAGAAAATGAGGATTTGTTTTTAATTAAAAGAAAAGAAAAGTCAGCAAAACTTATGTAATGATGACATATTCACAAAGTGGGGATTTTTCATAAAGACATAATAGATGTTGTGATACCCAGAGATTTAACCCTATTTCGTTATAAGAGTAAAATTATATTTTAGTAATTGTTAATTATTCCACGTGTAACCCATCATTAGACTCACTCTTTTTTATATACAGGCGATTTTGGGGGGAAAGTCGGTCCGTTTATGCTTGAGTATATATTTTTTAATCAATTCGTGACGCCAGAGCTTCAGTGACGCGAAGTGAATTAAATTAGAGAGGGAGGGTGGTAGAGCGAGGCGCAGACACAGCGGGAGAGAGAGAGCGAGCACAGCCCATCAGTGCCTGTCAGTGCTGAGATCAGAGAGGAGAGAGGCTCATCACCGAACAACCAGCGGCTTGTTTTTCAGGTAAAAACCCTCCACCTGCAGCTTTTCTTTACTCGCACACGTGTGTTCTTTATATGCGGCTCGTGGGTTCTGGTCAGGTTAGTGTCTCGTGCTGTTTGTGCGTGGAGATGCTGAAGCAGAGGGATGGAGCGAGGGGCGCTGTTCAAAACAACCCCGAAATAAAGCTGCGTTTCTCTCCTGATAAAACCAGCCAGTTTGAGATATTTTAGAACGAGCATCCTGTGTTTTTATATATTTTTATTTAATCATCCGTGTTTCGTGTGTTTCCCGTGTGTGCGTGTGTTTTCATTGTTTTGTCAGCGGGGCGTTTCTCCACCCCCCCGCCCCCCCTCTTCTGCCTTTTACTACGCACATTGGCACAAACCACAACCTTCCGCGGTTTGTGTGTCGGTGCTTTTTATTTTCTTGGACAATGAGCATCGACTGCGTGTTCGAGGCTGTGCAGCGCGTGCTCGTGTTTTTGCGGTGTGTTTCGTGTCTCCGGTTCGGTTCCTTCTAAAATGGAGGCTGGATGGAGGATGAGGATGCTGCTGCCGTGGCCTCCATCCGCCTCCCACAACCTGCTGGTGCTCATCACACGGGACTCAAACACCCTTCAGATCGTCCAAAATCAGTACAATACGAGACAATACAATACAACGACCTTATTGGACAGTTTAGTTGGTCTTCGGCGCTCAGTGTTTAAAATGAGCTTATTATTATTATTATGGTGGTTTCCATCTCGGCCAGTTCTCCCACAGGGACTCTGTGTATGGGAGAAGCTCCTCAGTCTCTGTAATCAGAGGACTGTTGTAGCTTATTCGGCAAAAGATCAGACAAATAGGAACTAATAGCACCGTTTGGCATGTTTTATCTATCTATCTATCTATCTATCTATCTATCTATCTATCTATCTATCTATCTATCTATCTATCTATCTATCTATCTATCTATCTATCTATCTATCTATCTATCCTCCCTGACGCCTGGGATGCCATAAAAAATACATTAATTTGGAGAAACAGTTGTAGCCTATGTAGAAATTGAATAACAAAATTATATTAATGTAATTAAAACTCATATTCCAACCCTATTATTGTGATATTTAATACAGTATTATAGTATATAATACTTTGTCAATAGCTTGTTCAACCTTTATTTATTTTTCTTTCATGAATCAGTTTCATTCACCTTCATTTCTAGTTGGTATCTACCTCCTGGTCGTGTACAGTACAACAGAATAATATTCAATAAAGGCGTGGACTCATGGGAGATGTAGGCTAGCTGTTGAACGTAAACGTTGGCTTTTTTTGAAAATAACGAGGTGATTTTATTTTCCTGGATGGACAGAAAAGCTCAGGCACACGTTTCAGGTCTTCAGAAAGAAAAGCGTGTTTTCATTCCCAGGGCGTCAAAAAGCTGCGTCTGGTACCAACGCGCACGGCAGCCTTTAACGCCATTGGTGACTGTAGGACTATTATAAATAACAGAAACGCCGGAGTGAGGGGGTGGTTGGCGAGGATGGGTGGGTCAGAAACCACATTATCACCCTTTTGTTTTATTTATTTTCCTAACCCTAACCACACTGTGACGTTTCCCAGCGTTAACCACTACTTTTATTTTGAAAGTCTAACCTTAGAGCACTACACAAACGATGAGTATGTGTCGGAAAGTAAGCCGACTTGGGAGACATAAACAAGCCGACTACGTCTCTCATTTTCTCAGACCTCTGATCCACTTCGCTGCCGCTGAACAGCATGACGTTGCATTAAAGTTCACAAAGTAAAACTAAACTCATGCAAAATCCTCCCGCAAGTTTACTTCAGTGTTCCCGGTGACTCCGTATAAATAATGTGACTGATGGGTTTGTCCTCATCTTCACTGTTTCCCGTCGCTTCATTCCTTGCATCTTTAGGACTTAGCCACAGAAATTTGCTCATTGCAGAGATCCGTGTGGTTAACGTGGTCAGATTTAAACGGCACAGGAAGGCCAAAGATGTTTTACTTTACTTTCAGATTCTTGAAACTGTCCAATATCACCCTGCTCTGGTTACGGCAACAGTGTTGGTTTACTGTGATTCTTGTGAACACCTCCTCTCTGCGGTGCGTTCATGTTTCACATTCGTGTGTGTCCATGCTGACTCATACGGACGTGTTGCGTAACCTTTGTCGTGGCCTCAGCTGAGTCCCTGTTTTCAGCCGTGTTCAGATGGTGAACACCGTTCTGTTTCGGGCAGGAGTCAACCATCTGAGGCCACAGATTACATAAACCACATCACAGGCGCTGAGACAAGAACCTGCTTCAAACACAGAAACGAAGTCGACCGAACGTCACAGCAGGAGGTTTTTCATCGTTTGGGAGCTGAGGGGCTCACGTGTGTTATTGTTTCTCACGTGTTGTTTTCATGTGATCGCCGCTTTGTTATATTGTGGTTGCGGCGTATAAAGATTTGCCTTTTGTGGTCACAAAACAGCTGCTCTGAGATCAGGAGAAAACAATTTACGTGGCACCAGTGTGTTTGCACAGCACAGTCTGAGGCTGCTGCACCAAACAACACGGTTTCCGTCAGCAAGCTTTAAGCTGCATTTGTAATTTTATGCATAATTTTCTGCAAATCCACACATCTCTCCAGAATCCGCTCTTGTATGGATGTCTGATGCAACTGATAGCAACTGTTAGCTTAGCATGTAGCTTCTGCTGCAGACAGACAGCCGCTGTCTCAGATTAAAAAACAACAGAGCTGCTGTTTGTGTAAATAAAATGGTGCAACACAACTCATCTGCCTCATTAGACCTACTGTTTGTGTGTGTGTGTGTGTGTGTTGGTGCACACTAAGTCTCAGATATGGGCCGATGGATAAAGAGGATGTTACTGGTTTAACTGGCTTCTTATTCTGGTTGAATGCTGATATCTTTAGGTGGCGACGTTCACGCTGGAGCTCAGAGTGCAGGTGAATTAATGATTAAATGTCTTGACTCAGATCTGATGGTTTCTGCCCTCCAGCAGTTAGATTTATATGGGACGTCCAACGCCAACGTTCACTCCCAATGCGGGAAGAAGTTAACCTGGTTCCAGACCTCTGAGTCACTGCCAACATCTTTAATTTGTTCAGCGATTCAAAATATATGCTGATGTTGTCAGTGGCGGCTGGAAAAGCAACCGAGCCAATCAGAGCGTAGTAGGACGGATTAAGGGTGGATGTCATCTTCCTGAGCCAAAAAACAAAACGTGGGATGACATGAGCACAGCCGAACATGTTGTTGGGGAAAAAAATAAATCAACAGCACGACAAACATTAAGTTAACTGCTCCTTTAAACCTTCACCACAGCGTCTGCGTCCACTGAACACGTCAGCCGCTGCTGACAGCTTAGGTAGGGCCGTTCTGATTGGCCATTGGATCGCTTCTCGACGAGTGAAGGGACGGTTAGCGATTGGTTTTTCATGGCGCCGATATTAAGGTGACTTTAACAAACTCACTATCAGAACTAAGATGACATAAAAACAGTTTCTATCCGCTGCAGTGTTTCCCAGTCATTCCCATTTGTGGCGACTCAACACGACACAATATAACAGTAATGAATCGATAGCGGTATCGATAAAGAATTGAATCGTTGATCAGTATCAATATCAAAAAAATGAACGATGCCCATCCCTACTCTTAACACAACGCTGTCGATGTCGGGGACGGATTTGTTAACGTTGACACGCTCTACGTTGCCGCCCTCCTTCTCCTCCAAGCGCCGCAGATACACGGTAATTCTGTGGGGAACGCTGCACTTTGCATTAACAGATGCAGGTTCTCGTGGTTGTTCTTAAAGCTAATAAGCCTGTTTCTTCCATGCTGCCATTTTACTGACTTGCCGCAATGTAACCCGGCCCCCTTGGCGATCAGATCGCCCAGTCGTTGATCTCAAGTAGCCTCGATCAGACGATATGAAAATAGAGGCTTTAACAGGTAAAATAAACACAGAGTCACACTGAAGACAGAAGAGAAACAAAGGAGGATGAGGATGTGGAGCCCAGAGTTTGCATCACTATAACCAGCATCGATCCCTAAACGTAAACTTATTACAGTAATAAATATTTAATTAAACATTGGCATTGAAGATTAAAAAGATTTCAGAGGTTGCGTTCATCCCTCGCTATGTTTATGTATTAGATTTAAATGCAGAATGAAAAGTCAGAGATGATAAAATCGGATTTACTTGTATATTTATTCAGTTTAATCTTTCATTAATAAACAAATTACATTAGAAAAATCTTCTTTTAAGCTGTTTAAACACACTTTGGGCTCAGAATGGAACACAGTGCAGTCTGAAGGATCCAGACCACAGAATCATTATCAGCTGTTTAAAAGACACCACGTGAATCTTTCACTTAAAAATGAGGATAGACATAAATTCATCTGTATATTTCCTTCCTTCCTTCCTTCCTTCCTTCCTTCCTTCCTTCCTTCCTTCCTTCCTTCCTTCCTTCCTTCCTTCCTTCCTTCCTTCCTCGGATGTCTGATGATAGATGGACGGCTCGATGATTGAGGGCTGCTGGATGGATTTCAGGGTCTCGTCCATTTGCTAAAGTGGAGAGTAGATTTAATCCAGTCAGTCCCGTCAGCTGCTAATGACGGGCAGGGAGCGTTAGCATTAGCCTTTTCAGCTACAGCCATTATCGGTACAGTGAAGTGGGTCGATTAGCTAGCTGCTCAGTGTTTCTCTCACACCCTGAGCTGAGTAAAGCACTCTGGTGATGCAGAAACAGAGGAAACAAGGAGCATCCGGCTGGTTCCACCTGAATCCGGCACCATCTTAGGGGAACCAGTTCACAGGGACTGGGTGTGGTTCAGACAGGATACGTCCGATTTGCTTGATTTGATGCCTGTCATGAGGCTGTGAAATGTTATTTTACTAGCAACAAACTGTATTTGGTGATTTAACCAGTTCATCTCAGATGGCAACCCAACCGATGAGCAGTACGTCTCTGTGAAGTCCTTGTGTTTCAGGTCTAATGCTGCGTTCAGGTGCTCCTCGGATCGTCCCGTTTCCCAAGTCGGGAAGTCGTTCTTCTGACGTCGGTGTGTTCATGTGCTTAAAGTTGGAATGTGGAAATAACACGGATGCTACAGTAAAGATTTGTTGGATTAGCTTTAGCATTGTCATCCAGCCATGCTGAAACAGTTTGAAGCTTACGATTACAAAGTTGTTTTTTGTCCCGGGGTTGTCGCTGCACCAGTAAATAACTTTCCTTATTAATCTAATTCAATCTACTTGGACAGGAAACTAGCAGTTATAACATAATACAATATTATAAATGCACCTTAGCAAATATTTGTAAGCAATATGTTATTTCGCATCATTATTTATTAGTTTTTGGTTTACTTAACTTTCCATTCTTTCCATGCTGGCAGCCACGTTTCTATGACGTCAACAACTCGGCAACTCCTGTAGCAAATTTTAAAACGATGATTTTTCCCAGTCAGGAAGTCATTTTTCCGATTATTCCAACACCACACGAATGCACAATAATTACTGACTTCCTGTGGTGTTACACACGCCCAAATTAGAGCCTCTGTTTGAAGTGTTATTAATATTTCTCTTTGAAGAATTAAACAGCTTTGGTGATCGCACTTTTTCCTTTAACATCGGCCCCTGCTGAGCCCAGTTTATTTTTAAATCACATGTTCTGTACATATGTTATATATAACTGTTTTTAATCCAGGTTTCCACACTACATCATATGCACACTTACCCTACAACGGTCCTGCATTGGATAAATAAATCATTGTAAATAATAGCTATACTTTAAGTCATATAACCTGTAATGTTTTGTATAGTACTTTGTAAAATATTCATGGATGTGATGAGGCAGGAAGTTTTCATCCAGCAGCAGCATTTTTTAGTTATGTAAGATTTGAATTGTCCTGGTATTTTTTGCAAGGAAAAAACATTTTTCTATCAAGTTAAGTCTTTAGAGAGACTTTAGTCTCCCTCATGTCCTCAAGTCTCAAGCCTGCAGTTTTATTAAAACATCTGTTTGAGCTTTTGGATGTTGAGTCACAAACAGTTACATCATTAATCAGTTTAAACTGATCTGCTTCTTTAAAGAAATTAGACATTTTTCATGAATATCTGGACAAAATAAGGGTTATATTTTATACCAACATCATCAAACTTGACCTGTGACAAATTAAATGTAAGCAGCGGGAATGTTTTGACATTATAAATATACAAATTCTGCGTTTATAGATGTGAATTAGTGGAGTTTTGCTGTTTTGTGACATTATTAAAAATATCACCCTCCTCTCTGACAGGCCCAGCTGCAGCAGCCATCATGACTAAAGAGGAGAACCTGGAGATGCAGGAGAAGGAGAGGCACGATCGGGAGGAGCAGGAGGAGGGGAGGGTCCAGAGAGAGGAGGAGGAGGTCCTGACCGAGGAGGAGGAGGAGGAAGTGGAGAAAGAGGAGGAAGAAGAGGACGAAGAGGAGAGGGAGGGAGAGGAAAGGGCGGAGGTGGAGGATGAGGATGAGGACGAGCAAGAGGAGGAGCGGGAGGAGAGGGAGGAGCGAGCGGAAGAGGAGGATCCGCCGGCCGGCCAGGAGTGTGAGGCCGAGCTGGACCCCGAGCCGCTGTCGGTGTCTGAGTACCAGAGTCCAGTTCACGAGCCACGACGCCGAGCCATGGTGCACCCCTCCGCCCAGGCCCCGCTGCCCAAAGACTACAGTACGTAGGAAATACACCACCACTAATCCCACACACTGTCATACCACCTTAAATACATACTGACATAACATCTACATTCAGGTAAACCACCTTAAGTACACTCTGTTACACCACCTTTAAATACAGTTATACAATGTTGAATACACACTGTCACACCACCTGAACTACACCACCTTAAATACATGCTGACATAACATCTACACAGTTTTATACCACCTTAAATACGTACTGAGTTAACACCTTAAATACACACTATTACTCCACCTTCAATACCGAACACACCACCTTTAGGACATTCAGTTACACCACCTTAAATACATACTGACATAGCATCTACACAGTGTTATACCACCTTAAATACATGCTGACATAACATCTACACAGTGTTATACCACCTTAAATACATGCTGACATAACATCTACACAGTTTTATACCACCTTAAATATGCATACCACTTCATCGCCCACCTTTGACTAGTACACCACCTTAAATACATACTGACAGCTCACAGTGTTATACCACCTTATAATGCTGACTACATCTACAGTTTTATACCACCTTAAATACACACTGACTTAACACCTTAAATATGCAGTTTACACCACCTTCAATACGGAACACACCACCTTTAGTACACTCAGTTACACCACCTTAAAAACATAGTTATACAACCTTAAGTACTCACAGTCACACCACCTGAACTACACTCTTTACACCACCCTAAATACATACTGTCATAACATATATGCCACCCAAAAACCACCCAACACCATACCACCTTAAACACTAGTAGTAGAATTGTCAGAGGTGTTGTACGTTATGGATAAACAGGCGAGTCTCCTAATCACCATAAAAACATCAAAAATGCAATGAAGAAACTATTTGAATCGTAGACCAGAGTGGATTTTCAGCGCTGACAGTCTGTTTTACTGACAAACAGAAATCTTTGATCGATCAGTAGCTCTGAAAAGCTCTGGAATGACTTCTGCATGGACGACAGGCTCATTGCTATTCATCTGACAATCTCAGAGCGGGCCAGCTCCATTAAACACTCTGTGTGAGTGTGTGTTTTCTGGCCACCTCCATTATCCAGCAGTGAATACAGGCTATTTTCTGTCCTGTCTAGATGTGAAAGTTTAAATAGGTTTTAGCCAACTGTTTATTAATATTTATTCGATTCCTGCTGATCATAGTCCAAATCTCATACCATTAGCTTTTGGTTTACTTTACTTTATAATTCATTTGATGATGTCCAAAAAAACAGAAGTAAAGTAACACAGAGAAAAGGTCTCTAGCTCAGTTTCAAATTCCACCTGATGCAAGAGTTGCAAGGTTGCAGGTGTATTAAATTAGCATAGGAAAGGAGAAGTTGCCATGTTATTTCGAACGGTCACCCTCTAACCAAAAGACCACTGTACCAGAGAGGCCTAGTTCAGAAACGGTGGATAGGAGTTGATGTTCTCTGCAAGCTGATTTTAATTTCTATGAAACACTTGTGTTGTTGTGTGGAAGTTGGGGAAAGCGCTTGCAGACCTGGGTGGTAAATGGACTGCATTCATGTAACGCTTTTATTCAACATGCGTTACAGTTTGCCTGGGGTTGGTTCCCATTTTTTATATACTGAACAAAATTATAAATGCAACACTTGTGTTTTTGCCCCCATTCATCATGAGCTGAACTCAAAGATCTAAGACTTTCTCTATGGACACAAAAGGCCGATTTCTCTCAAATATTGTTCACAAATCTGTCAGAATCTGTCTTAGTGAGCTCTTCTCCTTTGCCGAGGTAATCCATCCACCTCACAGGTGTGGCATATCAAGATGCTGATCAGACAGCATGGGGATTGCCCAGGTGTGCCTTAGGCTGGCCACAATAAAAGGCCATAGGCAGGCCACAATAAAAGGCCATAGGCAGGCCACAATAAAAGGCCTTAGGCAGGCCACAATAAAAGGCCACTCCAAAATGTGCAGTTCCATCACAGCACGATGCCACAGATGTCGCAAGTTTTGGGGGAGCGTGCAATTGGTAAACTGACAGCAGGAATGTCCACCAGAGGTGTTGCCAGTGAATTGAATGTTTATTTCTCTACCATGAGCCGTTTCCAAAGGCGTATCAGAGAATTTGGCAGTACATCCAACCGACCTCACAACCGAGACCACGTGTAACCACACCAGCCCAGGATCTCCACATCCTGAGACCAGCCACTCGGACAGCTGCTGCAACAATCAGTTTTGCATAACCACAGAATTTCTGCACAAACTGTCAGGAACCGTCTCAGGGAAGCTCATCTGCATGCTCGTCGTCCTCATCGGGGTCTCGACCTGCCTGCAACTTTGCACAGCCGCTGAACCAAGATTCAACTGGCCACAATCAACAACCTGATCAACTCTATGTGAAGCGAGATGTGTTGCACTGCGTGAGGCAAATGGTGGTCACACTAGAGACCGACTGGTTTCCGGACCCCCCCCCTCCCCCCCCCGGACCTCCCCAATACTGTGAAACTGCACATTTTGGAGTGGCCTTTTATTGTGGCCAGCCTAAGGCCTTTTATTGTGGCCAGCCTAAGGCACACCTGGGCAATCCCCATGCTGTCTGATCAGCATCTTGATATGCCACACCTGTGAGGTGGATGGATTATCTCGGCAAAGGAGAAGTGCTCACTAACACAGATTCTGACAGATTTGTGAACAATATTTGTGTACATAGAGAAAGTCTTAGATCTTTGAGTTCACCTCATGATGGATGGGGGCAAAACCAAAAGTGTTTAGTTAATAATTTTGTTCAGTATATAAAAGGGGACCAGAATGTGTGTCAGACTCCCTGGGAAAGCTTATGACAGAGTGCTGTCAGTCCTGGTTGGTGAACAGAGAAGCAGCTGTTTACCTGTGCAAGTACACTGGAGTTTGCCCATCCAGTCTGTGTCTGTTATGTAAAGTTGGCCATACCTGCCATGGTAGCTAATTGGTCCTTGCATATCCAGAGAATATCTAGGCTTCTCTGAGTTGTGGACATTGACTGGTATGGTGGCCTAAGCAGCATCTCGGCTTTTTGCGGATGATGTGATGCTGCTGGATGCGCCAGAGAGGGACCTCCCCCTGCATTCTGGGATAGTTTGCAGCCAAGTATAAAGCAGCAAGGACGAGGGTCAGTACCTCCCGGTTTGAGGCCATAGAACCTACAAGGGGTTGGTAGTTAGTCACTGCCCCAAAGAAAGGAACTTAGGGGTCTGAAATGGAGCATGAGCTCTACAAGCAGATTTGTGTATGGTCAAGTGATGCCAACGCAGGACCATTGTTGTGAAGAGATGAAGTTCTTAGTTCACCAGTGGATCTACTTTTCAACACTCACCCATGGTCTTGAGCTTTGGGTAGTGACAGACCTTCGCAGGATGGCTGGGCTCAACCTTACCCTCGTTCACACACAGGGAACTCAAACACTAGAGGTGCAGCAGGCTGCCGTTCATTTCTAATGAACCCACGAAATGGCAGCCTGGCGCCGCCCACTGCGTTTTAAGACTCACCTGGAGCTGAGAAAGGTTCACCTTTAAGCAGATTTCCTCTGACGTGCAGGAGCAACAACCTGGAGACGAACAATCACACTACTTCTCTGCGTCAGTATAGTGTCAACGGGGAAAAAAATAAATGTCCATGCTAGAGAGAAGGATGTTTGGGCTACCTGGCTTAGCCTGCTGCTTCCAAACCTGGAAAAGCAGCAGAAATTGGATGGATGGATCTCAAGAATCTGCGTCACAACCTGAGAAAAATAAAACCCGAACTTTCTGCAGAAGTAACTGAGAAATGACGTTTACTGGGTGAACCAACTCCTCCAACGCTGCACCAAAAGCAAGAAATAAAAACCCAACAACCGCCGCACCTAATATCTCGTTAGTTAAAACATTTTGAACAATCCCTCCTTGCTCCCATTCTAAAATCCTGTTTCAACCTGAACTACGTCCAGATCTAATTGAGGACCCCTGAGCTGTTGGCAGTTAGGAAAAGTGAAGTTTGACTGCAGTGAAATGAAATCTGCCTCAGAGCTGCAGAGCTGGCAGGAAGAGAAACTGCAGAGCTCACAGGTTACTTCTGATTTGATGAGCATGACAGAAACTTCTTGGCCTCACCATCTCATATGATGTACTGCTTTTTGCTTTTCATGTTATTTTCTCTTTCCTCTCGTACTTTCTTACCTCCTTTCCGTTCTTTTCCCCTTTCTGGTTCTCTTTTAGTTATTCATGGTCTCGTCGTCTGTTTTCCGGATTACCTTTGACTTTTCCTTTCTCCGTCTGTCTCCAGCCTTCACCTTCTTCGACCCCAACGACCCCGCCTGTTTGGAGATCCTCATGGATCCTCGGACCACCATCCCGGAGCTGTTCGCCATCGTGCGTCAGTGGGTTCCCCAGGTGCAGCACAAGATTGACGTCATCGGCAACGAGGTGAGGACACAATTCGATCCCTTTAAATTTTGTTTACACAGATGGACACATGACACATTGGGTTTCTTGTCTGATATCTAAGGGTAAGTAGAATAATCTGATGCTAAAGCTAAAATAGCATAATAGTAATCCAAAAGAAGCTAGCTTATAAACATGGCAGGGCTGCAGTTCTTTATAATCTTGTGGCTTATTTGACTCTGTCTGTATAGCTGCCCTAGTTGTTCTGGCGTGGAGCCCGAACCCAGAGTCAGTTGTCATTGTCACATTGACCCAGATTCAAGACACGACACACACACACACACACACACATAGATAATGAACAATGAAATCTCACTGAGCAGCATAAAGCTGGTATTTATGAGCAAAAGCCTGAGTGCTGGACTTCAGCTTGTTTTAAAAACAGGACTGAAAGATGCTAAATGTGCCAAAGAGGCAGTTTGAAGCACCATTAGCAGCACAGGTGCATATTTTTGTCATTTAGAGGCTGAGATTGATCTACATTCTTAACTCTAACTTTACCAAAATCAATATTTTAACTCATAGTAATTTAATAGTTCAGCTGGGGGAGACAATGTCAGTAATACAAGCTCACACACAAACATTGTGATCCAGTTTAAATGGCTGCATGGACCTGAAAAGAGCGAGTGCTGCAGAAGAAGAGAGAGAGAGAGATGGAAAGCCGTTGAGGCTCTACCATGACTCAGCAGGAAGCTGACTCAGCCTGCAGGAATAAAACAGAAGGAGCGGACAGTGACACGGCAGAGACAGAATAATGGAGTTGCTGAGAGTTTTGTGAACCTGCTGCCTCCACTGAGTAGTTATTAAGCCTCATATGGTTGTTTTTATTTAAACGCCATGTCCTGTGAGCCCAAGAGCATTGTGGGTCAATGATTTGTTCATGTCATATCGCTCAGACTGTAATTAGTCCTGTAGCTTGTACTCTCAGCGTCAGCATGGGGAAAAAAGTTTTTTTTAAAAGCAGATCCCTTTTTTTATTTTGGGTTTCACTTGTTAAAAAACTGCTGCAAATAAGTAAAACAATAAAAATAGCTAATCTGGGCTCAATGTCCAATAAATTATCCTTTTTATCGCTAGTCCTGGACAGTTAGTTAAAATTAAAGATATAAACTGTGGTTTATTGATAATAGATTTTGTTTGTGTAAAGATAAGGCGCTGTTTAAATAAGTTATAAGACATGATGGGGTCTACGGATAGAAAACGACAGATGAGGCAGAGCCACAGATTATAAATAAGGAAAATAAGAACTCCCTCCACACGCGTCGTTTTCTTGAATCGAAAGGAAAGTTGTGTTTAATCAACTGCAGACAAATCACTGAGGAAGTGAGGAGCCAACCGGCTGCTCCCACAATGAGCCGCCCATTTTCTTCTGCTCGTGTTCTCACAAGGAAGGAGGATTCACTGAAACAAGATAAAATGTGCATCTTTGGACTGAAATGGTCGCTAACATATAATAAACTGCACCGAACCCTTTGCTTGGTCTGTTCTTCTGTGTCTCAGATCCTGAAGCGCGGTTGCCACGTGAACGACCGCGATGGTTTGACCGACATGACGCTGCTTCACTACAGCTGCAAGGCCGGAGCCCACGGCGTCGGTAAGAGGACTTAATTTAATATGGAGCCAGTCAGCCAGTCTGACACAGTCCTGTCTGACAACACTGCAGCATTTATAGGAAGGTTATCTGCTGTTATTTTATCTTTTAATTATTGACAAAATATCCAATAAAAAAAAAATAAAATCAACAGATTCTACTAACAAACATTGTTTAATCAAAGCTTGATGGAGTTTTTTCCCTGTGCATAATCAATTCAATTTGATTTATAGTCTAAAATCAGGAATCTACCTCGGAGAACATAACATTCTGCACAATATCCAACACTGTCTATCCTTAGACCCTCGATTCAGATGAACCCCCCCACACAACACACACAAAATAACCTCTTTAACAGGACAAAAGGGAGAAACCTCATGTTGAGGAACAGATGAAGGACTCTTTTCAGGTCTGATATTAAGTGAAATGAAGCTGGGTCGTTTGTGGCAGGCGGCGGATTCCGCTCCTCTGCTGCTGTAAATCTGGACCCCCCCCCCTCTTAGTTCGGACCTTGTTGTGTGTGCAGGCGACCCGGCGGCCGCGCTGCGTCTCAGCAGCCAGCTGATCGCTCTGGGCGCCGACGTGAGTCTGAGGAGCCGCTGGACCAACATGAACGCCCTGCACTACGCCGCTTACTTTGACGTCCCTGAACTGATCCGAGTCCTGCTCAAAGCCAGTAAACCCAGAGGTACGCACGCAGATTACATCACGTAGGGCTCATTTTGAACAGCGGCTGCTCGCTAAAAGCTGGAGGTTGGCATGTCATGTCAGAATAACTCGCCCTTTGTTGTCTCCACAGTGTTGAACTCCACATGTAGTGATTTCCACTACGGCACAGCTCTCCACATCGCTGCCTCCAACCTCTGTCTGGGTGCAGTCAAATGTCTGCTAGAGCACGGAGCCAACCCCACCGTCCGGGTAAACACGCTTCACCTTACCTTTAGTTTTAGGGCTGGTAGTTGACCTGTAGCCTGATGATCACAGTGAATCACCACTTTGTTTCTCTTCATTCTTCCGTCTGACTTTGTGCTAATAATAGTTTTCTCTTTGGGAGAGGAGTGTATGTATATACACATCTTAATCCCGCCTACACACCACTGATTGGCTCAGTCGGGGACAAAGCCAACACTTAGCACAACAAACCAGATGGAAACATTCTAGATATCGTGTGCGTCATTTTATACACATTTCCCAGCTCCACTAAACAATCCATCACGCACTTGATTGTGTCTTCTTCTTCCCCTTCTGTCTCTGCAGAATGATAAGGGCCTGGTTCCAGCGGACGTGGTTCCTGACCCGATGGACATGAGTCTGGACAAGGCGGAGGCCGCCATGGTGGCCAAAGAGCTGAAGCACTTGCTGCTGGACTCCCTCCCGCTGAGCTGTAACCTCCCCAGAGCCACGCTGCCCAACTACGACAACATCCCCGGAAACCTGATGCTGTCCTCGCTGGGGCTGAAGCTGGGAGAGCGCGTGCAGCTGGACGACATGAAGGTCAGAGGATCAGGGATTTGATTGGCCGGGCCACAAAATGTCTTATACAGACAATGGAACATATTTTAAAGCAGCTGATGATTAACTGGAGGAAACATAAAGTGTAACCAGTTGAATTAGCAGTAAAGTCGTGTACTGAGGGAGCCGATTGTTCTGAAAAACCTTTATTGAAATACATGTATTAATACTTTATTTTGGACAAGCGAGGGATTGGCACCAACTGCTCAAGAATGAATGGCGCCATGTCCTATTTAAATTAGCTTGTCGACAAAATCAAAACTCTGGACAAGGGAGTCGATTAAAATAGATGAGCTCCCATTTTTGTTTCACCGTAGGTCTCTGTACTGTAGTGGAGCCCCTGACCCCAACCTTTTCAATTCCAATAACAACAAATCGGCTTAATTTAAAAAATAACATAAACAATTGTCTTGATACAAACATTTTCTAAAGAACTGTGACCAAGATACGTACATTTTATACCTGAAAAATCAAATTGTCAGCGCTCCCAGTGTGGAAAGACGTGTTCCGTATTGAACTGATCCGCTTTGAGAATCAGTTCAGTGAAAGCATTATTACTAACAGCGCCTAAAATAACAAACCCAGAATTAATCAGTAATATCTCCTCAACCATCAGGCCTAGATGCAAAATTCTGGTCTCCTTTGAAAGGTCAGAAGCTAAAGAATATAAATCCATTGTACATTAACATATTTATTTTACCACTACAGACTACATGGAGATTAAATACAGAAAAAAAATGATATTTTCATCCTCACCTGGTAAAAAAAGCTATATTTTAATGCAATAAACCATCAAAACCATCATAAGGTAGATTATAATGCACCTGAATATCTTCTAATATGCCTGGAACACAACTGTGACTGTAAATTTGATGAAAATAAACTAAAATACAACAGTTATTACACAATCTGTCAAAAATATACCAGGCGAATGTCCATGTTTTGGCCATATTTGCTGGTTATATGTTCACTTTTATTGGAAGTTATCTTTAAAACATTATTTCTCTCCATACAACCACAAATAACATAAAGATTCCAAAACATTAAAATATTGATTAAAAACAGTCAACATGACCAAAAGCACAGGCCCACAGCTTGAGAACAGAACATCCTACAGGGCTGCAAGGCTGAGGCCGATAAAGATCGCCTCCACCAGAGCAAACTCTTCTTCTCTACTTCAATCTGATGACAGAAACGAAACTTAACACCTAAGCCGACCTCAACAAGATGGCGGCCCGCCAGAGGGTCTCTGTTGACACAAAGTTTTTGGATGGAAAACAGCTAGAACAGCGATAATCGATTACGCCCCCTGTACCGGGTCAGGCCGTTTCCATGTGTTAAGACATGGCGATTTGCATGAGAGAAGGAAATGGTCCTGCTCTGTTATCCCTCAGCCCGTCTGTCACCTTATGTTCCACCGCACAAACACAGAATGCGCTTCTCATTGGTCAAGACTCACGTTTGCTTTTTATTCAGTAAAGCCAGAATTCGTCTGGTAAAGGGTTGAAGCCGTCGAGGTTTCCATGAGGGGGCTGTTTAAAATTGCGAGCGACTAATTGAAAAAAATAAAATTTGATGATTTCACCATGCAGTAGTAGCCCGGCTCTTTTGTGTGATGGCTGCCAGTTTGAGCTCTGAACAGTGTGTTCCCACTGTGTAGCTCCAGAGAGACCAGAGCAGAGACGACAGCCCGACTCCAAACCTCAAACAGGTTGGTTGGACCGGCACGCCGGCCGGAACGTAGACTCACCGAGCTGACTCACCCCTCTGGCACCATGCTCGCTTCCTGTTTACCTTTCGCTCTGCCCGTGGAGGTCTCACTTCTAACTTTATCCCTCTGTCTCTCTTTCAGACGGGCACTCTGAGGTTTTGTGGTACGACAGAGTTCGCCAGCGGCCAGTGGGTCGGCGTGGAGCTCGACGAGCCGGAGGGAAAAAACGACGGCAGTGTGGGCGGCGTCCGCTACTTCGTCTGCCCTCCTAAACTCGGTAACGGCAGCTATTGTGGTGCCTTTGAGAAGTCAATTTCAAGTCACATGCCTACGACAAACACTGGTGATAATTTACGTGGGTGGGGCTTCAGCAGACACGCTTTCAGTGTCGCTGCGCTCGGCTTTGACTCTACCTACAAAAGATTTTTACATGTGTTCATCCACTGAATTAGTCCGGCCAACTGTCCTCTCTTTCACCAAGCGCAAAGGTCCTCTCAAAACAACATGGATGTACGTTCAGTTTCATTTTTCATAAACATAATGAGAATATTGGACTTATTCTGCTTTTATTATATTGTAACTAGGGCTGTCTCTGACTGAGGATTTACATAGTCGAATCAGAATCGTCAGGTCCTGCCTATAGTCGCTCTGCTTTAATCTTAAAAAGCTGCAGAGCTGCAGTCTCTATTCATTCAACTTACACTGTACATTTTCAGCTAAACAGACCCTTTTCTCTCTCTATCTCGCCTGTCATTCATCGGTCTTGTGCAGAGTTTTGCGTGCATGCCGTGCTGCCGAAACCTGCGCGCACGTCGCAGCTCCTTGCGGGTCTATTTCAAGTAGCCCGCTATTTAAAAACGACAAGTTATGATAAATTGAGATTAATTATCCGAAAGCTGTCTCTTCAGCAAGTGTTCCTCTCCCACTAGGCGACACCATAGACTCTATAAACGCTACGCCTACACATGCGCACTGGTGACCCAGGGTTAGGGTGACAATTTTGGATTTATTCACTCACTTTAAAAGCATTTATTGGAACATGTTTATTTACAGCATTAAACGTTGAAATATATTTTGTAATAGGCTGTGTATTAACTTATTGGGAGAAAACTGGTAGTTCTGTGTAAAATCAGACGTTGAACACGCCCGTGTCGCCAAAACGGCGCAACCCTTGTTTCGCTGCGAAGCTTCGATTGTGAGATTGACAGTCGAATCAAGCTCCGCCCATCAAAGCATCGAATCTTCGACTATTTGGGGTCAGCCCTACTTGTCACATCGTTATGTAACAATTATTATATCATACGATATTATAAGAATTATATAAACAGGGAATCCATCCATGAGTGAGCTCTGAATTGGCTCCTCAGCCGATCACTTGCGGATCCCATCGTTTTATTGGTTCTTTACTGGTGACTTGGCGGATCAGGAGGAAGCTAGTGTTGATTTAATTGCGACTGTATGGATGAATTTCACACTGTGTAAGTAAAGAAAAAAAGAACTTTACTTGCTCATTTCAAATATTTAGATGAACTGAAATGGCAGACAAAGTTAGAGACTAGCTGAACAAACTGGAAACATCCAGCAGCAGCGTCCAGATCTGGATCCAAGTGGTCCATATGTGAGGTCTTGGAAGTGAGAGCATGTTGGTGGAGACCAAACCTGAGCTCCTGTAAAAGGAGAGTGAATGTCGGACGTACATTCGTCACGTGATCCAACAAAGGTTGAAGTCCAGTTGCCCTTGACCTCAACCTTGGTTGGATAACTGCGACCTGGATGACTGAGAACCTTCGCAGACATTCGTCACGTGGGAAACAAACACAGCGACCTTGTTACACTGTTTTGTTTTTTGTTGCCCTGCAGGGATTTTTGCCCCCGTGTCAAAGATTTCCAAACCCGTGGATCAGACACCTTCATCCGTCACCTCCACCCCGCGAACCCCCCGCATAGACCTGGCCTCCCGCCTCGCCGGAAAGACCAAGAAGGAGAAAGAGAAGAAGGAGAAGGAGAGAGAGAGAGGTAAGAAAATGTCAAACATCTGATTTCTTCAATACATTTTATTGTTCACAGCACATTACGTGTGAGTGTCATTGTTGTGCGTTTGCTGTGCGCTCTCAGCCCAGAGGAAGAAGATGTCAGCAGCCAGTCTGGATCCAGAGGGACTGAACGTGGAAGTCGGAGATCAGGTTCTGGTGGCCGGACAGAAAAACGGCATCGTTCGCTTCTACGGCAAAACAGACTTCGCTCCAGGTCCGCCTGCTGGTCTTCAGCTGCTTCTCTACACTGTAAACTGTGTTCAACGGTAGCTCAGTAGGCCTGTTAGCAACACTCTGTTTAATTCAGTCCAAGATACAACTGCACAAAATCCGTCAAGATGTTCCTCCAATATGTGACAGAAGCTCTCAAAAGCAACTTACGCCATAGAGTTTTCTAAACCTATCTGGTCGGACAAGTTTGTCTTTTTTGAATCTCGATCTAGAATCTTGATTTATGGCTTGTCTGAATAAACACAAGAAAAAAGTGAACTAAGCTGCTCCAGAAGCCAAAAGCTACAAAAGCTCTTTCTTACCTAGCTAACGTCGACCAATGTTAATCCTAAATATTAGCATTTTAATATGCATCATTATTTACATTACCGGTGATGATGAATCTAAGAATAAAACAATAGTCTCTCTGTTTATGATTCTCTTGTGGATGTTTGCGTAGGAGTAGACTTTCTGTCCCTCTCTTTAGTCCTGAAAGCGTGACAGTTTTGCCATAAGAGGATTTCAATTGATCAATCAATCTTTACAGCAACCAACAGGTGTCCAAAGTGTTTTACATCAAGCAAGAATAAACAACACAGCATTCAATAAAAGACGAGAAGAAAACATGAAGCATAGAAAACAGTAAAACAGATTTGGTTACCTAAAATCATCAGAAGAAGAGGGAAGTTGTTGCACCGCTACTGCAGATTAAAAGCCATTCCAAATAAATACGTTTTAAGTTTTGATTTAAAATGAACAACATCCTTTACAATTTGAATGTCAGGAGGGAGCTTGTTTTTTGGGTCATCAGTAGCGGAGGCTCGATCGCTCCGCTGTTTGTACCTCGACCTCCGGACTTCTAAAGTCCGTAGATCTGAAGACCGCAGCAGCCGATTTTACCCACCCAAAGTTAAAAGCTTGGACAAATGCTCCGGGGCTGGGCTGTTTAAGGCTTTGAAAACAAACAATAAAATCTTAAAATCAATTCTAAAACGCACCGCAAGCCAGTGTAGTGTAAAAAGAACATGTGCACTTCTGTCTATTTGTTAAAAAGCGAGCAGCAGCACTTTTCACAAGATGAAGACGTGAGATGGATGTTTGACTTAGACCAACATAAAGATGCGTTGCAATAATCTAGCTTTGAACTGAATAGCCTTTTCTGGATCGTGCCTGCAGTTTCAGCAAATAATGGTGATTTGCTTCTTTCAAAAAAATTTAAAAAGCCAGATCAGGCGTCTCCTGAGCTGTTCCTGTCCCTGCAGGTTACTGGTTTGGTATCGAGTTGGATCAGCCGACAGGAAAACACGACGGCTCGGTGTTCGGAGTCCGCTACTTCAGCTGCCTGCCCAAATACGGAGTGTTCGCTCCGCCCTCCCGCGTGCAGAGGTAAGAGCGTGTTCAAGACGCCACAACATCTGGACGTTTTCTGCTTTATTTACTGATCAGAACCTGTCGAAACAAGTTAACTAACACAGCTTTGGTGCAGTGAAGGTGTTTGAAGCGCATGGTGGATTTAATCAGAGCATGAAATAATAAAGTAAACATATTGCCCAACGCTGAAACCATCTGAAGCCTGTTATAAACCTGGATAACATTTTAGTTTAGTTTTCTTCCTCTACAGAAGAACCTTTAAAATATGATTATATGACAATAAATTCACTCAAATAAACGGACTTTTCGTTGTTGTTTTGTCAGAATCGGAGGCCCTAAAGACGGCTCACAGAATGACAAATCCATGGTGAAGAAAGTCCACCAGGTCACCAGTAAGTATCTTCCATTGTGCTCTGAGGCTCACAGCTTTTAAGGAGAAGTTCCTTTTCTCACGACATGGTTGTTCTTGTTCTTGGCCAACGTCTCGCAACATGAGCCAGCAGACGAGCCCAGTTTAGTAACCCAGTGATTTTAAAGTTACAGCAGAAAAGGTGAAACAAAATCACCTAAACTGTGTGTTGTTCCTCACATCTCAAAGTTTTAAGTTTAAGAATTCATTTTAAGATTTTACTACTTGTTTTAAGGCCCTGAACGGGCAGGTTCCTGCCTACATCTGCCTACAAGCCAGATGTAGGCAGGAGTTTCAAAGTCTCGCCTTGAGACTTTGCTCTTCGGGCCCCTCAGTTGTGGAACTCCCTGCCCGGAGATCTCAGGCAGGCCGACTCGGTGGCCTCTTTTTAAAATTTCTTCTCAAGTCTCACTTTTGTCGTTTGCCGTTTTTATAAACTTTAAATTATTGCTGTTATTGTAATTATCTCTGCAATACATTTAGAAAGTAAAATCACTTTATTGCTGATGGCCAGAATTAAACTAAACAATAAAGAAATTCTATTTAAGGATCAGATGCGTATAAATTCATAGAGCTGGAGAAATGATGGCGTTTAGAGCTTACTGACCTTTAAATTAACCCCTGAATCAACAGTTATTGGTGACTTTAGGACGCACACCGCTACCTCTGCATGACGCATTCATACGTACATTGCTCACATTAACAGACTATTATTTGTTTGTTTGTTTGTTTGTGTCCTGCAGTGTCACAGCCCAAGCGTAACTTCAACACGATGCGTTCTCCTAAAGACCTGACCTCTGAGAGCTCCATATCCAGGTGAGGACAGACTGACCGGTCACCTGTCAGGCTGCGCTCAGCCGTTCGACTCTCCTGCCTTTATATAAATATCTGAAAATATTCAAATATTCCTCGTGTGTTTATGTTGCATTCGTGTCACGGGGGGATGGAAGGTAGAGGTGGAAAAGAGCGTTCACATTAAGGCTCGTGCAGACGACGGCCACGCCGTTCACGCTACTCAATTTGCCGTCTTGTGACGGGAGTCTTGAAGTCGTTGTGGCGTTCACACTGCTTGACTGATCGGTGAGAGGGGGTCACGCGCTACACGAGCTGACAGCGGCTGCGCCACCCGACGCTGGTCTCCAAACCACGTTAGGTCAAGAAAACACATATTAAATGTGAAACAGGAAATGAGCGATGCTGCACACAAAACAGCTGTTGTTTCGTGAAAATTGGCCCGAAGCCCGGTCCCGGGGGCGTAAATAAGTCAAGGCCCGTCGGGCTCAGGCTGAAATGCAGGGCTCTAACATGGATGTGAGGGATTGAATGATTGATTGATTGATTGATTGTTTGCTTTTTCAGTCCGTAATATGAAGTAACGAGTCAGATGTATGTGAGCCTCTCAGAGTTCATAACTTAACTGTTAAACTGTTCCTGTGAAACTGTCCGATGTCCCACATGTGAGTGAAACATCTGAATTTACCTGGTGGTGTCAACACATGCTCAGTTTGAGTTTGACTAAAACCTCTTTACCCTTCCCCTCCTCCTTCTGCTTTTCTTCTTTCTCCTTCCCAACCACTCTTCCCTTTCTTCTTCTCCTTCTTCTTGTTCTCACGCTCCTTCCTTATCTTCACCTCCTCCTCCTCCTCCTCCTCCTCCAGGTTGCTGTTCTGCTGCTGGTTTCCGTGGATGCTGCGAGCTGAGATGCAGTCCTAACCGGGCCCTCCTCCTTCTTCCTCCTCTACTACTCCTCCTCCACCGGATCGATCTCTCCGCTCTTCTTTCTCTTCATCTTTCACTTTTGCTTTCCTCTCTCTCGGCCTCTTCAGACTTTCATTCTCGTCGGTCAGACTTCTCGTAGTGAAACCCCCGTCCCTCTTACTCTGAGCCCAAATCCCTCTAATTTAGCCGTTCTATAGCAAAATCTATAGTGCCTTGTACCTGATCAAAATGTCCTGCATTCCTTTAATGAAACTGAGAATCCAGCTCTGCTAAAGCAATTCCCCTAAAATATTCTCTGTACAGATCTTTTGTTTCACCAAGTTCTCATCTTTGTCCCAGCTGTTTGTCCATGTTGTATCTTTATTTTAGGGCCGAAAAAGCTGCTGGTCCTTTGAGGACAGCAGAAACCACAGAACGTTAGTTTCTGCCGCTTCATGTTTTGCTTTTGCTGCTACTCGATTCGGGTCGCACCTAACTTTGAAACGAACGTTCAGGTCGGCTGCCGTGACAGTTGTGCGAGACACAACGATGAGTGAAATTGATTCCGCACTTGCAGAGGAAATGTATCGGGTACCAAGTTGTTTGTAGTGACGGACCCAGATCTGGCAGCCGCTTCTTCACCACTAATCTGAGACCAAGAACTTCATTTAACATTTACAATTCTCTGTTGCGTGGAGACCATCTGTTAAACCAGTACAGTACGGATCCCGCTGAGGCAGCTGATGTTGACGGTCTGGGTGTCATCAGGTAACCTGTAATTCATTTGGAATTTTAAAAACAGCAAAAAATGTTGTTGGTGTCAGAATCAAAAATTGCAAAACCAGTCAAAACTAGGGTTGGAAGGGGGTCGATACAGAACAGTATCGCGATATTTTCTGTGGCAGTATTGTATCGATACGTAGAGCTCAAGTATCGATCTTTTCTTATATGAATTGTACGTGAGAATTTTACTTTTTGGAACTAAAATAATAAAATCAGTTGCTTTTTCAGTCCACGATAAAAGAGTTTTCCTTTGAGGACACAATTTCATGATGGAAAAAAGGTAATAAATTGCTATATATCGCGATATGTTTAAAATCGCAATGATATCGTAACGTGACATAAG
Organism: Lepomis macrochirus; assembly: GCA_024633595.2. Lineage (NCBI taxonomy): Eukaryota > Metazoa > Chordata > Actinopteri > Centrarchiformes > Centrarchidae > Lepomis > Lepomis macrochirus. The sequence goes on from JALXJV020000009.1 coordinate 2,837,837, forward strand.
TATCGTGGGTCCGCTGGTGATTCCCACCCCTAGTCAAAACCAGTAAATGTTGGGGTTTGGCAAGACCTTTTAATCCTTTTTGAATTAAAGAATGAAGAGATCTGTGCACTTCCTCATCAACCACAATGTTGTTTGAAACGAAAAAGGGAAGTCACGCGGTCTATTCCTTATATTGTTTCCAAACCTAAAACAAACGGTGTACAGGCAGGAAGCCGAAGTGACATGTAAAACAAATTCAGAATAAAAAGTAGGCCTATGTAGCTAAAACTGGGTTTGAAAAAAACAAACATTTTATTTAACTGAAATAAAAATAACAACTAATGAAAAACACAAAAATATAGCAATCTGGCTGTTTGGGAGAATAGAATATTTGTAAGCACATAGTGGTGACCTGTAACTTCAGATTAAGGTAATGGGAACTAGTTGGTGGCAAATGTAATTTAGGGTTGTAATTATATGTTTTAATTATTATTTAATTATTATTTTAGTTTCAGTACTCGGCTGTGTGGAAGCTCTCCCCCCTGCTGAGGCGCCCTGAGGTACGAATTGAGCCAAAATTATGTGTTCATGTGAAGGAGTAGTCTCCTGCTGCAGGAAGCTAATCAATGTATGAGATGAGATCAATGAGATGCTTTTTTTTTTTACTCACAATAATGCTCACCATGTTTCACAGATAAGAACATAACAATAAAAAAAAGCTTCCACACAGCCGAGTATGTAACCAAACTAAAATATAAATTAAACGATAATTAAAACTTATAATCACAATCGTAAAATACTTTTCACAACAACTAGTTCACATTAAGTTAATCTGAAGTTACAGGTCACCAGTATGAGCTTACAAATGCTTCGTTCTCCCAAACAGCCAGGTTACTATCTTTTTGGGTTTTTTATTAGTTTCTATTTTTAATTCAGTTCAATAAAATGTTGTTTTTTCAAACCCAGTTTTAGTTTGTTACTAAAGGCCTACTTTTATTTTAAATTCTTTCACACTTCACTTCCGCTTCCTGTCTGTTCATTGGGAAACATATAACGTAACAGACCTCGTGAATTCAGATTTAACGTTTCAAACTAACTTATGAATTGACTGACGTACACAGACCTCTTCATTCTTCAGTTCAAAGAGGAATAATGAAACGAGGAATTGCCAAAACTCCAAAATGGACTGTTTTTGATTGGTTTTTTGATTATGACACCAAATTATTATTTGAAACAAATAATTTATGATTATTCACGTTTTGTTTTTTTTTAATTACAAATGAACTACGGATAATCCGAAAACACCCAGACCGGTGACACTCATTAGCTCTCTGATGAACTTTAAATCAAACGTGTTTCGGAGCCGGAGAGACAGCTTCCCCACTCAGAGAACTGTGGTTACATGTGTAACAGTAAGCTTATAAATCAGTGCTTTAGATCCGCCCTCAATCCCAGAAAACATATAGATAACTTTAGACTGTGTTTGTTTTATCACCTGCATGCTTTTAATCTCAGATATCGACTGAAAACAGGGTTCACCTACTGACTTAAGTGTATTTTATTGTATTGTTACAGTCTGTTATATTTTTTATTATCCTTCAGATGTAAGAAACAGGTGTCATTTAACCGTTGGGATGTGAGATAACAAAATGGTTCTTGGTCTCTATGAAATACCTCCTGTCACACAGGGAACACTGCAGACTCCAGCTTCTTATTAGAGCAAGATATAGACTAGCTAGCTAGTTATTATTAACCAGTGCTTTGCCAAATACAAACATTATTCCATCTAGTTATAATTAAAATACATTATATTATAGGAATCTTATAATGAGCTGCAATCGTAATCTGTCCTTAACCAAAAGTGCTAACAGACCCAAAACAAAAAAGTGTTTTCAGCCCCTCTAAATGTGATATTATTGTTTTTGTGTTGCTGCCGTCATTCTTGCGTCTGAAAACAACATTAATCAGTTTGGAGTTAATAATCAGTTGTACATCTCTGTGTCCCTCCATCAAACATTAAATACTCCTTCATCTTGAGTTTCCAAATTAGAAACTGAAACCCTGGATAATCTCTCCAGAGAGTCCGTAATATTTTTTTTTTAAGGTTTTCCCTCTCTCGTCCCCTCTTCTGTCACCCCTCTCTCTCTCTCTCTCTCTCTTCAGTAAGTTTTGTGAATGTGAGCATCTGCGAAAAGACAAAACTAAAACACGACTCAGTCTAAACTTGCGCTTTATAAGTGAAAACAGCAATATGTGAACAGTGTACCTATCTCTGTGTGGACATGCTTCCTGTGTTAATGTCTCTTTACACTCTGTAAGCACACTAATGCAGAGAGATAAACACGCTCACGCTCGGACAGCCGAGGCTGCTGGAGACGAGGCAAACGAAAACCAGACAAGTAAAATGAACAGTGTAGGTACATTTACACCTACTATTTAAATTTAAGAGCCACCGTGATGGTGTGGCCACAACAGCTAAGTGGATACACAGTTTACTTCATCCTAAAACAAATACTACTTAAACACAACGGTGGAAATACAATGTTTGCACGTATTGCATGTTTCACACGTCAAATATTCAGTTTATGACAATAAATCAACAGATTTAGTTTTACAACTCTAGAAAGACCTCTAATTACGTTACACGTATGAATTTTGCATTTTTTGTTTGGGACATGAAACGTACAGATCTTAGAGATCCAACCACCAGAGCTGTAAAACTAGTCATGTCTGTCTGTAACTGTATTAACTCTGATTTCTAATTGTAAAAATTGTAATTGATTGATTGATTCATAATGGGTTTGTCTTCGTGCTCTGCAGCCTCGGCTAAAAGAAACAGTTTGTGGTCGCTCCTGCACACTGCTGTTGATAATCGTTCTTTTTGTACCCGTGGAATCATACACTCATCAGGTGCTCACTTTAGCTCGACCAATTGCAGAGTTTAGTCCGGCAGCGATCGGACCAAAGCTTTTCATTCTAGCTTAAACTCTACGCTTAGCTCTGAGCGTTGCTGCTAAATGAGACAGTGAAAGGTCACATGGTGCAAGCGCTTCATCCAACTTTTAAGATTATTTGTAGGTTGACTTGTGTGGCGTGCTGATAGGTGAACAGAACAGCGATCATTTTTAACGCAAACTCCTGCCCTGGTAGCACTTATGTCAAAAGTGTTTTTGTGGCCCAACAGTCTGCAGTTCAGCTGGTTTAAACGTCTTGTTAAGGTGCAGAGCACCTGCAGCGGTACGAAAAGAACAATAATGGAAAAGAACTGGGGGTTAGCAAATCCAGGGTTTCCACCTTTCTTGGAAAATCTAGAATTCTGTAAATTAGCATTTGTTTTGCTTAAAGCTAAAATCTGTTCTGAAACACTGGGAAAAAATTAAATTTTGGCAATTGTGAAGTCTTAAGTTTTACAATGTGCCTGAAAATTACAGCTTGGTTCAGGGACAAGATGAAGTTGAAGCATCCTTCAAAGTTAACTGTTATTTAAGCAAACTAAATTAACTTAATGTGAACTATTTTTGAGCCAAGAAATCCAGATCTAACTGAAGTCAGACTTACAATCCACTTGTAGCCACTTTTCTGAAAAATAGCATCGACTCTGGGTTATTGAAATGTTCTGGAAGACAGAATTTTTTTGAAAATGTGAGAATCCTGATATCACGTTATTACTATATGCAGATGACTCACAGCTTTATACCTTCATACATTCATGCTGTTTGCTACTTTCCCCTGCCATCCCATTCAAACCTGCACAAAAGAGCCTGATGAACTAACATAACTCCACATATTGTAATTTACATCTATTTATAATTTCACAACATGTTTTGCTACAAATAAACTGCTGCAGCACGCTGTTCAATTGTAAAGCTCCACCGAGTCTGCCGACTCCGCCATCCTAGGTAAACATAGACGTCAGTGGCCCACAGTGATGGTGAGGTTTGTCTTTGTACAGTTACCGTACAGTACAGTCAATATGTCCCAGTGAAGCCTCTGTTGGTTTGAACATGGTGTTCTTACTGCTGTGTAAATGTGGAGCTTTCTCTGGTTTGGCCACTAAGTGTCACTAGTGAGTCACTGGTTAATCTTCTCATGACAAACAAAATGTTACATAAGCTTTCCTCATTACATATTCTCTATTTGACTTGGACTACACTGGGTTTGCCTGTTTTAACGATTTAACTGCAAACTACTGTATATATACTGATTTTCTGATGACTCGTTTCCAAAGCCTTCCTTAAGTTTTTATTATGGGTGTCCCGATCAAGTTTCTTTGCCCCCGATCCCGATCCGAGTCCTTTAATATTGAGTATCTGCAGATACCAAGTCCTAATCTGATATTTATTTTCCTAGATAATACATCTGCACAGTGCACACTTCAAGTCCGTTAAAGTTCAATCCAGTGTGTGTTGCCATCGGTGCAGCTTTTTGTCCGAGTTACCGGAGTGAACTATTCCGTTGGGTGTTTATTCTTTTGGTGCCATATCAAATTGCAGATGTCATAAGTGGCTAGCCCCGATTCCGATCTTTGAGACTATATTTGGGACATCCCTAGTTAGATGTATTTCCCTTCCAGTTGGGGTGCACACAAAATAGGCACATGGCAAAATAATAACAGAAATGAAATTATACACCTTGGTCCTCCAAAAGACTTCCGAACGACAAGATAAAACTGGTCAATTTAACGTCTGCTTGGAAGGAAGGAAGGAAGGAAGGAAGGAAGGAAGTCAAAAACTGATGGATGGATTTGGAAAATAATCAGCAGAAATGTAAAGTATTTGTGATTTGTAGTTCATTCAAAACATTCAGAATATCTGTTTTGTCCTTTGAATCCTCTATAATCGATCGGTGTTTGTGTCTGAGAATATAACGTTGAACTCATTCTCATAAAAACTAACTCAGCACTGGTTGTTTTAACATTAATACGTCTTAAAAATATACAGTATATAGCCTATATTTTGATAACTTCACTAAGTGTACTTTTTGTTCTCTGGTTTTGTAGTGTGTGTTTGTGTTTGGTTACAGTCCATGAGTGTGAGTTACTCCTGTTTTTTAAAAGTGTGTGAAGCTGACGGATGTTAAATAGGAAACAGGGGAGAACGAGCATCGGACGTCCTCATCCTAACAGATACTCACTGCATGCTCTCTCTCTCTCTCCTCTCTGTAACTTTCTCTCTCAGTATTTTCTGATTTGGGTTTTTCAATATGTGTATCTTCTCTCATCAGCATGGAAGTGCTTCTAATAATAACAGTGATAAATATATTAAAGAATTTGATGTTGTTTTTCTACCTCTCCTGTCCATTGCTTTTACTCCCAGAAACAAGAGGTTTGAGCTCTGAAAATTAAAATTATTTTGTACATTTAGGTATTTAATGAATATAATGAAGCCTGACAATTGGCAAACTCTTCTAATTTCGTGAGTAGCAAGCTGTTATCAATAATGCAAATAACATTTCCTCCAATTTGTGAAATCATCTTATCTTCTAGAAAATATATATTTACAGCTGTTAGAAAGCTGTGAGAGCAAAACACAGAGTTTAAAACGGACTTTAGTGTTCAGGTCGGCACTGACAGCTTAAATACACTTAGATTGTGCTTTCTTGTTCACTTCTATTTAAAAACATGCAAACGGCATCATATCTCTTAAGAATATCCTTTTAATCTGTAGAAAAGTAAAGCACATTTGCAATGTAAACACAAATACAGTTGCAGACCACTCAAACGAAAAAGCTCTGACCAACAAAACTCAGTGTCCAAAACTGACAAGCAAATGTCTAAAATTGCCAGAGAATGGCTTTGTCCTTTAAGGATCAAGAATTGTACATCCAGCAGTAACTACACAATCACATCGACAGACAAAACGGCATGAACTCGTTGGACGGGGGAGGCTAGGATCAGCCAGGACTGACTGGGTCCCCCTCCAAAGTCCTACAGATGAGGAAGGTAATTTAAAAGCACCCCTTGCGATTATGCTGCACACTTTGATGCTGCCCTGCAGTCTGTTTCTATTTCTGAAGGGCTAAGTGACCCGTACCAGCTGACAAAAGAGAATGTGAGGCCTGATTTGATGAAACAGGAAAAAAATACTGTCAAAGTTAAAACTTCTACACTTTTGATAGAAGTACATGCTTTTTTTTTTTTTTACACACAGCATCCATAAGAAGCTGGAAGGTCAGCTTGTAATCAGTTTTCTCCGTGAGGGGGAAGATTTTCTCTCACATTTCAAGCAGTGCTGGAGGAAGTCCTCAGATCCATAAGGAGGAATGCAAATAACACAATGAAATCCTCCTTCAATGTAAGAAAGAGTCCTGCTATAAAGGTGCAGAATGAGCAGCGAACACAGGACCCACTGTGGGTAACATTGGACTTTACAGGTGGAAAATCTTTAACAAATGTGCAACTCATCTTACAGCTGGTGAGGTTTTATGCACTGAGGGCTGGTTTCTTTCAATAACTTCACATATTTTACAAGCTGACCATCTCTAAATGTGGATCTGTAAAGTATCTGTCAGCAGTGTAGAAGTATTAACATAAAATAAGCCCAAGTAGTACCACTCAACTACTCTACTAACACCTCTGATGCACTTGTTTGTACATTCTGGTTCTTCTTTCTTCCTCTAATGGCTAACAGCAGTTATGAGTGCTTAACTCCACCAACAGTGATCCACTGCTTTTTAACTTTCTCCAACAAATGTACTTATTGTACATGTAAGCTGCTTTAGACAAAAGCTAAATGCTCTAAATGTAAATGTGATTGTTAATGTGCATCCCGTTACTGCTGGTTTCAAGCCTTCAAAAAAACAGAGCATTGTTTAACACTGACGCCTAGTGGTCAGTTATCAGAGCACACCTTCCTCTCCAAACAGGAAACACAAACCCTCAACACAAGTTTTGTGTAATGTTGAAAATGTGTGCATCAATAGTACGTGAATAAAAATAAACAAAAGGACAGAATTCACATCATGAAAACTACATTTTATTTTGTAACAAAACCTGTTGAGGTTACAAATGGTGCTCGTGTTAAAAACCTACAAACAGCTTCTTTAATACACTGATTTCAATAAATTAGATAGAAATACAAAATAATTTAAAACTCGGTGGAGAATAAACTGCAGGTGAACCTGAACAACTCTAAACGCCTCGTATTTAACTGTCCCCAGGGTTTGAATATCCAGGTGTCGGACTTTCACAGCAGCCCCCTGAATGCATCATATACGGTTAATTCAGTTTGGAGCAGCTGCAATCAGTAGTTTTAACGGGATGGCGAGCAAACGCCGTGCTGAAGTGCCCTTGAGCAGGATGCGGTCAGCTGACCTTTGACCCCTGAAGGTGCGGGGCCCTCACAGTTTGAGTCCAGTGGGAGTTTGACCCCTGAGCAGCAGGTGGGCGGTCTGTTGGTTCAGAGGAAGGAGGTTAAAATATTCTTCTCTGCTCCTGCGCTGCGGGGAGGGAAGGGGGATCGGACCTTTGGCTCGCTGCACTGCCGTTTCCTCCTGGCTCTGCGGTTCTTGAACCACACCTGGAAAAAAAAAGAGAGAGAGAGAGGAGGTGTAACTGCATGTTCTCTTAGCAGGAGAGTGTTACCTTCACAAAAAAGCAAATATCTTTTGCTGAATCTAAAGGACTGTCACTCGCTCTAACTAGTAGCCTATAATATAAAAATATTGATGACTCTAAACGTTCATAAAATATATACTTAAAGTTTTTATCGCCATTGTTGAACCCCACAAAGAATATTACATGTGTTTTAAACAGCACGCTGATAGGCTAGACTTTTTCTTATTAAAAACGTTGGTGCGTAAAAGGCCTTTCTGGAGAGGTTTTACGCAGCGCCCTGAGCCCGTTTGCCTTTCTCCAGCCTGAATGCGCTCACAGTGATGTCGGACTCACCCTGACGATCTCCTCGCTCAGCCCGGTGCTCCTCGCCACCTCGGCGCGCGCCTGCACCGCCGGGTAGTCCGTGAGCTCGAACAGCGCCTCGAGCTGCCTGGTCTGACTGTCGGTGAACACCGTCCTCATCCGGGTCTTCTGACGCGACTGCGCGGACGCCCCGGCCTGATGGTAACCATGAAAACCGGCCAACGACTGAGCATCTGGTAAAAATACAAAACATTTTAATGAGTTAGTCACGTGAAACAGTGCAGACATGATGCTGACTTCTCTTACGTTATTACTGGAGGATTAACTTTGAATTTTTGAAATCGATCGACTTGGAACAATCAATAGAAATTTTCCAGATTTAAAATTAAACTGATTTTATCCTAAAGTTCATAAAAGAGACTTAAAGTTATTAAACTTATGTTTAAGGTGAAACAGGTGAGGCTTACCTGCAGAGTCCTGGCTGCTGAAGTGCAGGTAAACTCCGGAGTTTGAACACATGCAGGCGCAGTCTGTGTGGTGGAAACCGGGCCCGTACGGGTAAAGCGCCTCTCCACATCTCAACCCTCGGTACTGCAGGTAGCCTGGCATCGGCACTGGGACCGGGACCGGCGCAGGAGGTCGGTTCCCGGAGTCCAGAGTGAATCCACCGGGGAGACTCTGGAGGTATCCATCCGGTGAAATGTCCGTCGCCGGCGGCTTGTGTCCGAGCTGCGGGGAGAGGATGCGCTCGATGCTGAAGTCCGACACTCTGCTTCCGTCCATGATTAGATTTTAATATCCCAAGAAGTGTCCGGGGAGCTGCTCCTGTGGCCTCTGAGCTCTGAGAGTCCTCCGGTGTCCAGTTTTAAACAGAACCATAAGTCCGGAGCCGCCATCAAACACCTGACGCCTCTTTAAGATGTTAATGAGACGCTTGAATTCCGCCATCAGACTGTTTGATGGCTGAAGTTCAGTCATTAGAAGAAATCTGCACTTTGATTTGACCTCGTGAACCCTTTGACTCTTTGAACTGAAGGATGATGGGGCTGATTATGGAAACTGCTCCTTTAACTGGAATCAGTTATTTTGCTCTTTTAATCTCTTTTCAGCTGTTAACTTTCATTTTGCTTCAAACAGCTTCATTCTCACGACGCCATCATCGTTCAGATACAAACACTGGGCCAAAGCAAGACGTTAACAGCTCTGTTAATAATGTAGCCTATAATACTCTACATATAAACATTTATATCATTTATAATTATGTTCTTAGATTGTCATATTATGTTATATTCTCTGCTTACCACCTTCTGCTGTTCCTTTCATGTCATGTCAGTATCTGTAAGAAGTTTCCCCTCAGAGATCAATAAAGTTTTGTGATGATTCCGATTATTCGAAATACTTTTAAATTTGTTTTGGCCTGTTTATTATTTTGTAATTAACTTTTTAAAGAAACTGTTCTTGTTTTATTTAGTAATTTGGTTCAAATGTTTGCGATTTAAAAGGTGAAAAATTAAATGTTGTCATTCCTGTCTTGTTGATTCACCTAGTTTTCACTGTGGAGGTTTTTATAAACATAATAATGTAGAAAGCAGACAGAATAAAGTAGCCTACATTTAAAAGTAAATAAAGGTTTGGTTTTTTTGGCGCTGTGAAAGTCAAAGTCAACTTTATTGTCAATTCAGCCTCGTACACAGAGGGTTGAAATCGCGCTTCTCTCCTGACCCACCGGTGGATGCAAGACAATAAAACCAATAATTTGCTGAAATACTAGCGGACGCTTTTTTTTCATAAAACACTTAAATGCTTATTTCTAATGACGTTTGAAAACAAAACGTACTTATTAGTGTGGCTGAAAGAGGATATTCACAGTGACAGAAGATGGAAAACAGACCGGGATGGGGAGATCATGAAAACTCGGGTGTACAGTCACAGAGATGGAGAACAATACAAAACCAACTACAACTACACTGTACAAATGTTACACTTGATGTGAGCTGTCTGTAATATAACCCGTATCTCACTGGGCCCTGATCTCTCTGCAACTGTCTTCAGTGCAAACTCTGTTGACATGCCATTGGCCTAACAAAGTCTTTTTACCTCGTGAGTTTTAGATTTCATTGTGGCTTGTAGACCTCCATCCAACTTACAAGCTCGTCCTCCTCAGTTTGTTCTACTCCCGCTCCTGTGAGTAGGAGCAGTCCTCTTAAAATCCAGCAGGATGCTCGTCTCTGTGTGAACATGTGAACATTTTGACCAAAACTAAATGAGCCATTAAAACACATTTTCAAAACCAGAAACACCTCTGTAACTCTCCTACGGTAAAGAAACCGACCGAGCTGAGCCCTTGTGTGGATAAATAAATAAGCTGCTTTGACTCTTTGTGCTGTTGCATCTCTGCTGTGTCTCATGTTCACCGTGTCAGTCCGAGTCCTGGTGCCGCTGGCCAGAGGCGGTACTCAAAATCTTTACTCCAGAAAAAGTACAATTACTCTCATAAAAGTAAAAGAAAAAAAAGGACAAGTTAAATGGTAATAATTTTTAATAGTATGTTTTTATCTGCTGTGCATCAGGTTATTTCTAGAATGTAATTTGCTTTGCTTGTTGATGATCTGTACTTGAGCTTTTTCTGATTAAAACATTTTCCTCTTTAAATCTCCATGAATGATAAGATCACTTTAAAATTTAGGCTTGCTGCCTGTGGCTTTTATTCTGGACATGTAGCCAACCAAACCAGCCAAAACAATCTGATTATTTCTAAAGCATCTATGAACATATCTTTACAACGCAAAGTGGCAGAAACGTTTATACAGCAGCTGGCTGTTGGAGCAGGTAAACCTGCAGACAGAGGAAGCTGTGCGTAACGCGTAAAGCAGTTCTATTAGTAAAACATTAAAGCCTTAAACTGAAAAGATATTTGCCTGATTTTCTAAATGTTTGCATCTGTCGAGCTCTGTGACCCTGACGAGCGCCCGACACCGGGGCTCTACTGCGTAACTGCGCGCGCGCAGCCTGACGCCATCTCATTTCGGCTGATGAAGCCTGTAGATTACAGACTGGTGAAGTTTTGAAGGTATGAATGGAAAATGTAGCGCAATTGAAAGCAGATTACAGGCCCAAAGTTAAAAATACTGGAGTAAAGAGTAAAAGTAGGCTGCAGTTTTAAAAAAGGCGCCAACGACGTTTTATTTTATTTTAGGCTTTTTATTCATTTTGCAGATTTGAGTTACTTGTAACAAGTTACCCATCCTGCTGCGTGTGTCCTAACTAGGCCTGCTGTCTTCAGGCAGGCTGTAAGAAACAGCAGCACAAAAGAAAAGTTTACAACATCGCGAACTGGCGCATGTTTTCAGAGGCCTACATGGTTTTTGTCCGCGTTTCAAACGTTGATTTATGTCTGATGCGGAGTGTGTGAGTCATAGAAAACCGTGTCGGCTCCAAAATGAGGGGGGCAAAACATAGATTTTGAAATGTATAATGGCTCCCACGCGTAGGATTAAAAGCACAACTTTAACAGTTTATCTCCCCTCTCTGCTTCCTTTATTCTCCTTCATTGTGCTGCGGTCAGTTGCTGTTTGTCCAGACGTGAACACCTGAGTTCTCAGGGGGAGGAGAGCCTGCAGTGAGCGTCGGTGGCCTGCAGATGTCGCTCGCGGTGTTTGCTGGAGGCGCAGGAGCAGCACACAGACAGAGTGAGTCACTAATGACATGAAAACAAAAACCTAAGAACTAATAACAGGAGAAACTGACGGCGCTTCTACAGACAGACGCATCTCGGGAATATTACAGTGAAACCAGCCTAAGCCTGTGCACGAAGGCAGCTTTGATCTGCAGCAGAGGACAAACTGTGTGAAGAGATGAAAGCAGCAAATGACAGGTGCCAATGAGCTTTTCTCACGTTTCTCTGGTTTTATTGTTTTCAGTCAAAACTGCAAACCTTTAGTCTGAAAACCAGCGGGGCCTGAAACTGTCAGAAAACTACATGTTGTACATAAAAGTTGCTTTCTGTTCAAAAGAAAGAACAATATTTGATTCAAGGCTCCATTATGTTACTTTAGCAGGTGGAGCACTACCTGCTGTAGTGTCCTGTAGGAAATAATAACATCAAAAGTGCTTTATAATATAGGCTAAAGTATTCTTTTTATATATATTACAGTTGTAATTAAAAAAAACACAACACTAACTTGTTTAATTGAGTAAATCCTAAAAGTAGTATGCAGCTTTGTTTTACCATTTAAATGTAATATAATTAATGAAACCTAAAATCATTGCTAGTGAATCCAAAAACACAGAAAAATGCCTTAAAATGTTTTTTAAAAAACAAATAAAATTAAAACTAATAAATGAATAAAAGCATTAAATCTAAATACGAGTTTCCACGCTCGTTAGTTTCGTGTGAGTGTGATGTGATGTTAGCTCAGTTCTTGGGGGGAGATCAATCAGTGATCAATAGCAGATCAATCAGCGTCCTCTCTTTAAACTCTCTCTGATCTGATCGGCCGTTAACAGTCCTGAAGTGAACAAAAAGAAACATCAGTAGATTATCAAACATCCTGCGAGTCGAGATTAAAGAGCAGCAACAACAGCTACTGAACTTTTAGATATTAAGAACAACAGAGAGCTAAATAACATGTTGCACATCAGGAGCTGAGGAATTTAATTTTCTATGTAGATTAGTGCATAAATTGGCTAGAGGTCAGTTTACATAACATAATTGGAAAGACTTTATTTTATGGGTCTAAAATGTCCTGATCATTTCCTAAAAAGTCTCTTAATTTGGGAGAAAAATAGGAAGAAAATCTCTCCATTAAAACATTAAAGTAAATATTTATTCATTCCTCACTTATTATTGGACATTTTACTCACATATATGTTAAACTGTATACTTGCCTTTAGTAAAATTTCAGAAGTATATGATTTATTTTCTCTATAAGTTATTTCTATAACATCCTCTAGAATTTAAATACCAGTAAAATAAAACAAAGGTTACTTTTATTTAGTCTTAATTAATTGAATGACATTTACAAGTTGGTAACAATAAATGCCATGAAGTTTAAAAATGTGTCAGAGGTCGGAGGTCACAGTAACTCGGGGGAACAGATGGAGTAAAAGCTCCTCATAAGGTCTTATAATAAGGTCTAATAAAGGTCTTTGTTGGCCCTAAACTGTGCAGATTTCACCTGGTCAAAGGTACTTGTGTAATTTGGCAAAAGGCAGGTGGGACTAGGGTTCGGTATCAAGAACCGGTTCCAAGTTGGAACTGTTACCATATTTCCAAGAACCGTGGATTCAGTTAGACCCGTGCGTTTGGATTCTGCTCCTCAGTTCCCAACTTTCTGCTCATCTCAGCTCCTGACTGAACAGCCGTGAGCATTTTACGGTCCATCAGAGTGTTTCCTATCTGCCGGGACGACCGAACGTCACCTCATTTGTTAACGCAGTACGGCAACAAAACTGGACCATGGCACAGCAAACTCTGCAAAGTTTGGCTCAGCTTAGGGCTGGACAATAAAACAATAATGATAATTATCGCAATATAATTTTTCTCAATATCAATATAATAAATGTTCGATAAATCGTCAATAAATATTTGGTTTAATTCATTTGAATCACAAACAAATTAGCCTTTAATTTTTCTATAAAATATGTATCTTGTTGAGGAAAAAGGACTGAAAAAAGATTTACTGATCATATTTGTTGAAAAGAAGATGAATATACTCCCTCAGATTTGTGAAGTGATCCGCTGTTTGGCATCAAGTGTTTGTGACGTTCTGACCATAAAGAAAAGTTTAACCACATAATGAACTTTGTGGTTTCTTCAGTTTTCACTCAGGAGCAAAAAAATCAGCCTTTAAAAAATAATGATCTGATATTTACCGTGATAATTATCAATATTGAATTATATGAAATGTTTTTATCATGATAACATTTTTGGCCATATCGCCCAGCCCTAGCTTAGCTTCACTAAAATACTGCACCAGCTGCAGTGAGGAGGTTTGGTGGGAGGGAGGAAGCGGCTCTCCCAGCTACAAAGACGCTTCAGATCCAGTTGGTACGCTAACGGCAGCAACGCCTCAGGTACCAAACACAGGTGAGCTGACGTTCACCTTTTATACTGAAGGGAAACCGACGATGGCTGCAGATGAGACGAGTCCACAGAGACGCCCCTCTGGGACGGAGAGTCCTCTCACTTTAGAGACATGAAGGGGAGGAAGAGGAGGAAGGAGATCCGTGGTGAAACAGTTGGAATCAGAACCGAGATTCGATTGGAAGAATCGTACCTGATCAAATCTGAACGAAAGCCAACCCTATAGGCGGGACAGGAAGTAGCGTGGGCAGCATGGATGGAAATTAACACCAGCCAAATGCGGGTGGATTTTCCGTTTGGCTGCCAAATGTCTGAAGGCTACCCGCCTCATTGGCCGGTAAAAATATTCATCACAGAGGCCTAATTTTGCACTTAAATTCAAGGTATCTGAAATCGTGTAACACGCGGATTAGAGGCTCTCATGTTGTTGTTTATGTTCTTTTCGTGTTCCTCGTGTTTGATTGGCGAAGATGGTTAAGAGGATGGGCGTTAGGCGATCCGCGCAGAAAGAACATCCGCGTTTACGTCGCATTCACTTCTTCATACTGAACAAAAGTTTGCAGCTTCGTCCCGTGTAAAAAAAAAAGGCCTTCATCCCGCAACCATGTGCGCTTTCACACAGCGGTCCGGCTTCACAGGAAGCAGCGGCGTGCTGCGGCATGTCAGCGTGGCTTTTCACAAACGGATCGTTCCGTCTTTCAGGACTCTGTCAGATCCAGGACTCTGTCAGGTCCAGGAGGCCAGAGGCGGGTAACTGTAGAAAGTGATAAAGCCTTAGAGTGAGCAGTGATAAGATTTAATTTGAATGATAAATAAGCATTTTGTAATGTGTATAAAACAATTTATTGTTATGTTTTAAGTACATTTAATAGCAATAATATAATTTTTGTTTCAAATTTCACTCTGGCCTCTTTTTAAAGTTCGTATTTGACATAACACCTTTATTATCTCACCTTGGCAGGTGAGCCAAAAGGCTTGTAAACACACCCTGTGGGAGCCAGCAGGCTAACAAATGAAACAGCTTCTTATCAAACACGTTATTGTCATTAACCTCTTCTCATCCTGAAGATGTGAAATGTGCATGTTTTTGGCCTTTTTGGGCTTCCATACCTCTCTGCAGCAGTTGGGTCTATTAGGATGATCATTCACATGTCGAAGTCTGACTGTACATGTATGTGGATATAGATGTTTGTCACTGACATGAATGGCGGAGGAAATCTACGGGGCGACCGCACCTTCAGGGTCATGGTTGGGGTTTAGGTCAGCCAATCCACCTCGCTCCAGTTGCTCCATTATTTTCTCAGTGTGTTACACAACGACTTTACAGTTCTGAGAAATCCATCTAGTTATGTTCAGGTCATTATTTGTGTTGAACACAACAGTTAGAGAGAAGCAATGCAAACAATGCTCAGACAAAATGTTCAAAGAAAATCACACAAATGAGGAAAAGAGATTCTGAGACACGATTAGTCAAAATATATGAATCCAATAAATACTAAAAAAGATTATAGTGAGGTAGAGACGTGTGCGCAGCGGCGATGGACTGAAAGGTTTTGTAGTAAATCTAGAAGCTTAATGAGAACAGGTTTGTCTTGCACAGATCTGTTCCTCTCGCTGCCTCGGCATGAATCAGCAAAACGTCAGGAAGCCCCAGACTGCTCTCTGAGCTGGACTCCAGACATCCACCTCCCCCCTTCCTCTCTCTCTCTCTGTCTGTCAGTGTCTCTCTCCCCCCCCGTCTGGCTGCTTCCCTGTCTGTCTGTCTGGCCTCTGTACTGTGGCTGATTAGTGAGCACGGCGGGGGTTCACTCGCAGGCTTTTTGGACGTGTTTCCGTTCTCCCCTCGCTCTGCCTTTTGGCGACTGCTCATCTCGTCCCGTCCGTGTCCACTCGCTGCGTCGGCCGGATTTCAACGCTCCCCTGTCCAGCGTGCCTTTTGGCAGGGTTTCAATACTGTGTCTACTCTGCTGCACTGCACTCAGGACATGTCATCTGCTTTTGGACGAGTCTCAATACTCTTTTTTTAAAGGTTTTTTGTTGTTTGCTTTGGTTTTTGGACATATCTTTGTTTCAGTCACTGTATTGATGGTCCTCAGTACTGCTCACGAGGGCTGAGCAATAAAACAATAATGATAATTATCACAGTTCAACTTTCCTCAATAACAATATTATAAATATTTCATTTATTAATTTGTATCACTAACAAATTAGCACTTCATTTTTCCATAAAAATATTACTTTTGTTAAGGATAAGGGACTGAAAAAATATA
Source organism: Lepomis macrochirus (assembly GCA_024633595.2). Lineage (NCBI taxonomy): Eukaryota > Metazoa > Chordata > Actinopteri > Centrarchiformes > Centrarchidae > Lepomis > Lepomis macrochirus. Next base: position 2,854,029 of record JALXJV020000009.1, read on the forward strand.
GTTTTGAAAGTCCTCCCTCAGATTTGTGAAGTGATCTGCTGTTTGGCATCAAGTGTTTGTGACGTTCTGACCATAAAGAAAAGTTTAACCACATAATGAACTTTGTGGTTTCTTCAGTTTTCACTCAGGAGCAAAAATCAGCCTTTAAACTTGAAAGAAATAACGATTTGACATTTATCCTGATAATTATTGATATCGAACGATATTAAGAATCGTCATAACATTTTTAGCCAAAGCCCTACTGAGGGGCGCCGTAACTTACTAAATGAACATCATGCTGTGTTGAAGAAGACTTGAAACTAGCGACTGAGACCATAAACTCATCAGGAAAGTGTTTACTGGGGTAATTATTCAGCTGAGAAGGAGAAACATTTTCCCATTATTTCTAATGGAGCCGGACTTCTTTTTGCAACCAGAAGAGTCGCCCCCTGCTGGATTTTCAATAGAATGCAGCTTTCAGGGACTTCAGCATCGGCTTCATGTTGTAGACCGGAAGCTTCCCGCTTGCTAACAACAGATGAGTCAGCAGCAGCCCAGTCTGCCCGGAGCTGTAGCCTCCCCGTCCCAGTGACGAAGGTGAGCAGGAGCCCGTTCATCTCAGGGCGTCATATACCGACGATTTGAGAAAGAGTGACAAAGCGTAAGTATTTTACGCGAAAGGTACCCTTTAGCGTTTTATGGAGACGCACCCGGTGCGTCTCCATGAGACGCCTCGAAGCGCCTGTATTAGACGCTCGAGGCGTCGGTTCGGACCGAAGTGCTAGCTAGCTAGCGGTAGCTAGCTAGGTAGCTAAGTTCGTTATAAAGGTGTTGACAGCCCCCCCGAAGCCCCTACCCTAACCACAACCATCCGAAATGTTGGTGCCTAAACCCAAGTCACTGAATGTATGCATAGTCGACCGGCTAACCCTACAGCTGCACATCGGCCTCACGGCCGATGTGCTAGCTGTAGGGTTAGCCTCCTTGTATTGCTTTAACGTAGGAAACGGGAGCGTTTCATACGGACGCGGAAGGGTACCTTTAGCGTAAAATCCTTACGCTTTGTCACTCCGGATGAAAGCGTCAGATATGACGCATTGAGATGAGAATGTGTTGGTTAATGACATACCAGTTAGCATGTGTGCATCTGTCTCTCTTTTTACCATAACAAAAAAGAAAACATTTATTTATTAATGACAGAAATTAAAACACAAATTATTTCCTCACATGATGATCAATAGGAAAAAAATTAAAAACAGCCTGTTACTGATGCTGGACAGTTGGTACCTCAGCCTGCATGTCAGTTACAGACAGGATACGATACGTTCATTTAGATCAAATTATAGCAGTTAAATGACATCTATAGATACAGACTTTATTATTCCCATCAGGAAGGGCAATTTATTGGTTTATGGCATGATATATATATATATATATATACATGCACATGGACCCAATTAGATTTTTTTGTCATGGGGCCCAAAACTCCTGGCGGACGATACAGAGGCAAGGAGGCTTGTTTCGGTTCATCCTCTCACAGCTTGTGTCAAATTGCGACTACCGTGTGATCGATAACCACGACTGTGTAAAAGACGAAGCCACCAAGTGGTTCTCTTGGTTTGTGGCATATTTGTAAGCGACCAGTTTGTAAAACACCATAATTGCACCATAATATGCTCATTCACCGCAGCACCACTAAATAAGAGCGTTTTAGATTAGAGTATAAAACCTGCAGCCTTCTGGGACTTTAATTGGACACAAATCTGATTGAAACGATGAATTCTGCTCTTGTACATGAGCTTTTGATCAGTTTTAATTTGAGCAAAAACCTGCAGGTGCCACCGTGTTTTCTGTCTGGCACATCTGCCGTCGAAGACTGAAAACTCCTCTGGTCAGACTGCACCTTAGATATTTGAGGAAGTTAATGTCGTTGCACAATTCATGAAATTTTTGGGTTGTATCCACATGGTTGATCCTGTGAATCGCATTTCATGACAATCCATCCCATAGTTGTTGAGATATGTCAGTCGATAGAGTCGACACTGCCGTCAGCCTTTGGATCGGATGAGCTAACTGGGTGGATTTCAATACTGTGCCAAGATCAGAAAAATTAGAAGAAAAAGAATATTAAGAGTAAAAATCATCATTCATTGATGTGAATCAGCAAATAAAAAGAAGAGAATCTCTCTCTCTCCTGTCATCCTCTGTATGTCTCTCTCCCTCTGTCCACCGGTCAGATCAGCTGATCCAGATTTCATTGAAGAAGAAGAAGATTATTCTGGTCGGCCTTCTGAAACTATTAGGAGTTCAGTTTGTGAATGAAACGTTGTCGGTCTGACGGGACGCCTGCAGGCATCAAACTGAAAACTCCCTCTGGGTCCCTGCTCCATGTGTGACTCATCTGACAGACAAACCGGGGGAGTTTGGAAATATCGACTCTCGTGTAGTTAAATGGTTTTTCAAAACTAATTCCGAGCAGATTTAAAGCTCCACGTTCTTCTGTTTTCAGGGTCATGAGTGATGATCTCTGTGATGCAGGGACGAAGAGTTAAAGAGCAGGACGTCTTCTCGAGACTGAGAGCGTGTTGAGAGGAAGTGTTTGGGCCAAATCAACATCCTCTCTGCCACTCAGACACACACTCTGTCCTGTCTCTAGTGGTTCAAACTGGTCCAGCTCCGGGTCCCTGCCATGGCTGTAAGTGAAGGTGGATCCTCGGGGGGGGGGGTGGGAGTCGTCTTTCAAACGACCTTTCGGTTGCAGTCACTGTCCATGTTCTTTCCATGTTGGGTCAAAAAAGATCAGTGTTACGCTTGAAATGCCGGTTGGTATCCCAGCCCATGCGCTCAGTGCCGATGCAGGAAGTAGCTTTTCCTTTATGTAGTGAGGCAGAATTAAAAAGGATCTGCAGCACCCAGGTACCGTACAATGCACAATTTGGAGGTACTTTACTCGAGTATTTCCATTATATGCTACTTTATACTTCGACTCAACTACATTTCAGAGGGAACTGTTGCACTTTTTCATGCACAACATTTATCTGACAGCTGGAGTTACTTGTTAGGTTTCAAAATAAGATCATGCATCACAAAACACATGATAATGTTATAAACGACATTACAAAAAAACAGCATGCTTCAGATATCTCTGTGTTGGTAGCACTTCCACCAAAGAGACATTCCCCTCTACATGGATCACACGGTTGAAAAACTGTTTGAGGCCCAAAGCAAAGCATCAGAACTTTGATTTATTTCCCACATCCCCTCCAGACATGCAAGCCTGCAAGTATGAGCAAATATGATCAGTATTTAGTTTAAAATGTGGCTTTCCCACATAAAATTACCAAAAAACAACTGAGAAGGGGCTGGAGCAGAGGCGGTATAAAAGAAGTAGACGTAGCCGCTGTGACGTCACCTGTCGGTTTTGGCAGAATATTTTAGGCGGAGCTGTGCTATATTTAGTCAGTTTCAGTAACCCTCCTCCTGTGGGATACCAGTGCTTTGTGAAATAGTCAGAAAGTATTTAATGCCATTAAAAAGTTTCTTGCACAAAAACATAAACAGTGAACATAAACACAGAAAGTAGCGTGAAGAGAAGATACAAAACCTCTAATTTGTACTTCAGTGCAGCAAGTTACTGTCCACCACTGGAAATGACCAACACTTCAGAGCTTCCTATAAACTATCCAGCTTGACTCTGTAGCCAGCTGCTGCTGTTCTCCTTGTCGATACCGTAGCACGAGCACCAGCTGGCTGTGGGTAGAAATGTCAGTTCATCTGCCTGAATAGCAAAATATTCTGCATTTACTTCCTCCAGAATGTAATCTTTAAGAAGTGACAGCATGCAGTCCAAAGTTTGTTTTGCACGGTCTTTGAGGTGCCTTTGAAAACGGTAGCTGTGTTGACTTGCTCCTCCAGCACACTGTCCAGCGAGGCAACAAGATCTACTGAAAACGCCAGGGTTGTCAAAGGATTCGGTCTCAGTGTGGCGGCCCAAGGTCAGCTCAGACGCCGCGCAGAGTTTAACACAGTCAGTTATCTTTCCTACAGCGTGCCTGTTGTTATCCACCTCTTTGTTGCGTTTCCTCACCCCAAACCTGTGCCCTCCGTCCAGCTGTTCTTGGTCCTAGCATGGCTAGCTTCCCCGTGTTATCCAGATGTGCCCTCGCACACTGTTTCTTGATCTTGAAATGAACCATGTGTCGTTTACTCCTGTAACACTCCATGTTGTATCCGTGAGGCATTTACATGACTGCATCCAGCGAGCCTCAAAGCCTGTGTCTTGAGTTCCGCATTCATCATTGTCTACGACGTCACGTGTTGCTGCTGTGCCGTTGCCTGGGCGACCTTTCTAGCTCTCCAGAAGAGATCAGTGGACGAGCAGGAAACTAATTATTTAGCCTATATTTTATATAGGTTCATTTTAAACACAATTATGCTTAAAAAAATTTTATTTAAAAAGAAAAATCAAAACACTTTCCACCACCAGGGAGGGCGGCGCCTTAGCGCCCTCTATTGGCCATTTTGAAGCCTCGAATTTGGCATTATGGTCGTCGCCATCTTGTTTTTTTGAAAGCGGCAGAGTGAACAGGCTGTAAACAGGCAGCTCACCAGTGATCTGCTTACCACAACTTAATGTGCAAACATTATTTATTCTGGCATTCTTTGACACAACCCCGTACGTAACATGTAGCTATATGTTTAAGTTTGCTTCTATTTGTTTGGCTTCTCATTTTGTTTAGTTCTCTGTCTGCATTTGTACACTTCTTAAGATTCTTTGTCAACATATTTGTCCAGAAAAGCTAATTCTGTTTTAGTCAATGAAAATCAGCCTAAAGCTGAAGAGGATCTGCTCGGTCGGACGCAGTGACACTGAGAGGGATGACTGGCTGAAACATGTCTGTTGTAGAGGTGGTGAGATGGCGATCTGTCCCAGCTGTGACGACAGGGGGGGATATCAGTAGTTGTAACATGTACATTTTATATGAAACTTGCTGTTAAATTGTTTTAAATTCTGTTCCTTCATGTAGCAGCTGATTTAATGACTGCAAACCTACAGACTGACTCTGTGTCTACCATTTGTCAGCCTGCTTACATAATAATGAGCCTGATTGAATATTCACAGCTGTGAGATTAGGCTGCAGTTTGCTGGTCTGACCAGCAGGAGGCGGTGCGCACAGCAGGACAGACAGAGGGGGGGGCTGCTAAAACCATTATGTAATGTCTCTGTCTTCCCTGTCCTCTCTCTGATTCCCTTTTATCTTTTCATCGACTTATCTTTCATTCAGCCTTTCTGTCTCTCTCTCTCTCTCTGGGCACACCATTCTTTCTCCATGTCTCTCTTCTTCCTCTCGCTCCTGTTTAAATGTGTAATTTTGCAATACAAAATACACACAAATACACACACACACACTCTCTCCAGACAGTCATTAGACAACTGTCCGACCTTCACCGCTCTTCATAGCCCACAGGAGACGCACCGCACACACATTGTCAGCACACGAGAAAATTCATTCACATACCTACAGCCTCCCTGCTGCCGTGCCGGTCGCCACCTGAGGCAGTGCAGAAGTCCTTCTCTGAATAATGTGATTATTCTGATTTAAGTCAGCTCTGCTGGATTTTTCTTCCTGCAAAGACCTCAGATAGATCTGTCTGTCTTCTCTCCTTCCGAGGACTCAAACGCACCCCCAGGTTTCTTCAGAGGTGAACGCTGAACTGTGTTTCTACCAGAACGGAGAACAGTCAGGATGGGACTAAGGCGATCTGGGGTTTTTTGACTAAATTTGAAGGCCACATACAGGCTAATCCCATTTTAAGGTATATAACTGGTGTTATTCTGAATTTGAATGTGGGTGACAAATCCCATGAAACAGTTAAAAACCAACAAAGCGTCTGTCTCTCAACACTGTCTGACTTCCTGTTTCTGGCTCTAACCTCAGCCCATTGGTTCCTACCAAAGACGTAAATCTTTAAAAACACCTCACAGATATATAATGTAGTTTCATCTTTAAAAGGGCTCAGTATGGATCACTGTAGTTTCTCTCTATAAGTGCATTTATGTGGAATATGAATCCACACATGGTGCCCTTGTGAGTATTAGGGGCCACATGACGGTGTATGAAGGATGAGGCCTGTTCAGTGTGTGTGCTGCGTACAAAAACAAAAACATGACAAATCCCAAGTCGTACTTTCTATGTGCTTTGGGTCTGTTCAGATCCACCACAGTCTGGATCGATTCTGGTTATGTCTATTCAGGTTGGGTCTGACTGTCCTCAGGTTGATATGCATAAATACGTTTGACTGACTGTTTACTAGGAAGCTTCACAGTCGACCTCTATGGAAGAGCTTGCTCGTCACAGCTCTTCAGATGCGGTGGAACTGTAGTCCCAGTGTCTTCTTTGTCCTTGGGATTATTTGGCAGCAAAATTCAGGTATGAACAAGAAGACTTCTAGCTGATGAAAACAATGCTTGTTTCAAAGAAACACCACACATTGATTTCACTGTGCTACCTCATAGTGTACTTTTGGCTGGGTGACAGTTAAGAGCAGTGTTTGTCTTCCAGCTTGAGCCCATTTATAAAGCTGACTGACTCTGGTGGGACTCGAACCCACAACCTTTGAATTACTTCTCCTGAGTGTAACTAGAAGTCCAATGCGCTATCCATTGCGCCACAGAGCCACGTACTTTCTAAAACTCAAGTGAATCTTTTGTTGGCCTGAGACATGTCTTAGGCTTTAGACAAAATGTTTTAAACGTTTCTATGCGAGTGTACCGTTAAAAGACGGGTTGTGCTTTGGTGAGAAAAACTGAACACAGGCTGTTTACCAAGAAGCTTCACAGTCGACCTCAAAGAAACACCACACATTGATTTCACTGTGCTACTTCATAGTGTACTTTCGGCTGGGTAACAGAAAAGTGTTTGTCTTCCAGCTTGAGCCCATTTATAAAGTTCACGACTCTGGTGGGACTCGAACCCACAACCTTTGAATCACTTCTCCTGAGTGTAACTAGAAGTCCAATGCGCTATCCATTGCGCCACAGAGCCACATATTTCCTAGAGCTCAAGTAAAGGTTTTGTTGGCCTGAGACATGTCTTAGGCATTAACCAAAATGTTTTAAACGTTTCTATGCGAATGTACCATTAAAAGACGAGTTGTGCTTTGGTGAGAAAAACTGAACACAGGCTGTTTACCAAGAAGCTTCACAGTCGACCTCTATGGAAGTGCTTGCTCGTCACAGCTCTTCAGATGAGTTGGAACTGTAGTCCCAGTGTCTTCTTTCTCCTTGGGATGATTTGGCAGCAAAAGGCAGGGATGAACAAGAAGACTAATCTGATGAAAGCAATGCTTGTTTCAAAGAAACTGTACACCATGCTGTGTTCCTTTAGAGCACTTGTTGAGCGAACACATTCATTTCGCTGTGCTACTTCATAGTGTACTTTTGGCTGGGTAACAGTTAAGAAAAGTGTTTGTCTTCCAGCTTGAGCCCATTTATAAAGTTCACAACTCTGGTGGGACTCGAACCCACAACCTTTGAATCACTTCTCCTGAGTGTAACTAGAAGTCCAATGCACTATCCATTGCGCCACAGAGCCACGTATTTCCTAGAGCTCAAGTGAAGGTTTTGTTGGCCTGAGACATGTCTTAGGTTTTAGACAAAATGTTTTAAACGTTTCTATGCGAGTGTACCGTTAAAAGACGAGTTGTGCTTTGGTGAGAAAAACTGAACACAGGCTGTTTACCAAGAAGCTTCACAGTCGACCTCAAAGAAACACCACACATTGATTTCACTGTGCTACTTTATGGTGTACTTTCGGCTGAGTAACATTTAAGGCTTCAACATAAACCTAAAACTTTTTCTTCTTTTCTGAGAGTTGTTGCTTCCAACATGTTGATCTTCCTCAGGAAAGAGGGTGTGGCAGAAACCATGGTCTCAGTTGAGAAACTTTAACACCACATTGCAAAATTTTGTAGGATTATAAAGTGCAACCTGATGACTGTGTCTTGTCTCAATCCCAGCCTCTATGGAAGTGCTTGCTCGTCACAGCTCTTCAGATGCGGCGGAACTGTAGTCCCAGTGTCTTCTTTGTCCTTGGGATGATTTGGCAGCAAAAGGCAGGGATGAACAAGAAGACTGCAATCTGATGGAAACAATGCTTGTTTCAAAGAAACTGTACACCATGCTGTGTTCCTTTAGAGCACTTATTGAGCGAACACATTCATTTTGCTGTGCTACTTCATAGTGTACTTTTGGCTGGGTGACAGTTAAGAGAAGCGTTTGTCTTCCCGCTTGAGCCCATTTATAAAATTCACGACTCTGGTGGGACTCGAACCCACAACCTTTGAATCACTTCTCCTGAGTGTAACTAGAAGTCCAATGCGCTATCCATTGCGCCACAGAGCCACGTATTTCCTAAAGCTCAAGTGAAGGTTTTGTTGGCCTGAGACATGTCTTAGGCATTAACCAAAATGTTTTAAACGTTTCTATGCGAATGTACCATTAAAAGACGAGTTGTGCTTTGGTGAGAAAAACTTTAACACAGGCTGTTTACCAAGAAGCTTCACAGTCGACCTCTATGGAAGTGCTTGCTCGTCACAGCTCTTCAGATGAGTTGGAACTGTAGTCCCAGTGTCTTCTTTCTCCTTGGGATGATTTGGCAGCAAAAGGCAGGGATGAACAAGAAGACTGCAATCTGATGAAAGCAATGCTTGTTTCAAAGAAACTGTACACCATGCTGTGTTCCTTTAGAGCACTTATTGAGCGAACACATTCATTTTGCTGTGCTACTTCATAGTGTACTTTCGGCTGGGTGACAGTTAAGAGCAGCGTTTGTCTTCCCGCTTGAGCCCATTTATAAAGTTCACGACTCTGGTGGGACTCGAACCCACAACCTTTGAATCACTTCTTCTGAGTGTAACTAGAAGTCCAACGCGCTATCCATTGCGCCACAGAGCCACATGCTGTAGGTTGCTCACTTGAAGGTTTTGTTGGCCTGAGACAGACATTAGTAAGTATTGAACACAGACTGTTTGTTTACCTGGAAGCTTCACAGGGTTCCTCCATTTGAGTGCTTGCTTGATCATCACAGCTCTTGTGGTGGAACTGTGTTTCCTTACTCCTTGTTGACTGTTTGGTCAAAGAAGGCGAGCGGTTTATGGTTTGCAGAAATACATCCACCAGTTGATGTTTTCTTCTGACCTATTTTACATTGAAGACAATGGTGAAATATAAGAAGATGTAATCAACAAGGACAACAACAGCAGGACATCCAACCCTTTCTTGTCATTTCTCTCCTTTTAATATGTCAGATAAAACGCTCCCACTCACTGCCATTTAAAAGGTCGGGAATTATGTCGCAGTAAAGGTCAGCAAATGCACACAGAAACACACAGAGCTTACATCAAGTGCAGCTCATGTTCGAGCATACATTTAAACAAAAGAGAGAGTGAAGGGAGGACAATCCCAGTTCAGTTATGCAGGGTGTGTGTGTTAGAGAAAGAAGTGGGTGTGGCATAAAGATGGCAAGGGATACTGCCAGCCGGTTGGTCGGTTTGGTTGTACATATGGTGCTCTGATTGGCTGGTTCGCATCACAATCGGATCCATCATTGGCTGACAGGCAAACAATGGCGGTGTTATTGGTCGGTTTAGGGAACAAAAGGCTGTTTGGGCATCGAGGCGGAAAGGTGAGGAGGTCAGTGTGTGTGTGTGAGTTATTGTGTGTGTACTTTTTGTGTTACTGAAGGGCAACGTATTTTTCAGCATGTTGGGAAAATTGATTTGACTATGGGTAGTAAGTTCATTGAAAGACAATAATTTAACCCTCTGAGTTTGTGTATTTCCACCGGTGCCCGGATACTTTTCACCCCCTTGTAAATGTTTGCACATGTAAATATGATGTAAAAAGTTTTGCGTCTCACTGCACAAACTATAATATAAATATAATATTACTTAATATTCTTTTTTATTTAAATATTTTGTCAATGTCATATTTATATATTTACATATAAATAATAATCTGTTTGCACAACACAAATCCAGAGTAATGAACATGTTTCTTTTACAAATAGTTTAGATTTCTTTTATAACTTGCATCTCTTTATTCCATATTTACTTGTTCTTACATTTATCTATGTCAACTGTATGTTTATGTCTATGTTTAGCACCTAATCCCCATAGCACATTCCTCATGCATGTAAAATACTAATTTGCAATAAAGTTCTGATTCTGATGTGTGATATTTGAATACCTTTGCTGGTCGTAATTCCTCCTTTTTTCTTCTTCTTATTTCCTCACAAACCTGCCAACGAATCACAAAATGTTTAAAAGGTCTAAAAATCCCAAAATGATCCTTTAAAGAAACAATGTGAGGTGAGTGTGACACACAAGTCATGATTTACCATGACTGAGAGGGGTGAGTTACATCAGAGTCAGTATAAATCACGTTGGTGCGCTTGAGCTTTGCCTCTTGTGTGTTTGTGCAATCGAAAAGTGTGAGGCCCCTTTAGACCAAATGTTGTGATGTTGGGTTGTAGAAATAAATTAATTTGGATGAAAATATTACAGAGAGGTCAATGTTTCTGAATACAAATATGGGGAGGAATAAAGTTCCGTGAGCCAGACCAAGAGACTCTAGCCTTAGCATAAGCTAAATAGCCATTGAAAAGCCAAACGGCTAACAGACGCCTCTGAAATCAGACTGAACAGACTCGGTTGGTTTCAGTCACGGGCTGATATGATAGTTCAGTGTTTATTTCTTGCTATATTTTCAAAAATCAAAGCCAGAAAACTTCTAAAAACTTTTAAAAACGTAAATTTGTGTACAAATTCGTCTTGTTTGTCCGCCATCTAAAACAGGCCGTAGCCACGCTGCTTTATGGGTAATAGTCAGCATCAAGTCAGCATCGATGCTGCCTTCAAAACTGGCCGTTACTGTGGCAGCTTGAAGGCGTCTCAGGAGACAGGAGGAGATCGTTGGAGCCGTTTTAAACAGCAATCGATGCCTCGCCGTCCTGTTAGACACCTGCTGAGACAGCAGTTTAGCCCATTTCCAACACAGCCATAATGCTGTCTACAATGTCCTCCATCAGCTCCGGTGACCGCCTGCAGCCATATCCGCTGGCATCCAGTCTTTAACCAGCTGCACCATACTGATATAAGTCTGTATGTTCATGATCATTCAACTGACGCTCCAAAGAAACACAGCTTGCTATAAACTTTCTGCGACACACTGGACTTGAAGTTACACAAGAAAAGTGATTAAAGAGTTGAACTTATTTGAACAGATAATGTTGCTGTGACAACATGTCAGGTGTGAAACAATGTCAGGTGAGTGTAACATTTGTCAAAGTCTCCACAGACCACGTAAAATCAAAGATGGTGTAGGGTTTTGTTCTGAATCAGGTTTAACTAGAGGACACGCTGCAGCATTAGCTTGGAGGTTTTACAGCTCTTAGAATTTCCAATGCAAGTCAAATTTCCAAAACCAGTAACCTGTCTTGTTTCCAAGGTTTAGCTCTGCCGACATTACCTCTGCCTCCAGCGAAACCGTGATGCTAATGCTATCACAGGCCGTAGCCTCCTGAGCCGCATTGGTCTTAGCTCAGTGAACCGTGCAGAACGTCTTCACTGAGACGCATCTGTTCTCAGACTTCCACCAGCTAATCCTCTGCAGCTCCACAATGACTACAACTAATCACCATCTGAGAACTGCTTTAACTCAGTAACTGCTCAGACCAAATCCACTGAATTAAGCTACTGGGAGAGCAAAGAGAGCATCACATGAGGAGTGTGTCCACTTAGCTCTTCAGCTACTTAGACCCAAGTGAGGTCAATCAACGACCACGCGTCTTTGGAGGCCCGCTGCTTCGAGGTTTGGCAAACAAAACCCAAGGGAAGGCGATGAGCTTGAATGTCTGTGCGCCATCTCAGAAACACATCTGACTGTGGTAACCACAAACCAACAAAGTTATTGTTGGTCCAAATGTAAACTTTCTAGAGATCTGTGAGAACAAAGAAGCGTCCTCCCGTGGCACTTCGGTAGCGTCACTGTCGTCCTACAGCTGTTTCAGATGTTTTCACTTCGTTTGCTGCGACTTGTAGAAGATTTTCAATGAGTTCAAATCGTTTGTCAACAAGATGTGACCAAGGTGTGCATTCAGTGGTCACCAAAATGCTGCTAGATATAGGTACTCTTGGTTCTCTTCCATGTAAATTGTGGTGCAGAACCTTGCATTTCACTACATGCAGCGAAAGCTCATTTTAGGTGCAACAATAGATCTTTTCTGAGGTAAAGGTTAATAGATTTTCACAATGGGAAAACTCCTTCGATTTAGCTCGTTCGCCAATTTATTTCGAATGGAACGAGCACATCAAACACAGTCAGACATAATAAGAGCCAAATGAAACAGAATTCATTTGGGATTCATGAATTACTGTCGGCACTAGCTGGAAGCGAGCCAGACAGAGCGCTGAGGCGGACAGACGGGGGCCATCTACTCAGCTCAGTGGATATTTAAAGCCGCACTTGGCAAGATGTTTACATAAACAGCTGTTTGGGGCCAAAAGCAGAGCGTCCCAATGTGATGTGGTGATTTCCCACCTTTGTCCAAATTAAATTTTGCTGTCAGGTTGGAAATTTAGAAGTGGGTGATACCAGTCAGCATCTGAAAGTTTCCTGTAAACGGCAGAGAGAAGTTTGGTTGAGGTGTATCGTGGATGACTACATGTGTGATTTCAGTAAGCGGTGAGTCCTAAAACGTCTGGCTCTAAAGTCTGAACATTTCCGAAATGACTGGTGGAAGTGATGAGCGCAGCAGCCGGCTCCTTGGCTCGTGTTCTTTACTCGCAGCCATAAATACAGCACAGCGTCTTGGTGTGATTGTGTCGGCCGTTCGTCTTGGCTGTAAATAGCCTCAGAAGCAGTGTCTTATGTAATTTCCTGCTAAACCTCTTTTTGAAATATGGTGCTTACGTAACCGTCCTACAACACCAGGCCTCATTTACATAATTGCATAGAGATAAAGTCCCCTGCACCATTATACGGCACAGCGTGTGTGAACTCATTTAAATATCCACACGTGTACACAAACGAATGAAAACCGTGCTGTGATTTGTCGGCCCTCCTCTGCTGTTTGTGTTTTTTTATGTGCCAATGTGTTCATACGTGTCTGCATGTGTCTGCACTGGAAAAAAATATTTTTCAACAAGAAATTACTGGCTAATAATTGCAGTACAGTCACAGTGGTATACAGTAATTATTTTACAGTAATACACATGAACATATATACATTTATGTATACAAGAAAATCACAGTACTATTGTGTTTCTACAATAACCAGATACAGTGGTACTGTAAAAATAACAATATGTTGTAGTAATCATCAGTTTTACAGTAATATTACAGCAATGTACTGTGTTTTCACAGTAACCTAACCACAATACTTCTGAAAAACTGCATTATTTCCTTGTGAAATTCTAGTTTAGTGGAATTAGTGGGTGATGATGGTGCACTGGATAAGACGCCTGCCCTTGGTGTGAGATACCCAGGTTCAATCCCCCCCTGTGACCCGTCCACCAATGTGTCCCTGACGATAACACTTAGCCTATCGTTGCTCCGGAGGCGTGCGACCTCTGACATGTATAGCAATTGTAATTTGCTTTGGATAAAAGCGTCAGCTAAATGTAATTTAGACATTTTTACTGTATCAATACCTCAACTCGGTAGATAGTAAATTCCTATAAATCTATAATTTTGTCATCCTGAGGGTCCACACTGTAATTTTACAGGTCTTTACCGTACACACTGGCTGGATCCCTCCTCTGCTGATCTTCCTGAGGTTTCTTCCATCTGTTTTTCCCTGTTAAAGTTTGTTTTTTTTTTTTTTGGGGCTGAAGTTTCCAAATGCTGAATTTGTAGGAAATAAAGTCCCAAAGGCCAAAAAAAAACTAACAAAAAAAACGAAACAGAAATCACTCTGACTGTAGAAAACAGGTGATTTATCGATTTATTCGGCTGTAGCGACCACATGAGGCTCTGTGACGCAGTGGACGGTGCAAAGCACAGAAGAAGTGATTCAAAGGTTGTGGGTTCGAGTCGATATGAAACAGAACACTGGACAGAGTCTGTAATCTTTATATGTGAGCTCAGTGTGTTAGACGAAGAAGAAGCAATTCAGAGTCAAGCAGAGATCAAGTTTCTCAGTGTAGAAGTAATAATTTAAAAATATAAATTAAACATGCTGCTCTGGAGCACAACGGATGGCGTGTTGAACTTCTAGTTGAGCGCCGTGGTTCAAAGGTTTTGTGTTTGAATTCCAGTTGAGTGTTTAAAATTAAGAAGATATACAACTTTGTTCAAACTCAAATCACTTTAATTTGAAATCCCAGCGGAGATCCCACAGTCTCTTTAAAGATTTCAAATATGGCAGCTTGACTTCTGGTGAAAATGTGAACAATAAGTTCTGACTTCAACGATCTACCTGCAAGCGATAGATGGTCAGCAGTCAGCGCAGCAGAGGCTTTTCCCTCGTGTGGGTCAAACACTGGAACATGAAATTAGGTGTGTATGTTCCAAGCAGTATATCACTTTAAGATGTGCAGATCATGTGGGGGAGTGGCGGCTCATTTCAGTCCTGTGTTTACATTTGGATCACACGCTGCACCTTTCCAGGATGTCTCTGTTACACAATGACACCGCAGCAGCTGGAAGTATTAGGTTTCGTATTTTGAAAAACGACCTGTTACAGCTGTTGAAGTCAAGTCTCCTCTAATAACTCTGTCAGCGATATTCTATCTGTTTGTGTTAATAATTAATAAACCTGCTGCCAGAATCTCAGCTGTAGTTTTTGGAAGCGACCTCTTCTTCGACAAACAAGTCGTATGAGTTGTTGGTCCATGTTTCCTTTAGCTGGATCTCCAAAGGTCTTTCCTTTCTCAGTAGGGCTAGACTTTCAAAATAAAACTAGTTGTTAACGTTTGGTTAGGTTTAGGAAAAGATCCTGATTAGGGTTAAAATAAGGATGTTAGTTACATCAGTTAACTTCTCTTTGTTTCTCCTGGGAGAAAGTCTGGTATTTCAGATCCAGCAACCTCCTTACTCTGACTTTGATTTATATTCATTTATATTAATACATTACCCCGCCTTTCGCCCAATGTCTGCTGGGATAGGCTCCAGCCCCACCGCGACCCTGTACCCTGTAAGCGCATGATGATGGATGAATGGATGGATATTAATATATTAATAGATTGACGCCAAGGGGTCTTGACCACGCATCCACACGTGACGGCTTGGGAGTAAGTCTATTGATATGTCACAGTAAGAAAATGTGGATAATAAAAATAATGACTGGATTCTATTTACATTCTTTCAGTTAGCTGACGCTTTTATCCAAAGCGACTTACAATTGCTGTACATGTCAGAGGTCGCATGCCTCTGGAGCAACGAGGGGTTAAGTGTCTTGCTCAGGGACACAATGGTGGATATTTTACAGCGGGGAGTTGAACCTGTGTCTTTAACACCAAAGGAATGTGTCTTATCCACTGTTCCATCACCACCACAATTAAGCTGCTTTACTTTCTACAGATAAAAAACAAGTTTTAAGGCTGAATCCATTTAAATA
Organism: Lepomis macrochirus; assembly: GCA_024633595.2. Classification (NCBI taxonomy): domain Eukaryota; kingdom Metazoa; phylum Chordata; class Actinopteri; order Centrarchiformes; family Centrarchidae; genus Lepomis; species Lepomis macrochirus. The sequence continues at coordinate 2,869,628 of JALXJV020000009.1, forward strand.
TGATTGCTATTATATCGAATTAAGAAATAAAAAGACTATTCTAGCTGGTCCAATATCCTGGTTCAAGTCCAAAGTTTTCGGGGCCCCTCAGCTCTTCGAGGACCTGGTGCTTGGTGTATTGGCACCTTTTAAATGGCTCCTCAAAACCTTCCTTTTCTTAAAGGTGGTCCTTGAATAAATCCTGATTATTCCTTGTTAAGCACCTTGTAACTTTTTATCAAGTATAAAGTTGTATGTGATGTTTGATCAGTGTTGTTCAAATTAAAAATTAATCTCCATGTTTACAGTTGTGAGATGGATGGTGGAGTTTTATGTGTTTATGGTTTGATGACCATTGTAAAGTAGGCCAGCGGGGCCACGTCCCATTCTAAAATCTGCTCTAGTTCTGTTTGTCTGTTCGAGGACAAACAGTTTGAGTGATCGTTAAAGACATAGAAATAATAAAAATACATAAGCAAGTGAAATAAAAGATATTTAAGGATGTGAAAGTCTTATTGATTCTTTGTAAGGAGATGAACAAGGACATCTGAGAGGTTTAAAAAAAAGAAAAGGGACGCAGGTAAAAGCGCCGAGCCAGTGAGACGTGATGCAGGTGAGCAGATGCAGGTGTGTGTGTGAGAGAGAGAGGGGACAGGTTCAGAGGGGGCGTGGCTTGTAAACTACCTGCAGCAGGTAGACTCGGGTTACCTGCTGCTCTGCAGTCTGTGGATTGTTTTTTGTTGTTGCTGCAGACTGAAGATGATTCACCTGAGCAGGTGAGTTCAGTCACTCAGCTGCTATCAGCCGATCACCGGGAGGGTTTTTCAGTGTTTCGACTGTTTTTTCCCACCAAGTTGGACGTGTTTAACTTTTTTTTTCACGCTTCCTGAAACGAGCTCATCCAGCAGCCGGTACGTCAATCAGCACACAGACGTTAATTAGGTCACTTTGCCTCTTTAAAGTCTTCACACACACTTTCAGCTCGCTCTCACTTTGTTTCCGAGGCTCAGAGTTTCTTCTTTGAGCTGTTCGCATGAAAACACGTTTCTGTTAAATGGCGCTTGAGCCGAAACTCCCATTCTGCTTTTAGTTATTTTTAGCGCATGCTGTTTTCAGGAAACACGCAGTCTAACGTGAGACTGTGCAGTTCAGGAACTGGTTTCGGCGCACGCGAGTGTGCGCGTGTGCGGGAGACATTGACTCAGGGCTGTCAGCAGTGGATCCAGCGTCCTGTGGGCCCTCGGGATAGGAGTTTTAAGAGAAATGCGTGTGTGTGTGTTCGCCGTGCGTGTGTCCCTCTGTTGCCATGGTTACAGTGACATGTATCACCATGCTGGTCTGGTGCAGATAGTGGAGGAGGAGTCGATTCAAATAAATAAATAAAAAATGAATTGATGCAGTGAAGGTAGCTGCTCCTTCAGCTGAGCGTTCAGAGTAAAGCAGTGAGATATGACAGAATTAGAATATTTATCTCTGAATTGTGACGTCCCGCTGTCATGATGCTTTTTACAGGATTATAAGTGGTAGAAAAGTGGCGGGGACAAAAGGTCTGAGCTGATGAGGGGGGTGATGAAAGACTTTGGTCACAAGAACAAGACAAAAAGATATTTTAACACAATTTTAATAAAATATTTGATGCCATATGTGAATGGAGGATCCCTCCCCCAGAAGATTTTCGGCTTTGAACTCTTAATTTACAGCATTCTGGAGACATTTTCTGAAATGTCTTTATAAGAAGGGAAACACACAATTGAGGTGGCAGGTAGGGACGTCCCGATCAGGCTTTTTGCCTCCGAGTCATTTGATTTTGAGTATCTACCGATACAGAGTCCCGATCCGATGCTTCTATAATACTTAAAAAAAGAAGAGCGAAAAAACAGATCCAGGATCCTTATTTTTATTTAACTCACCTTATTTTAACGTTCAACAACTCTGTTAACAAACAGAGCCCTTCTGTGAGGCAGCTTCAACAATCAAGTAATAAATAACATAAATTCTTCACTTTTGGACTTTAGTGCAACAGTAAATATAAAACAAATAGCACCTCAATTTAAAATACCCGGCAGGCATGTAAACAAATACAAAAATAAAAGTGCCACCGTGTTTGCAAAGCACATCTGTATATACATTTATATCCAATTCCGATCGAGTCTGAAACAACGTGATCGAGCCGATTTCCGATCTCGTGATCGGATCTGGACGTCCCTAGTGGCAGGTGACAATTCAAAATATAAAAATAAAATGCAAGGTTACTGCAGTAATCAGTATTTTTGTTGTTGTTGCTTAAATTACTAGAAGAAACAGATGCACATTTGTTTCTGCTAGATTTCCTTCTAGCCTTTCTCAAAGCAGTTTTATTTGTTAGTTAACATTTCGTGTTGCAAGCTGTTTTTCAGAAAACTGAAATGCTTTTCACAAAGTGATGTGGACAAATTCAGCCATTTCAAAGTGGGAGGGACATGTCTCCAGGGTCCCCAGTGTAAATGACACCTGTGTAGGTGAGTCTGCATTAGGAGTGATCTCTACACACAACTGTTAGAAAACATAAAAACACACTGAACACAGAGATGCATGATTTTGATGGATGCGTTTGAATAAAGTTTAGCATTACTGATCCACCTTTAGGGACGGGGTTATGATTGGTGAACGGGCCTTGTGCTTCACCCTTTCTCTCCAGGCAGCTTTGCAGCGTTGCCGGGCTGCTTTATGGATCAAACAAAGGCTGCGTTCAGACTGCAGGTTTGAACAGTCACATGGAACCTGATATTTTCCAGTTCGGACTTTGATATGTGGTCCAGATCAGATTCACATCCGATTGCTTGAAATGGGAGCTTTCTGGAGAGTCACACCGGTGTTCATGCGACTCTGACGTCGCTCTACAGCGACCGTCATCCCAATTTGTGCAGGCTACTTGTCCGGGCAGAAACGGTATAGAGAGAGAGAGAGTTGTAGGGCTTATATGTGCTGTACAGAGCCAGAAAATGTACTGACGAAACAAAGTTGTGAACATTTGCCTTAAATCGGGAGAATTGTGACCCGAGGAGGAAACCGGGAGAGCACAATGAAAGTTGGGAAGGCTAGCATGTATACGCTAACCTCTGTGGCCTCCTTGTATACTTTAATACGACAGCGTGCTGCGCGTGACGTCGTATTATTCTTTTGTGCATGCGGGTCACTTTCAGGCCGTGGCCAGTTCACACTGGAGTCTGAAATGGGCCTCATGTAAACAATAATCACCTGTGAATCAGAATTATCAGATAATAAGTTGGAAAAAAGTAGCCAAAGTCACTGGCTGTGATTTTTGTCTTTTTGGCTCAGCTGTTTCCAAGTAGAGCTAAATTACTATGCAGGACTGGATCCAGTAACAAGACAGGAAAAACAGGAAATATATGACAATAGAAAATGAAACTGTAAAACATATAAATATATGGTCATTAAAAACATTAAACATCACATCCAGAAGTGCTGAAACAATTAGTCATCAGTTCTCAACATAGGTGTCAGTTACACTGGCGACCCTGGGGACATGTCCCCACCACATTTTCGTTCCTACCCTCACCTACGTTCATGAAAGCGGCCGAAATGGGTTTCCTCAGGCGGGTGGCTGGTGTCTCCCTTAGAGATAGGGTGAGAAGCTCGGCCATCCGCGAGGAGCTCAGAGTAGAGCCGCTGCTCCTTGCGTTGAAAGGAGCCAGTTGAGGTGGTTTGGGCATCTGGTAAGGATGCCTCCTGGACGCCTCCCTAGAGAGGTGATCCAGGCACGTCCAGCTGGGAGGAGGCCTCGGGGAAGACCCAGGACAAGGTGGAGAGATTATATCTCCACGCTGGCCTGGGAACGCCTCGGGATCCCCCAGTCAGGGCTGATTAATGTGCTCGGGAAAGAGAAGTGTGGGGTCCCCTGCTGGAGCGACCCGACCCCGGATAAGTGGATGAAGATGGATGGATGATTTTGTCTTGATCAATTTTAAAGCATTTGTTAAAACTTTCTAAAAATAGCTTGCAGCAAGAAATGTGAACTAAGAAAAGTTCAAGTGCTTTGACAAAAGTTTATTTACACAATAAGAAAACATGCAGTGCCCATTAAATACAGTTTCCTTTCATATGAAACATACATTTCCTCCATAAATTAGAGCAGAAAATGTCTGAGAATGATGCTTAAAATCTTGTAGTGGAGGACCCCCGGAACCTTTCGCTCATATATTTCAGAATCAATTATTTCTTCAAACCTTCCCGTCCTGTTCTCGTCACGTCTTGTGACCCAAACGTATCATCATGCTCCTAATCTGAGCCCTTATGTCACCACAACTTTTCAACACAAAGTGACGCCAAGGTTCTCACGAAGCTTTAAAGGGGGGAAACAAAACATTTCCAAGTTGCCTTTGTTGATCACACAGTAGACAGAAACCAGTTTGGACTGCACATTTCTAGTAACTGAGTCATCTTTTAGTCATTTCATAAAGCAAAAATGCCCCCCAAAAAATCTGATTATAGCTTCCAAAGATCACTGTAAATGGAATATCTTTGGGTTTTGAACTGTTGGTCGGACTAAACAAAGCTTGACGACTTCACCTTGGACTGAAACTGTGACTGTGTCTTCAGATCCAAAACATCACATGGCTGCAGGAAGTTCCAAGAGTTGTTTACTCCCACAGCTCATGTTATGTACAGTATTATGTTACAGGTCATTATCTTTATCCACCATACAAACACAAAAACACACTCCCACGCTCTCAACAGATGCCGTTTGGTTGCATGAACTCGTCTTTCCGCGTCTTCAGACTTGCCGCTGCTGCGACCGCCACTCAGCGTAACAAACCACAGCACCGGTGTGCTGTAGGAATGTGTCGCTGTGGTGAAACGGTGTCTCCACCCACTGACAGCAGGAAAACACTTAGACCTGTTTTGGCTGCCTGACAGCAGACTGATCCTCTGCCACACCTGAACTGAAGCAACAGTGACACATGTCGCCGTGCTCCCGTCTGTCTCAGGTCCTGGTCTCTGGTGAATTCTCTGAACCCTGTTTGCACTGATCGGTGTCAAGAATGTGCAACACTTGTTTAGTGCTTTGTCTTACACCAGTTAAAGAAATCACTTATCTGGAGAAGGGATGTTGTTGCTGGAAATGCAGATGTTTGAATCTGAAATACACTGCTGATTTTTAGAACTGTGAACGACTCTGACTTGAATTTGTTCCAGTTAATTCAACCAGTCAAATCAGTCAATCGACAGGAAGTGAATTAACAGCAATACTGATGATCTATTAACACAAAGGATTTGCCGTTTTTCTCTGTTCGTTGGACAAAACCAGAATGATTTTTCAGATATTTTTCAGGCTGGTCTTTGTTTGAACAGTTGCATCACCACAGAAGACAAAAATCCTGTCGGACACAGTGTGGTTTCCCATAGGACTGACCCCAAATAGTCGAACATTCGATGCTTCGATGGGCGGAGCCTGATTCGACTGTCAATCTCACAGTCGAAGCTTCGCAGCGAAAAAAAGGATCACGCCATTTTGGCAATATGGGAGGTGCTCAACGTCTGATTTTACACAGAACTACCAGTTTTCTCCCAATAAGTTTATATACTGGAGAGATGGAGCCCCAGCTGGTGTTGTGCCGAGTTGTCCGCACCTCGCGGGACTTTCGGATAATTTGCTTGATGAACCAAGCAAAGAAAGTTTTATAGTTTTGAAATAGACGAGGAACAGCGACGTGCAAAATCTCTGCACAAGACTGAGAGAGAGAGAAAATGGTCAGCAATGCCTCGGTTTAGCTTCGGCTCGCAATCGCCATGCACAAAACACACGATTGGACTATCAGTCGACTACAGGCAGGACTTAGTCGGGGACAGACCTAGTTTCCCAGCAGAGCTCAAAGCAAGACAAAGGTCTTCTAATATGTTATAACTTCAAATGGCAGTCGGTTGATGTTTTTCTGCTGTAAATATTTTATTTCGTCTGTCTGACACAGAACAAAGAAGCTACCACGAGGGGACATTTCCAATAAATCCTATTAACGCAATGCTGTTGTTCAAATCCTCAAATGATTCATTCCCGCTAATTTCTTCCTCACATCTTGTAGAAAAAAATATTTGGTTGGGTGCTGTGTTAGAGGCAGGGAGCAATTTGTGGCATGTTCAGTGGACACTGGGCTCCTTGTCGTCATAGAAACGGGCAATAAGATGTTTACTCCCGCTTCAGTAATATCTGCTGCCTTCCCTTCGACACACAACAGATGCAGTGGGCGGGACACTGAGCAAGACTTCAGAGCCAAAGAAGTGCGTTTTTTTATTAAATAAACGTAACCCCGATCGATCCGAACTCTGACCTTTGAGGTCCGTTACATCCCTAGTTAAGTTAACATTTGTGTGTGAGCAGTGGGGTCATCTTGAGAGTTGGTCCGGCCCTGGCGGCTGCAGGTTCATCAGTGACCACTGTGTGCACAGGTCACGTTCTGGATGAGTGGAGGGTTACAGGTCCTCTGAAACCTGAGCGGTGTCACTGAGCTCAGGTGAAGCATCCTGCGGCTTTTACGCTGTAACTGGGTCACGCATCACATGACTGTGGCTACAGTTTCACTATAGCCTGCGAGGTGAACAGTGACCTGAGCTGTGGTGGATGTTTAGTGTCACCTGACACTAGGAGACCTGTTTGGCCCCGTTCCCACCTGATGTTACAATGACGATCGTATTGTTATTTCCTTCGACATGCAGCTGCTGAGGCAGTGTGAGGATTTTCACTACCGATTAATATGCCAGTAATTTTCTCAATCAAGTCAGTCCAGTAAATTGTGAACATTTAAAAAAAACACCCACTAGGAATTCCCAAAGCTGAAGGTATTTTAAAGGGGTGATATTCTGCTCATTTTCAGGTTCAAAATCTTAATTTTGGGTTGTACCAGAACAGGTTTACATGGTTTAATTTTCAAAAAACACCATATTTTTCTCAGACTGCACATTGCTGCAGCCTCTTTTCAGCCTGTCTGCTGTTACGCTCTGCTCTTGAGCTACAGAGTGATGCATCTTACTTGTACAAAATCTTTGTTGGGAGTTGCACATGCGCAGTTCCCAGGTAAGGACTACTAGCCAATCGGAAGCAGAGAAGGGCGGGTCGTAAGAAACAAGGTAGTGTGATCCAAATCAAAGCCTTCAGACTGCGCCCGTAACCTAGCAACCACACAACATCATTGTTCCGCATCTCACCATCAGGACTGAACGTTGAACTGTTGCCGGTGTTCTGACGATCTTTGCTGCCTTGCTGAAAAATGCTTCCATAGATCAAATCGATCGACTCGACTCTACTCGGCCCTGCTCTGTTTTCCATTGCAGATAGAACCCAGAGAGCGACGCCACACGCAACGGCCGCGACGTGACGTTCAATGCGACACACACACCAGCGATCCACACAGCTCTTAAAATATATCCAGTCTGCGGTTAAAACGTTTGAAGCTTCCTCAGAATGTAAAGACAGATAGACAGAGGGCTCTGTGAGCGGGCGGCTGGCCGGCCTCACACTCTCCTCCCGCGGGTCGCCGCAGGCTTCCCCCGCCGCCGCTCGCGGAGCTCCTCAACGCCGAAAACATTCATCACACTTTTGTTCCGCCATCACTTCTCGTAAAACTGTCAATATTGGAAATCTACACAGCTGATTTCTCACCTCAAAACTTTGGAAATTCCATACGAAAACTGTAAAATAAACTTCGTGTTGCTGCCTCTGTCTGGTGCAGTGATGACGCAGTGAATAGTGAATATTCTCTCTGACCAATCAGCAGTCTGTCCTGTTTTCACGTTACATTTTAGTTTCCCTCAGCTCGCTTGGAACCTCGACGGAGGTGAGGTGATATGAAAAAAAGTACCTGGAAGCAGGTCCAGGTCCAACTTTTCTACAATGGAAACCCAAACAAAGGCGAGTCGAGCCAAAGGGCCTCCGCTCAGACTAGCTTGGTTTGAGGGCGTGGCCTGACCCCGCCAGCCGCTTGGCGAGCTTTATGACGCGTTTTCATTGTGACGTAACAAGTAAAGGAAGTGAAGGGCTGGACTACAAACAAGCTGTTTTCAGGTCAGAGCAGAGTTTTCTGTGGGAGATGGGAACTAACTTTGGGCTTTTTCACTTTGCAAACCTGTTAGAGCACAAAAAAGCTTTATAACTCAATAAAGGAGAGGGGAAAAGCCAAAAAGCAGAATACCACCTCTTTTAAAGGTATTTTGTTTTGGGGAGAAACGTCTATAAAAACTGCTGTTGAACTTTTCATGCAGATTAATGACAACACCCGCGAGTCCATGCTGGCTGTCTCTACCAATCGATGAATCCTCGGACAGCTGCAGTAATAATGAGCCCCGACACTGACCTGTTTTGAAAAATAGTGAATAAATAGTACAGTTTTGAGAGGAAGACATGTGTGTGAGGAGGAGGAGGAGGAAGGAAGGAGCGACGAAGAGCTGAGTGAGCTGCAACAGAGACGAGAAAAGAAAATGAAAAAAGCACTGAAGGGGTTGAGTTAAAGGGGAAACAGAGCAGGTTCTGAGTTGATAGGAGCGTTTTGAAAGGCGCTAATGTGTTTTATTAGTGTTGCTGAGGCTGCTGGGCTTCATTATGACTCAGATTACCTTCATTATGTCCCACGGCTCCACCCTCCCCGTGGCGGCACTCGGCGCCGACTCTTTGCTAGCTAACATCTGCAGGCTAATGTCCCCTCTGACGGCCATAACAACACATAATGTTATTACACCATTAAATAGCCTGCTTCCTTCAGCTTTATGGCTGCTGATACCTGCATCACGCCAGCCCTCTGCACAGAAACTCTGCACAGTTAGCCTGCTTCCACCACAGGGCCAAAGATAGAAGGTTCACTGCCACGTTTAGGGTGAAGGGCTTGCTGTGGGCTTCAAGAAACTGATACGAGATTAAATTAATAGAAAGGTGAATTAATGACTAAGCTGTGTGTTGTTGTTTTTAAAAAATGGAGCGTTAACGTCAGCCTGAACTTGGCTGCCAATGAAGGCTGGGTTAGTCTAGTTTCTGGTGTACAAGAATAGAAGTGTGATATAACCAAGGCCAGCCTGAAGTCTATAAAAGGGGTCAACCTGGGCTGGCCTGGTTTTGTTACAGGGCCAGTGTTAGCAGTTATCTTAGGCTCCATCCACACTTCTGCATTTTGGTTTTAAAACACAGACCTTTTGCGACGTTTGCACCTCCCGACTGCCGACTCCGTTTTTCGTTTTGGAACTCCGGAGAACGTTTTAGCGGAGGACTTTAGATGGGATGACGCAGACGCTCACGTTTGGCTCTCTGATTCGGTCTTAGAGGTCATGCAAAGCAGAAACACGGTGCTGCTGAAAAAGGTTTTGATTTTGAACCGTGCAAAGAACACTTGTACTGTGCATGTCGCCATATTGACTTTGTGACGACTCCCAGTTTGTTTCCCGCCGCCACAGCCGCTTTAAACTCCCGTGTTACTTTCAGTCCCAGCTCATTATTGGTCCATGCAAAATAAAATCTGTTGTGGTTCTTCATCTGTACTTTATTCTTTTGCCAAATCTTCTGTTACTACGGAACAGACCATCTGCTTCATCGGCATGCCCAGTGTCATTTTATGTAGTGAAGCAAAGAACGCTGGTGTGGACGGCCCGGCATGGCTCTCATTGGCCCAATAGGTCTAAACTGGTTCCACTGTTACATCAAGAAGCTGTTGCAGTAGGTTCTCTGGGGCTAAAGGTTAGCTTGGTTTCTGGTGTGCAGCAGGGAGCCCATTGGCTCCATCCAACCAAACCAGTACAAACGTGATTTCCACTCTGGGTCTGTACCTGTTTGGTCTAAACAAAACCCAGAGTTTGGGTTTTGTGCCTCTGCACCAGCAGAACAGATTTTCCTCCTGGGCTGTTTGTTTCACATAAAAGAAAACTGATTAAAGTGATATTTCTCTTAAGTGAAAAATATATATTTTTTCCTCTCAAGTGCTTTTACCAACAATTTCTGTTTTAATTTGTCCCTCGCAGTCAGGAATTTCACACAGGCAACATTAATCCTTGCAAAAGTACTTTAAGAACATAGAGGAACACCTTTCATAGTGAATCTGCATTAGCTGGTATGTTTAATAGAAGTATAATGTTTAGGTATGATAACAGCTTTTTATTCCTCAATGTCAAGACAAATTAAAACAATTTAGGAGGAAAAAACGTGGCTTTTAATTTCAACATGTATTTCATGTCGATGTTTCTGTGAAAACGCAGTGAAAGTGAAACAGTGGGAAGAAAATGAGTCTTATTTCATGTCGTGCTGTTTTTACTGAGGGAGGATCCAGAGCAGAGGAGAGTTGATTTTCCATCCATGTGTCAGGTGAAGAGTATTATTACAAAGCAGCCTCGTAACTGTTGAACTCTCCTTCATCCGTACTGGAGCTGTGCTGAGTTAACGATGGCTCTTCAAATAAAAATCTTTTATACTGTCGAACCACTGGGAGGCTTTTATTGTGAAGCAGCTGGAGGAATACAAAGTATTTGGCATCAAATTTAGCAGAGTTTTAAAAAAACAGCTATTGGCGTATTCAAGACTTTTGTCAGCAGAGCAGTCGATAATACTGCAGGCAGGAGTAGTTAGAGCAGAAACATAGAGCTGTTAGATGAAGACGTCCTTCATCTAATCGCTTTCAGCTATTCATGACAAACTGAAATCAGACATTTACCTTTTCTGGGGTTGCCCTGTAAAATTCTGGTTGTTCTGAAAGCTCCCTGAAGCCGTCACGAGACCCAACAGGCTTTAATGTTTTATATAATCATAGCTAAAAGAACCTACCTGCCCTCCTTGTTTTAATAAATGGCTGAATGATGAGGTTTCCCGACATTACGTGAAGGAGATGAGGTTCTTCTCTTCTGACTGTAAATGTATTAAGACCCTGACACCTATTTCCAGGAAAAACGCCTAAAATTACAAACCCAAAATAAATCAGTAATATCTCCTCAACCATTTGGCCTAGATGCAAAATTCTGGTCTCCTTTGAAAGGTCAGAAGCTAAGGAATATAAATCCATTGTGTATTAACATATTTATTTTACCAATACAGACTACATGGAGATGAAATACAGAAAAAAATTATGAATTTTCATCCTCACCTGGTAAAAAAAGCTATATTTTAATGCAATAAACCATCAAAACAACCATCATAAGGTGGATTATAATGCACCTGAGTATCTTCTAATACACATGGAACACAACTGCAACTGTAAATTAGATGAAAAGAAACTGATATACAACAGTTATTACACAATTTTTCAGAAATATACCAGGCGAATGTCCATGTTTTGGCCATATTTACTGTTTATGTTCACTTTTATTGGGAGTTATCTTCAAAACACTATTTCTCTCCATACAGCCACGTTCCAAATAACATAAAGCTTCCAAAACATTGAAGTGTTGATAAAAACAGTCAATATAAATGACCAAAAGTAGTCCCATGCTTTACAGGCCCACAGCTTCAGAACAGAACATCCCACAGGTGGTTTTATTTTGTTCGTCTCGACGAAACAAATTCAGATATATCCTGGATGTGTGTAGCTCCTGCGGGTCACCAGCAGAGGCTGATAAAGATCGTCTCCGCCAAATCAAACCCTTCTTCTCCAACTCAATCTGACGACAGAAACTTACCACAGCCGATCTTAACAATATGGCGGTCCGCCAGGCGGGCTTTGTTCACAAAAAGCGCTGCTGTTTTTGGCCGGAAAACAGCTAGAGCGGCGGAAATCGATTATGCCCCCTGTACCGAGTCAGTCTGTTCTCATGTTTAAAGTTACTAATCGGTGCTGCACGTTTTTGGGTCATTTTAGAATCAGTAGCTTTTTTTTTTAAGTCTAAGTTGCCTTTTTTGGACAATGCACATTTGTTTCTTTTAGATTTTAATTACATTGCATGTTTTCCTAACGTGCTAATAAACCTTTCTGAAGGCATTTTCATTTGTTATTTAGCTGCAAGTTATTTTTCAGATCGTATTTTAACAAATTATGCTTTCAAAAAGTGGTGGGGACAAAATAAGCCATTTCAAAGTGGTGGGGACATGTCCCCCAGCGTCCCCAGTGTAAATGACACCTATGCACACAAGTGGAACCAGTTGACGACCACAATCCACCTCCATCTTTGTTTTTTTCAGAAGTCACGTTTGATCACGTGAGTTTCTGTAAGATCTTAATCGCCACTGTGAAATCGGTCAGTCTGAAGTGTGTGTGGTCCTGCGTCTCTTGCGTGTGTTCTTAGGATTAAAGAATTGGTTAAATCTGTTGTTATGTTTCTGGTTTCCCAGATTTTTTAAAACAAGTTAAGGTTAGGACTTCCTCTAGTGTGCCCCAGGCTATTATCCGAGTCTGAATACGTGGTCACATGCTCCCCCACTCTCTGGCTTTAAGTTGGCGTCCTCTTCCCTCAGTGTCTGTGATCCTCTCTGCTCATCCCAACCCGAGACACTTTCTCCTTTCAGTCCGTTTAATTCACCGCACTCCGCTGCCTCGTGACGCCACTTCCAGCTTAGTTAGTTTAACATTCAAATCTCCAGAGAAACGTGGACGCATTTGGGTCATGAGATTAAGATCTGTGAAATAAAGAGGCTCCTCTGACACCGTTTAGAAATTTCAAAGTCCTGTTCAGCCTGATACCAAATTTGACATAATCACAGAGCTTGGAATTATTAAGTCATAGCTGTCTGATTTTTATAAATCAAAACTTTTAAAATGTTAGACTGCAGCTTTTTGCTGTTGTGTTTTTTTAAGAATAAAGTTTTAGAAAGTAAAATAGTAAGTTTGTGGCCGGTATCTTAAGGTCACAACACCTCAGAGTGTCTTTGAAATGAAACGGCTGGGGGCAAAATGACAAATAAATCCAGTAGGTTGACAACTCATTGGTCTGCACTAAGAACTTCCCCAGGGCAACTATAATTATTGTGATTTATAAAGTGTGTTCATGCCCTGCACAGTCAGTCTGTGTGCTCCATTAAAGGTGTGTTTGAAAATCAACACATCATTGCCTCATTAATTTTTAAGAATGGACCATAATAACTTTGAGCTAAGCGATGATCAGCCTCTGCTTTATTTTACATCCGCACAAAACAACACGTGGCACCTTTTTTACATCCACAAAACCTTTTTCACACTTTCATGAAAAGGTTCTAACAAAGTTTCTGTGTTCCATTAAGTTGCAACGATGTGCACTCTTTCAATACAACATATCGCAGCAGGAAGTGATTCTTTTGTCAATTGTTAACCGAAAATCAAGATCTTTCCCTAGATGTGCCTAAAGCCAGGACGCCAACGCTGTCCACTCTGACCACAACAAGCATGTCCTTTACTTGATAAACACCGGCACTAAACGTGATCCAGACAGCCTCTAAATACTTGTTTGAAAGTTGAAAACTGTCTCTAACGTTAACCCCAATGTTGCTAAAGTTGGAGCCACATATGGGCCCTGGGGAACTGAAACGATAATAAATAGGTCATTTGTGCAGCACGTTATAACGAACCGTATTGACATTTATTGTGTTAGCGACCTTTAGTGGCTGTACGACGGTAGCAAAGGAGGATCCAGAGGAATGTATTGTAAATAGAGAGGAAGTCCGGATGGGGGTTGATGCATGGGTCAAACCAACCCAGGACTTTCAAAAAGTCGAACAGCGTTCGAATCCCGGACAAAGCCAAGTAAATGTGATGTCATGTGACTTATGCAGCGTAGTTATTTTAACCCAAACCACGATCTTTTCCTAAACCTAACCAAGGAGTTTTGTTGTCTAAGGGCCCGTGTCCACCAAAGCGGGTTTTTTTGCCAGCTGCTCTTCTGAAAACGCCCAGTAGGGAGCGCTAGCGGCCATTTTGGGGGCACAGCAGTTTTTCCGACTGCTTTGGTTGCTATGATACATAAAATCCATGGAAGTGATGTTGCAAGTAGTTAACCAAGCTAAAAAGCTAAAGCTAACCAAGCTGTGACCGTTTAACCACATATTTGATGTCAGGTGACTTAGGTAATGGAGTTAAGGTCCGTTCGCCTGTTGCTGGACTGGTGTGGGTTGGAGGACTGTTAATACAGTCAGTCAGTTAAACTGCCTGGTTCCCCTCACCAACAAACTGTGGAGCAGACTAACCCTAAATCATGTTGACATGCTTCATGTTTCTGAATTAAAGCCAGACTGAGGCAGGTCTGGTCTGTTTTTTTTTATTTTGAAGTCCTAAAATGCAACTGCAAGTTTCTCTCTTGGTAACTTGTTGTTTGATCGCTGATTAGCCAAGAGAGGAGGAGGGTTGTTTTTTTTTAGCATTTTGTTCTGTTTTCATTCATTAGATAGTCTGGCTACCATTTGACTTTTACTTTTATTTAGATGAAATGTTTTTTGTTTAGGCGTATTTTTTCTGTCTGTTCACAGCAGCGCTGCAGGTGTGTGATATTAGATGCGTTCGAGATGACGCCGGCTGACTTGATAGTCTAACGTGAGCTGCAGGTGACTGCAGGGTGGGGTATACTTATGGCGCCGTCAAGTCGGACACGTTCCACCTGCAGCAGCTCACTGTGAGCTGAGATCAATGACTGATCTCGCAGTATTTGCAAAGAAAAATACCGCGAGACCGTGTGTGGTTCCAACTTGGTGCAGTCAGGTAAAAGCAACTGCGGCCGCCGGACTCGCCGCCTTGCTCCCGTGATATTTTAATGTCATGTGACATGGTTACGTTTTGCACCGCCAGTGAGTTGGACACAGTTTCTAACCAACCTTGTTTTAAGTCCAGCATGCATCACGTTAAGTCAGCGCTGCGCCGCATTAAGTAAAACACACCCGATGTGACGATGTGTGAGTCCTCTTCTTCTGTTGTTGCTGTTTATACTGCACATGTAAAATAGACCCTTTCGTACACTCACCCATTGTGAAAAGTAAATTTTATTGTACGTGCGTAGGTTACGCCCCCAGGTTCGCCCCTGAACCTATTGGTCGTGCAACAAACATGAGAATCTCAACCACAACAGTAAAAAAGTAAATATTTATTTATATTTGCAACATTTAGGTTGAAAATATTCTCTCTAATATCAAGTCAACATGAAAGGCAATAAAACGTATGCTTTGCATAAAACAATGCTCTTTGTATTGTGTTAGTTGAAGCCCACAGAGGAGGAAACAGGTTCCTGTTTAACACACAGAAGGAACTGAGCCTCAGTTAAGGTGAGGTTGTTTCCTTTTTCCAGCCTGTGTTAACTTCTTCCTGATTTTTGGTTTGCACAGATTTTGCACACCGTAGCACTCTGGACAAATTATTTACACCGGTAATAAACAACTGTTAGACTGGTTTAAAATAATTTTGATAATTACTGTTTAACTTATAATTGATTGTTTTTTGTTATCTGCTTTTGTCTTTTATTCACTGTGAGTCATGAGAGAAACGAAGTAAGGAGAGCGGCGAGTATTAGGCTAACTAGTCTGATGAAGGATTGAAAACCAGCGGCGACATTTGAGACGTAATTGTCCCAAAGCCGAAGGCAACAACTCAAACTCATCCTGTTCTTGTTTGTATCTGCTGTGTCTGAAAGTACTGCCCCTGGAGCAGTGACTTTTTCTGGTGCCAGGAACTAAATTCTTCCTCCGGTATGTGATATATTAACATATTGGAGCAGTTGCGTGCCATAAATGTTGCTGGATCTCTCTTTATTGCGTTATCTTGTTATGACATTTTGAGAATATTTGTGTAAAAGTAGTAGCACTGGGTGACGAGCTCTTTCATTACCGTGAACACACACACTGTTGTTGTTGTTTAGACCCTAATAGTCGCTGGGAAAATATAGAATATCACTGTTAAGTATAATACATGTGAGATTGTGTCTCTCTTTCCCCCCGAGGCTCTATGACTCTTATTTCCTTTCTGTCAGTTAATTTGTCTACATAATTAGAGCTCGGGTATCTTTCAGCCCCCTTCCCCTCTCTCTGTCTGTTTCTCTCTGACCAGGACAAAAAGGCTGTTTGTTCCCTGCCAGCCTCCTTTTGTACGACGACACAATAACCTGGGTCGGGGGCCGGGTCAGAGGAGAGGGAGCTTATCTTCCTAACAAGTTGCCTAACTGGTAAACTTAAACCATACTGAACTATAATATCACTTGTTTTTTGTAATTCTCAACAAATAAAATAAGTTTTAAAGTTGTAGTCCAGCGCGATGCGAGGCTGCCGTGGGAACCACTAGCATCTCTTATGCACATGTAGATGGTCGAGAATCTCTGTGGTCGAGATAACAACCATCAATATGCATTGTCCAGTTAGATTTTCAAAATAAAACTAGTGGTTTACGCTGTGAAACGTTGCAGTTTGGTTTTATTTAGGCATCAAAACTACTTGGTTATGTTTGGGAAAAATATTGTGTTTTGGGTTAAAATAACTGTTACTTACATGACTTACATAACTGACCTAAAAACAATGTTGTCTTTTAATTTTACACGGGAAACAAACACTGGTGTCCTGGGTAAAAGTCCGGTTTCTGGCCCACCTGTCCCCCGTAACCCCGTCCTTGCTCTGACTTTTCTGTTATTTATATCCCAGCCTTGCTTTCAGCTTTAAAAAATGCCACTAAGGGGCGTCCCACTGTGTGAAAAACTGATATCAGTCTTGAGGAACAAGTCACTTATTTTCTAGTTTCACTAAATTGCCTTTGCAGCAATTTTATCGCCAGCATTTAAAATATTTATTTAATTATGTACCATATCATGCTGAAATGGAACAAATGATGCAGCATCCAGTGAGTGCACGCTACATTTCTGCAAAAAAAAAAAGTCCACTGATGTAATTAGACATTTATGAGAGTTGACTGTTAGATCTCACTCCCAAAATAAGGAATTCATTATTTTATTTCGTGTTAGCAAAATGAAAACGTTTTTGTTCAGCAAGAGCTTAGAAGTCTGAACTGTACGACGAAGTTACAGAGAGGGAGAGGAGGAGGAGGAGGAGGAGGAGGAGGAGGAGGAGGAGGAGGAGGAGAGTCTCTGACAGTGGAGGAGACGGAGGAGCAGCCGACCTTATGTCTCTGCACACAGATGCCACCTCAGCCTGCTCTCTGCTGCACACTTGTGTTTGTGTCTTTTTATACACAGTCTGTTTCAGAGACTGAGAGTCCTCACAAGGTAGGAAAGGTGAGGAAAGGTGAGGTGAGGACACTGGCTCAGTGTTTTGTTTATGCTTGAGACTGCACTCAGGATTATGTTTAAATTGGAGTGGGATTAAAGGTAAATTCACCTTTAGTGCAGCCTTGAGGGCAGTCCACACCGCCGGTGCTTCGGGAGTGCTTTCATTTTAATAAATGTAACAGCACACGCCGACCATGAATTTCACTCTCGCTCTTCCCTGAGCCGAGGCGGGTCAGAGCAGATTATTGACCCGAGGGATCCTGTAGTGTGAGGGGTTCACAGACAAATGGTCGCCGACTGGATCAGAGGCTCAGATCGTAACTTTCAAACAATTTTTAATTTTATTGTTCAAAATCAGATGGGATCTGATCAGAAAGCCGACAGTCTGCCTCCATGTTTGTTCACACGTGAGATCTGAAATTGTTGGTATAAATGCAGAGTGTGCGGTCCTGTGACTTGTGTCTGTTGTGTTTTTAATATATGTAGGCTGGAATATCAATACAGTAACATGAAATAATGTACATCGATTTATTGCCACAGCCCTTGTCTCTTGGTTTCCTGGATTTTGGCTGAACCACCTCGTCACTCTTGACGTTTCTGTTATTTAAATCCCTCACCTAATTTCAGCTTTCAGCTATGTTACAACCATAGACTGTAAATAAGTAGTGGACGTAGTCATGGTGACGTCGCCCGTTGGTTTGTGGACCGCCGTTTTGAAGCCTCGAGTTTGGCCGATAGGGCACCGCCATGTCGAGTTTTTCCAACCAGGAAGCGTCCGGAAGTGACGATACGGCGGAGCTAACGGCCGTGTGCAGAGCTAGCTAGCTAGCTTAGCTAGGTGCAGCTGTAACTCAGGTTAACTGTCATTTTAACAGGCTGATAAGTTTGTCCAGAGAACAACAGTCTGAAAACTAAATGTTCTCACCAGAGAAAGTGAACAGCCGACTCCTGATAAGCTTTTTCAACGGCGCTGGTTAAATTTACACAGCGCCGAGGGGACGAGTCGGCTCTGGCCTGATTGACAGGTCGCCATGGTAATGACTTGTCAATCACAGATAATCCCGCCCTGAAACATTCTCTGCTTCGTGGTCTATTTTAAAATAAACGGGACCATAATTTACTAAATGAACATCATGCTGTGTTGAAGAAGACTTGAAACTAGCGACTGAGACCATAAACTCATCAGGAAAGTGTTTACTGGGGTAATTATTCAGCTGAGAAGGAGAAACATTTTCCCATTATTTCTAATGGAGCCGGACTTCTTTTTGCAACCAGAAGAGTCGCCCCCTGCTGGATTTTCAATAGAATTGCAGCTTTCAGGGACTTCCGCGTCGGCTTCCTATTGTAGACTGGAAGCTTCCCGCTTGGTTACAACTGATGCCAGCAGGTCTTGACTGGTGTCCAACATGTGACGACTTCGGAGTGAGAATAGTTTGTCCACAGGGGGGGACACTGTCTTTTTCTGGCTGCATGCCCCACTGTATTCATGTGCTTTTTGTCTGCATGCTCCAAACTCAAAGTTGTTGAGAGAGTTGTTGTCAGTGCAACGGAAGTGATGCTTGATGTGGTCACACAGAAAGCTGAGGTTTCAGGTTTGTGTGTGTTCTCAGCTGAGGAGCCGAGGAGATGATTAACTTTGTCTCGGGACACAGACGTTGTTTTAATCAGTCTTGGTTCTAATAGTCTTAACTTCCTCTCACCTTCATCACCTCCCTCAGCTGAATATCACTTTCCCTCTCAAGCAGCCACGCTCTAATAGGAGCCATTCATCTCTCTTCCTCGCCGCTGAAGCTTCAGGGAGTGATGCATTTCACTGCTTCGTTCCAGCATTCTGCAAAATGCACTCACTGACCTGCAGTGCTTTTCCCTACAAGCACAGGATGCCTGATGCCAGTTCGAGTTTTCCAAAGGTTAACAACCAAATTAAAGTATCACCTTGTTTCACAGTTACACATGTATATACAGTTAACCAATTAAAAATCAGATTCCTTTTACTTTTAATTCTGGTTTCATTCTGCAGCATTAGATGGAAATAAAGCTGCGTTCATGAAGCCAGTATTTACTACTTTTTTGGTCTAAAGGTTGCATAATTAAGGTAAAAGTTAATTTTATCTGTAATGATATTTTGCACAACATTAAATGGTTTCATTTTACAACACGTCCTCATACCTTACACGACTTAATAGGTCAAGTGTCCCAAAATGTGTGAGTGTTGGCTCCAGTCCATCATCCAGTCTATCATCTGCGTGATTTTCAGCCCAATAAAAGATTCTTTTAATATATATATATATATATATATATATATATATATATATATATATATATATATATATATAATTGTGCTTAAAAGTGCTAGTGACTTATTATTATGCTGCATTTTGATCCCTATATTGTAGTTCTGTGACTCCTGTACGGCAGCTTTGCATGATTTTATACTGGCTCTTCATGCTGGCCCTCATTTCAGCATCTGTCTGAAACAAGCTGTTTATGCTTCTGTTTCTTTAAGACCCCCCCCCACTCCAGAGCCCACTGTCTTCTGATTGGCCATTGTCTAATGTGTTTACCAGGTTGCACCAGGGATAGGTCAGCATGTTCCTTTGTGGGCGTGGCCAGCATTCTCTGCCTGGAGCAAATGACCATATTTGGAAATTCGGCTCGGAATGACATCATACCGAGCCATTAGTAGAAAAAAACTGTTCAAAACAGAGCGTTCAGAACAGGGGGGATATCCGGGGTTTTGGCTCACAGGGATTTCTTTTTAATACTTTGACCTCATCATTTGAAACTTGTTTAATATGAACATCTGACATTGTAACATTATAGAAATGCTAGGAAATATGAAAAAGCATAATAGGGCCCCTTTAAAATATTGTCTTGTTCTCGTGAACCCAATATAGTGTATCGTCTCGTCATAGTGCTCCTTATTACACTACGTCACCTGACTTCTTCTGCCACTAGAGGCCTCACAAAATCTGTAAATACGCGTCGTAATAAGCTGCTGCATAATTGTCATATACGTGCTGTGTATTGAAATTATGCATTATGCAGATTTTTACCTGCTTTTCACACTATTTGTGTGTCGACAATGTGCCATTCAAAATATTTACATTCTGTAATTACTTCTATAGGCTATATTAGTTTTCATTCAAACAACACAGCATGTTACTCTGTCAGGGAGTAATGCTGTCGCCAACAATCAACCGCGACAGAAATTTTAAGGAGTATAAATTTAAATATAATTTTATGTATGTGTGTCTTTGTGATGCTGCATCTCAAGGGGCTACCCCATCAATAAAATGAAATAGCTGTTGATAAATTTAAACGTCCCTCCTCTGCTCCATATTCGCTGCCGGAACTACAGAACTACAGTGGGAATATCATCACGCTGTTATACTGTGAACCTGCCTTCTTTCACCTCAATCACCTTCACAGCTGAATATCATCCAGATTATACTGCAGACCTTACGGCATAACTCCACCTCTGACCCACATGCTAATAAAGCTGGGTATAAACTAGGCTCCGCCCCCGTGTCTTTCTCAGGATGGGGACATTATTTAAAGTCTAAGCCGAGTCTTTGGAGTCTAACTTCACTTCTTTTCCTCTCACCTCAATCTCGCTCCTCAGCTCCGTATCACCATCAGGTCCAACAAAAGCAATTTTCTTAATCTTAATAACGTGAATTCACTTCCTTTCCTGCGACAGTACAATGTACATCAGAGGAGATGATATCTGCATCGTCTCAGCGTGAGTCTCACTGGTGAAGATGAGCTGCCTCACCTCGTTTGCAAGTCCGTCTTGTTGCTTCTGGTTTCCTGCAACATACACTGTAAACGTAAATCCCCTCCTATGGAGACATAAATTATTGTTTAATCTAGAAAAATTTGCTGGTGTCATTCAAAAACTATTAAGATTTCTTAAAAGTAGCATTAAACTGAGACCCACTACCAAACACTATAACTTTGATGCAAAGATTGCTAAATCTAAATGGTCTTTTAATTCATTACATTAAACAAGTAACAAGAATGTTTATCTCTAATTAAAAAAAAAGGACTAACTGAAGCAGCATTTTAAGCGTGACCCTTTTATTGTGATTTCCTTTATTGTATTTCCTGTTTGAACAGGATGTTGAGGCAGCTTAATGGCTACTAATCAGTACTTCCAGGATTTCACAGGCCTTTTTTGTGATTGTAGCTGCCTAAAATGCCTGATTTTGCAGCAGCTTTTCTAAAAAATTGTAATGATATGGAGGCTTTTTTCTTTATTATTTATAGTTATATAATAAATGAGGCCTATTTTCCCACATTTTATGACTTATCTACAATGAAAACATGGCCAAAGCTTCAAATACTGAGGTTAAAGTATTTAAAAGAAATCTCTGTGAGCAAAAACCTCAGGTTCTGAACGCTCTGTTTTGCTTTTTCTACCAACACCTCCGTTCTACTAATCATGTAAAGGTATAATAGGTCTCCTTTAAACAGTGCCTCCAGGATTCTGCAGGCCTAACCCTAACCCTGAATATTTAAACTAGCTTAAACTAGCCTTGATTCTTTCTTGCATCTGACCAGGATGCCGCAGCTGGTGTCTCAGCCTCCATGTGTTTCTGCCATTCTCGACGATTTCCTTTAATGTTCAACCACAACACTCGACGTTCAGCAGAACAAGTTACTCCGCTTTGGTAAAGAAGATCTGGATCCTGGTCTTCACACGTCTGCTGCGTCTTGTAAACAAGGAAGTGAGGTGTGACAACGTTTTGTGCGAAACGGTGATGATGGGTCAAATTTGTGGAAAAGCTGTGGTGATTGGTCAAAATTGCAAATCAGCTAACACATGTTGAGATGCTATATGTGTTTCAGACAAAAGATGGAAAACAAGAAGTTATAAATCTAGCATTAGGCTGGGTTTAAAGTGCTGATGTCAAGAAAATAAGTTCATGACTTCAAATAAAATAGTTTCTGAAGGAATGTTTTATAGGCTGGAGTTTGTTTTTAATGTCCAATCTCCCCCAAATTTGACATTGTAGCAGGAAAATCCACTTTGGGGAAAGATTTGGTGGGTCTGGGTGTACCTAAGGTGGGACGAGCAAGCAGCATCCACCAGTGTACAGCGTGATGAGCTGAGACACCTGTCAGTATATGCAAACATACCCACAAACCTACACCTCTGTAATCCGTTTGCAAATTCAGTGAATGTCTCCTCACGGTCCGCTAGCTGTCTGTTCCGTGTGAGCTTAAAAACAATCCGACCTTTGTACATAGCCTTGTAATCGCCACATCTCGTGAGTTTAGCCTATTGCCACGCCTCTAATCTGAGCTCTTGCGTGCCCACAACCACAAGCGTCGCCCTTGCCCCTCTTGACTTATTACTACAGAGAAGGTAAAATTTTTTTTTTTTTTTCTAAAGGTTTTTTTCACTGTCACATAATCGTGCTCCAAGATTGTGTAGCAGCTTGTCAAACAAGTCTCCCACAGTAAATGACAAAACAAGTCAGTTGGTGGCCCAACACCTCGTAGGTCAGCTACAGGAAGTTAATAAAACAAACACTGACTTGGTTTTACGCAGGACTGAAACCCCTTAATCCATCTGCCTCCTTACATGGACTTTCCCGCTCTTTATACTGCATCGCCTGACTTCATCTGTTGCGGCTGTCATAATTACTACGGTCACTAGAGGTTGTGAAGATATGTCGTAATAGGCCAAAACTTTATCACACTTGGTTGATGCCCTTTGGCGTCGCTTTTTAACACCCTGGGTATCCCTTTAGCGTTATTTTTAGACGTTTTAGGCTCCGCAGTCAAGTTAGCAACACTTAGCAACGACATATATACAACATCTGGTAAATTTAGCAACAATAAATATCCATCTAACGTCCCGTTAGACTTTGAAAATAAAACACTTGTGTTATAAAATGTAGCAGTTTGGTTGGGTTTAGGCACAAAAGGTACTTGGTTATGGTTAGGAAAAGATCATGGTTTGGGTTAATGGCTCGACGGGACCCGGTACCGGGGACGTAATCTATTTTTGCTGATCTAGCTGGTTTCTGTCCAAAAACAGCGGCGATTCGTGTCCACAGCGACCGTCTGGCAGGCCGCCATCTTGCTGAGGTCGGACGGAAGCCATTGAGCATGGTTGAGTTTCGTTTCTACCTCAAATTCTCTCATTGAAGAAGACCTTGTTTGGCGGAGGCGGCCTTTAGCGGCCTCTGCTGGCGAGCCGTAGGAGCCACAACCTCATAAACCCCTCATTGTCTTTGACTAGCCGAGAAAAAAAAGGGGCCACTTGCAGCCCTGTAGGATGTTGTGTTCTCAAGCTGTCGGCCTGTAAAGCATGGGAATGCTTTTGGTCATTTATATTGACTGTTTTTATCAATATTTCAATGTTTTGGAAGCTTTATGTTATTTGGAACGTGGCTGTATGGAGAGAAATAATGTTTTAAAGGTAACTCCCAATAAAAGTGAACATATAAACAGTAAATATGGCCAAAACATGGACATTCGCCTGGTATATTTTTTTAAAAATTTTGTAATAACTGTTGTATATCAGTTTCTTTTCATCAAATTTACAGTTGCAGTTGTGTTCCAGGTGCATTATAATCTACCTTATGATGGTTTTGATGGTTTATTGCATTAAAATATAGCTTTTTTTACCAGGTGAGGATGAAAATATCATAATTTTTCTGTATTTCATCTCCATGTAGTCTGTAATGGTAAAATAAATATGTTAACAATGGATTTATATTCCTTTGCTTCTGACTTTTCAAAGGAGGTATTATGCATCTAGGCCTGATGGCTGAGGAGATATTACTGATTTATTTTGGGTTTGTTATTT
Organism: Lepomis macrochirus; assembly: GCA_024633595.2. NCBI lineage: Eukaryota > Metazoa > Chordata > Actinopteri > Centrarchiformes > Centrarchidae > Lepomis > Lepomis macrochirus. Next base: position 2,893,551 of record JALXJV020000009.1, read on the forward strand.
TAGGAGTTTTTCCTAGAAATAGGTGCCAGGGTCCATGACTACATACGTAAGTTAACACGTAAGTTAACTAATGTCAACTGCGTAACTTGAATAAAAATATTTAATGTTGACTTTTTGTTTCACAAGTCCGGGTTCTGGACCTCCATCCACCTCAGCCACCTCCTTACTCAGTCTTTAAGGTTAAATATCATATGCCTTTATCACCTGCCTTTACCGTCACAAACTGACGCTACAGCCCCCAAACTGTGTTGAACTGTGACGCTATATGGATCCCCAGTGTGTCTGAAATTGACGCCGACGGCTCTTGACCATGAATCCATATGTGACGAGTCGGGGAGGGAGAACGGCTGCTTGCACAGTCGACCTTTCTGCCCGTATATAAGGTATAAGGTTGTTATTTTTCTACAATATTTCTTCCCTGCAATGTGCTGCCGTGTGTTGTATCGTCATTTCTGCCTGTCCGGTCAGGTGTTCGGCTGAAAGGAGATAAGAAGAGCGAGTGTAGGTACACTGTTGAGACTCGGCCTGCTGTTTGTCCCTCCAGACATGTGTTGGAGACATCACAGTCACAGAGGTCAATGCCTGTCCTGACACACAACACACACACAGAAAGCTGTCGGGTATTAATATTGGATGATGAAGCGTCAATCATTATAGCCAATCAGACTTTCCTGCCAACTCGTTTGTCCAATACCATCGCTGCTCGCTCGCTTGTTGTTTTTTTTGGTTCGTCTGGCTCAGCTGGTGATGTCTGTGACATCATCTGTGACGTCGTCAATAATGCCATGTATCAAAATAATTGTCAGTCCGTCTGACTGAGTGAAGGCTCACTGAGAGACGGACAGAGGGAGAGAGATGGTGAGCCTCTCCATAAAAACCACCAGACAAGTGGCAGTTTCTCAGCTGCTGTGAAAAGATGCTGAAATTATCTGTGAAGGCTGTAAAATGTGTGTGGGACCAGCTGTGACAGGAGGGCGTTTTGTATCGTAAAAGTCGAGACGACATTCTCTAACATCTGACCTGTGTACAGTTAGTAACCCTGCGTTAATGCAGCCGATGCAAATGGAGCTCATATTCAAATCCCGCCTGCACCCATGGAAAACTACCAGACACAGACCTGTTGTTGGCTTTGCATTCACTTGGGTGCTGGACTGTTGGGTACAAATTCAGAGGAATAACTGCAACGAGTTAGCCTAGCTTAGCATAAAGACTTGAAACAAACAGTGTAGCATGTCGGCCTTGATCAGGACTGAGACTGTGTTTTTGTTGCCTGCAATACAGACCAGAAGTTAAAAGTCAAAAGCAGATCTGAAATGAATGAAAACAATGTCCATCGTAGTCCTTAAGCTGTGTGTGTGTGTGTGTGTGTGTGTGTGTGTGTGTGTGTGTGTGTGTGTGTGTGTGTGTGTGTGTGTGTGTGTGTGTGTGTGTGTGTGTGTGTGTGTGTGAGTGAGAGCAGCAGTACAGTGTGTTGTTCAACACTGAGCTGCAGGCAGCTGGTGACTCATCGACAGATAAAGATGCTCTCTCTCCCCCCATCTGGTAAATCTACATAATGAAACTCCATTCACACTTTGAGCTCAGTGGGGAAAACTGTGTGTAGGTGTGTGTGTGTGTCCACATGTTCAACAGATGTTCATTTTAATGTTTGTTCTCTTGAGACTGAGGTGGTAAATGTCTTCATCTGGTCTGGAACCGAACCTGTCTTTGTTTACCTCTGCCTGTCGCTCTGTTGTTCCTCATACGTTCACATTTTATAAGGCAGGTGGGGGGGAGTCACTTGTTGTTGGGCAGAACAGAAAGAGTGTGTGTGTGTGTTGTGTGTGTTTTAAAGACTTTTTCAGTGACACCATTATGAGGAGAAAGATATTTGTGAGAGTGCTTATCTCTCTGTAAGGAATGTTCTTTCTAATAAACAAAGGGAGGAGGAGGACAGGAGTTATGTGCTGTGATGTTGGACCACTGAAACTAAGCTCTGCTTGGATTTTGTTCACTGAAAAAGTTTGTTACAGCTGACTTGCAGCCTTCTTGTCTGGGTGGTTAGAGCACAAAGCGCAGACCAGGTTTCATGTTCTGCACTCTGGAGGGTTAGAATGTGTGACGCATTTGTCCCTCTATATTTGTCTAATATGTCTAATCCAACTTTAACCTTTATCCTGATAGTTACATTAACCCTAAAACATGTGGAGAATGAGGTCCAGACAGTCATTAATCCAAACACGGATGATAAGCGATTGACCTGATGGTAATATAAAACAATGGGACTGAAGAGTCTCACACATACAGACTATGAAATCCACACAGACAAACACCCAGATGCAGACAGACAGTGATTTGGATCTATGTGGCCTCTCAGTAATGCAGGGCTGAAGCCTTGGCCTCATAACTCTGCTATTAACACACACACACACACTCTCGGGTGGGAGTTTGGAGGATGAGCCCTTGGCCTGATCAGCCACCTGCTGGGCAGGAGGAAGCGCTTGATTTATGAGTCTGGGAGGCTGAATCCTGTGTGTGTGTGTGTGTGTGTCCACCTGGGAGCCTTCATAGACATTATCAGGTTGACACACACACACACATACATGCTCTGGATGAGTGTTTTTGATCTGAGCAAGGAGGAAGGAAGATGGAAATGAGGAAGGACAGGAGAGATAATAAAAAGAAAAGTGAGAGGGGATTAAAATAATTAAATAAGTATTTAAAATAGAGGCTTCCAAGCAGGAAATGCAGAATGGAAGATAGACAAAGGGAGCAAGGAAGAACGGAAGGATGTAGGTAAGGAAACATGGAGTTTTAACCATAACACCTTTATAAGGCATGAACATGTCGGGGCTGTGTGTTTGTCAGCTTGTCCTGGAGTTCTTCTTTCCCCTAATGGACCAACATTGGTTAACTTGTAAAGACATAACCAAAGGCGAGGCAATTGATTGATACGACATGTTTCAACATCTATTACCAGCGTTTTCACCTGTGATCCAGATGTCAACAGAAGGGTGGAAGGTTCAGTGACAGCAGGCAAAGAGAGAACACACACCAATCTAGAGCTGCGTCTCAATGTGGACGCTTCCGTTAGTAGACTCAGTAGTACACTGTGTACGCTATTTACTTACTTGCGTTTTTCGTACATTTCGACAGGGCTAGCGTGGTCTCAAATCACTTACCGGAAATGAGGATCATAACATTTAGCTTCTTCTTTTTAAAAGATACCTATTATACTGCTTTTCCAGTCCTATATTGTAGTTCTGTGATGCCTGTATGGCAGCTTTGCATGATTTAAAGTTCAAGTTTCTTATATTATATTCTTCATGTAGGCCTTCATTTCAGCCTCTGTCTGAACAAGCTGTAGATGCTCCTGTCTCTTTAAGCCCCCCCCTCTCAAAGCCCACTGTCTTCTGATTGGCCAAGACCTGAAGCATGTTACCAGGCTGTTGTTGTTGCTGGGCGGAACAAGCAGACTGAGCGTTGCCATGCCGTTGCTGTGGGAGCAAATGACCATATATGGAACACGGCTCGTCTGGCTCGTCTGGCTTGTGTTACTCAGAACGGAGCAGTTGGTACAAAAGGCAGTTGAAAACACAGCGTTCAGAACAGGAGGTTTTTACTCACAGAGATTTCTTTTAAATACTTTCACCTCATTTTTGAAGCTTTGGCCACGTTTAACGTGAACATCTAACATTATAACATTGTAAATAAGTCATGAAATGTGGAAAAGCACATTAGGTCTCCTTTAATAGCGAATTGTAACCGGGTGGATCATCAATCGCTATCATTTGACCTGTCACTGACTTGAATTTTATCAAAAATGAAGGTACTACACGTTTAAGAGCGCTTCCTCATCTGCTATTTTCATAGGTTTGAACAAAATGTGGGCGGTCCCTCCCCTTCCGCTACTCAGCCAAGATGGCGACAGTTGAGGGTGAGAAGGGTGAAAAGGGTCCAACGGAACTAAAAGGTGCATTTTCAACTTCAGCCATTTCCGAGGAGAAGCCGCTGCGTCTGTAAATCAGGAGATAATTACACAAAGTAAAGAAGCAGCGTAAATTTGTCCGCCTGGGTGATAATAGTGAATTACTGCGGTTTGTGTGTGTGTGTGTGCGTGTGTGTGTGGCTTGCTGCAGGTGTGTTTGTTGGAGATAATCGTGAATCATTGGCGTGTGAATGTGTGTGTAAGAGAGACAGAGAGGTCTGTCTCTTTGCTCTGAGGATTTAGAATTTGTTTGCTTTTCTTCACTTCTCTCCTCCGGAGCAAAGACTCTGCTAGAAGCTGAAATCTTTAACAAGTGTGCATGTGTCTTCATATAATGTCTTTCAAAAGGCACCTCATTAATAATTTGATCCATTAGTCAGTTTAACTGTACATAACGGCACACATTGTATAAGCAAGACTACACTTTATCAACCTTGCATCTTAAACCACAACTAGAACCTCACCGTATGTATTTTACTTTCTTTGTTTTTTGAATGGAGTTCGGATCAATCAGGGCTATGCTATGCTAACTTGGTCACAGTAAAGTCCAACGACAGCTGGAATAAAGTAACAGACAAAATGTTCTGAACTCTCCAGGTAGTTCAACTTCCTCGCTTTCTTTTCTCCAACTAATGTCCAGTTTTGTCCGTTTTTTATATAAATATGAAGTCGTAGTCCAGCAGAGCTCTGGGTGCCTAACCAACGCTAACAACAACAGTGGAACCGGATGTGAAGCTGAATCCTGAGAAGCTCCACTGAAGATAAATCAACGTCGTAATCCGAAAAACTAAAGTAAAAAGATAATTTAATAAAAGCAGTTAACTTCGAGCTCCTCCCGCGGGTAAACTGCGTAGCTGTCAGAGCAGAATCCAGACCGGGTTGTTTGTCCAAAAGCTGCAGCGCAGCTCCCGGCTCTGTTCTCGGCTTTTCTCCGTATTTAGCAGCTCTCCGTCGGCCAGCAGTGTTTAACTTCTCTGGTACACCTGGTCCTCTCCGTACAACGCTCTGAAGCCGTTGGTCACGTCCGACTAAACTCAATGCTGATAGGTTATCGCGACTAAGCGTCATGCGACTTGAGTTGAAAATTTCAACTCGGGTGAAGGCCTTCACGTTGCCAGCAGCAACCACTCCGCACGGCCTGACAGGAAGTCACGGTTGTCTGAAGTGTGTTTGTATGTAAACACACCATCCCCAACGCTCACTTCGCTTTTGGTCTTTAAAGCACCATTACACCTTTTTGTTCTTCATCGTGTGAATCTTTCGTGTGCTGGACACTTGTCTTTGAAATTGGACAGAAATTTTAGCAATAATTTGAAATTATTTTCTTGCGCCCCTTTTGAGAGGGATGGGACGTATTATTTTCATACTTTAAAAAGTCGTATCTACTCTGTTTCTCAACAGGTAAAGGTCATGTGATGTCAGGATGCCTGGATTCCCAGCAGAACCGCCCCTTCCCGAACTCCACGGTGGTGCCATCCTGACCGCTGAAGGAAGTGATGTTGCGCCTGGAGAGGACGTGAGCGACATGGAGCTGTTTCTGGATCTGTCGGAGTCTCCATTCCTTCCCACCTCGTCCCCACTGGAGCTGAACGGGGAGGAGACGCAGCAAGTGGACGGCAGCTTGAGCCAAGACGGAGACCTGCAGGGATGTGGATCGTGAGTGGCCTCCATGGATATATCATGAGAACTTCATATTGGACTCCAAGGGTTTGACAAATATTACACATTCACGGCTAACTAATTCCTAAATCAAATTCTTCTGTAACCACGATCTTTGAGGGAAATTTCTGGATTTAATTGTGTATCTATCGCAGAACTTGACATTAGACTTAGAAAGTGAAGGTAAACACTTGATAGCATATAGGCAAAGCTCTAAATGGAACATTTTTACAAAATTTAAAAGGATAGAAAATAGATCCAGGTTCACTTTGGCTTTTTAAAGAGCTGGAGACGGCGCAGAGTCCAACCCGTTCTCACTCCCAAGTCGTCACATATGGACGTGTGGTCAAGAACCCTGGACACTGGGGGAAGACCTTTTAGTGTCATTGCTGAATGATAAAAGTAGGTGTAGTATAAAAATAACCGAGAGGTCAGAGAAAAAAATACATTTTTTGCTATTTCCTTTGATGGGATGTTATATTTCCCATCAAAGGAAATATTGAGTCTTTTAACTTTCAGTAAAATAAAAAAACTTTCCCTTTTTTTCACAACTGATTTATTACAGTTTTCACTTTGGATAAAATGATCTAGATTTTATTATTATTTTAATTTATTAAATCTCCTTTGTTCTCCTTTGTTCTTTGTTCTCCTTTGTTCTGTGAAAAAAATAAATACTTGATTCAGCCTAAAAACTGTAGAATATATAACCGAAAAAATATGACATGACCCGATCTAAACCTTTAAATTGGAGCAGCTAAATTGAATTCAGCCGTCATTAGTTTTATTTTCCACGCCTATGCTTTTCTTACTGTGACATATCAAAATACTCACTTACAAATCGTCACATATGGAAGTGTGGTCAAGACACCTTTGGCATCAGTTTTAAACCCACTGTGGGAAGCCTTTTAGCATCAAGTTGGTGTAGTGTGTGTGTGTGTGTATGTGTATTTATGTATGCATGCATGCATGTGACGAGTTGGGAGTTGGTGTGTTCCACACTGCTCGGAACTGGGAACTTTCAAGATTGAAATATCCAACTTTCAACCTCAAAGCGTTAGAGGTGCGTGTTAGTACATCGAAGTACATCGAAGTGAATGGAAAAACATGGCTGACCATGACAAAGTGCCTTCGGTGTTAATTACTAGGATGGTCGTTTAAATCAAAACACCTGACGTGGCCTATCCTTTCATAGCTAACTGTGTACCCGTCTAGCTACATCAGTTGGTAATCCTCAAAAGTCAGTCAATGTTGTAGGCTATACTTCCTAATGTTTTGGCATTTCCAACATTTAACTGAGGAACTTTTATGCAGAGAAGATGACTTTATGTAAATGCTCCTTATTTGTATAGCACCTTTCTAGTCTTTTTGACCACTCAAAGGGCTTTTACACTACATCTGCATTCACCATTCACACATTCATTCACTGAGCCTCAGGGCTCAAACAGAAGCTAACATTCACACACATTCATACACTGGCGGAACAGAAAAGCCACCAGGGGCAATTCGGGTTTCAGTATCTTGCCCAAGGACACTTCGACATGCAGCCTGTAGGAGCCGGGGATTGAACCGCCGACCTTCCAATTAACTCGCTCTACCTCCTGAGTCACAGTCAGCCCTTATTAGAGATCCTTTACTGTAACCAGCTACCAAATAACATTGGTAAAATATCTCTACTTAAATTTTCAAAGTTTTACTAAATGATAGTATGTGTTATTTTTATTTAAATACATGCAAATATGGCAATGTGGTGGCGATGGCGCAATGGATAAGATGCCTGCCTTTGGTGTGCGAGACCAGGGTTCAATCCCCCACTGTGACCAATCTGCCATTGTGTCTCCAGAGGCGAGCGACCTCTGACATGTGTAGCAATTGTAAGCCGCTTTGGTTAAAAGCGTCAGCTAAATGAATAAATGTAAATATAGTAGTTGATGGTTTACCATTTGCAATGTGGGAGCTGCCATTGTAGTGTGACGTCATTCGGCTGCTACTCGTAAAGTTGGGTTACATTTTTATATTTTTGTAGGAAATCTGACTTCAAGTGGCGTCACATGGGACTTTTTCTAGTGTTCAAAGTTACCTGGAACGCAGCATAAGAATGTGCAGGAGAGTCACCCCCGCTGTGTGTTCGTCCCAGTGGCCAACTGCAGTCCTGCAACAAGAACATTTAGGACCCGCGGTTTGACCTTTTCTCTGTCTTTCTAGATTGGAGAGGAGGTGGGTCCTCTGGCATCAGTTTATGAAAGAACACGCCCACCTGGACACTTGGCTGCGATTCGCTGAGCAGGCTGTCGGTTCTTCCAACCCCGCCCACGTTACCTTTGTCACTGCCAAGGAAGAACAGAGGAAGTTTGAGGTGAGGTGAAATAAAAGGAAAAAATGTTCAAAAGAACAAAACTTGGTCTCATAGATGAATTAAAACATAATTTGTGAATAAATTCACATTTGACCTCTAGCAATTTTCTTTCACACAATGATTAAAGGGATTAAAATGAAGTTATCAAAGGAAATATTCTTTTAACTTTCAGTAAAATAAAAAAACTTTACCTTTTTTTCACAACCTGATTTATTACAGTTTTCACTTTGGATTGATCTGCATTTTATTATTAATATTTTAATTTATTAGATCTCCTTTGTTCTGTCAAAACATTATGTGTTTTAGATAAATTGTACTTGTTGTAAAATCTGAAAAACTCACATGCAAGGCTCCCAGAGAAAGAAAAACTGGGGTTAGAGCAACGTTAGGCCAAAGTCCAGGTACGGATTAAAGTTATAATCCAGGTAGAGCGTAAAAATCACTGCAGCCGGTCGTGAAGAGACACCAGGCAATAATTATGGCTAAATCCAGCCGTTTTACCACCTTAAATCACAAAGTTTGAGTGTGCAGCAGAGCATCCGTCCCCACCAACTGAAAATCTGTAGGTGCTCCTTGTTTGCCCAAATTAAATTCTGCTGTCAGGTTGGTCACTGCTGAGAAACCTGATCCACACACAGTAAGGCAGCGGTCAGTACAGGAATGGATGAAGCTTTTATGTGTCAGTCACTTTCTGTTGTTGGAGGAGCAGGCAGGGAACTCTGAAATCTGAAGTTTTGAAAATGTGAGTGATAATTTGCTCATTTAATTTGAATTTAATATGGTAAATTATAATGAATAAATGTTTAAAAAGAAATTTAGATTTTACTACAGCTCCTCCAACCTCTACTGAAATAGTGGCAAGTCGTCTGCATAATGCCAGAATTAAATGTTTTGACTTGTATAACATAAAACTACAGCTGCAACAATTAATCGATTAATTGATAAGTCAACAGAAAGAAAATGAATCAGCAACTGCTCAACAACTGACTGTTCTGTTTAGTAACTTTTAATCACTGATGGTCCCAGATTCTCAAATATGATTTGATGCATTTCTTTGTCAAATAAACAAATTCCATGTTATCAAATATATGGGGGGTTTGGACTGCCGGTGTTGGTGTGGGGAATATTTTGCTATTTTCTGATTTTGAAACAAGTATATTGATTAAAGCTAGGGCAGGTAATCAGTTGTCTTTACATCCTGACAGCAATCAATACATTAAATTCTCTTGGGGGGGGGGCTTTGCTATCTGTGACACGCCTGTAATTATCCTCGCTTTAATCAATAACTTAGTTACAGCCCTAAGTGAGACTGTATGTGAATAATTGTTTTATGTCTGGTTCCCGTTTCACATGTTATTAAGCTGGAGGCAGAATCTCTACTTTGCTCCACAAATTTTGTATTGGCAAACGGCGCATTTTGTTGTTGTCTGATGATTTAAGTTTGTCTTAGGTGTGACTCATAACAGTTGTAAATATCAGGAGCATGTTTCATGTGAAGTATCTGCCTAGCAGAAAGAATCAGGAAGAAAAGGGGCTCTCCTTTTAAAAACTGTTGGCTGCTCAGATGGTTTTTATCTTATACAAAAAAAAATACCACTTCATGAAAAAGGAAAAAACAATGACCTGTTTCACTTTAACACACAGGACTTATGGGTAATGAAGTCCTCTAAAGAAGCCATTGTTCCTTCACGTAGCTGCACTTGTTACCTGCGTGCTTCTTGTTTGTGTGTTCAGAGGCTGCGGTGCGAGGCGGGATCTCGGCTCGTCCAGTTAGACGGTCTGACCCGCAGGAATCGAACGCTGACTCGGCTGTTTCAGGGGTCCATGCAGGCTCGGCTGCTGGCGTCAACCAGAGAGTGTGGGCAACGATGGGACAACGTGAACGCCAAACTGGAATCCATCACCGGACAACTGAAGGTCAGAGTTCCTCAAATCTAACTTAGTAATGTCTTGTTTGTTTTATAGCCCGGAAATCCTTTCAGTTGATCAGTTTTGTGATGGTTTTACGGCAGCAGCAGCTCCAGGCTTTCCCTACTTTAACACCGTAAATTATCCACTGGACTACATGTTTATCAGTTAGTTTGTGTCCCGTAACTGTGGTCATTTGTAAGAACAGTGTGCTTCAAAACAAAATGGTTTACTGAAGGATTGGAGGATGGCGAAACACACTATCTTTCTCTCTCAGCTCTTTGTCTCAGAGTGGGAGGGGTTTGAGGCAGAGAGGGAGGAGCTTGCTCTCTGGTTGGCTGACCTGGACGTTCGTCTGACCGAGGTGGATCACCTGACAGGGAACACCTGCGAAAAGCTGCGACGACTCCAGGTGTGTGTCCGTCTGTATAACTGAACGCATGTCTCTCTTCCTACCGCCTGTATATTTACCTTTAATGTGTGTGTCCGTCCAGTCCTTCCAGCAGTGTGTGTGCGTGAACTCGGGCCGCGTGAACGCCCTGCTGGAGCGTGGCGAGGCGCTGATCCAGCGCAGCCAACCAGCTGACGCTCAGCGCGTAGAGAGCCGGCTGCTGGAGCTGCTGCAGCGCTGCAGCATCGTCTACAACAACATCGCACGAACACACACCCGGCTGCTGAGCATGAGACTGGTACACACACACACACACACACACACACACACACACTGTAACCTCTGAAATGAATGGCAGTGAAGACACACAGATGTAAAAGTACATGAGGGTGGAACCGAGAACACAAAAATACCTGAAAGTTCACTCACTGGCAGTTTTTTTGGTTTACAAATTTAAAAAAGTACTACATAAAAGGTATTCTGGATTTACTGGTCTAGTCTTACCCCTGTGATCTAGTTGCGGTGCAGAAATATTTTTACTATTTCAGCATATGTTCACAGACTGTCGCTGTCTGTTGTTCCTCATACCGCTCTGCTAGTAGCAGCATGGATTCTCCTCAGCGACTACAGTATGATGCACTCTGGATTTGCTGTGTTGTGTTGCGAGGGAACTGAGATGCTCCTGCAGAAATCAGATTCAAAGCACCTCCAAATGTGCCTGCAATTCCCACAATGAAACCCAAAATGCTCTCTCTCCTCGGGCTGTCACTGTCCCTCACCTTTCAAACAGTGTCAGGCCTAATTCCAGAAGACCTCATGCAGTTGTTTCTCACTGGCTGAGTAGCTTCATTTATTTTGTGCAATGACATCATGGAGATAACATACATTCAAGCATAAAACTAAATTGATCTGTGCGCAGGGAGGAAATAAGCAGAGGCAAAGTCCTCCACAGCACAATCGCACATTCAGTTAAATGCTGTGTCGTTCCCTAGAGTGTTCTAACTCTCTCTTTGCATTGCATTTCAAACATACACACAAACAACAGTCTGAAGTTGATGATGAGACAGTGGATAAGACACATGCCTTTGGTGTGATCTGGGTTCGATTCCCCACTTTAACACCAATGTATCCCTGAGCAACACACTTAACGTGCGAGCCCTGACATATTTAGCAATTGTAAGTTGCTTTGGATAAAAGCGTCAGCTAGATGAATAAATGTAATGTGTTTATCTTATTTGTCCTCCTCCTCCTCCTCCTCCTCCTCCTCCTCCTCCTCCTCCTCCTCCTCCTCCTCCTCCAGGTATTTGAGGATGACTGGATTCTGTCTCAGGCTTCAGACTCTGGTTGTCCTTCAGAGGGTCTATTAGAGGAAGAGGGAGCGCTTGATAAGTCCAACCTGGACCTCCCTGCAATTTCCAACCATCCTAAAGGTAAACCAACATGTAAAAAGTTGTGGTTATTGGTTAAACCACATCATGTGACAAAAATACAAATCTATCCAATAATCCGTCAAACTGTTTCTCCATTCTTTCTCTAGATTTCAGCCAGTCAGCTAACCCCACCCCAGCCATCTCCTCAGATCCGCCCTCACCCATGCACCTCCCCACTCCTCCTCCGACCCCGTCCTCGCCTACCCATGAGCACCTGGTGCTGGAGTGGGACCCCTCAGTTGACATCGGACGTTCTGTCTCCCATGACGACGCCGATTCATCCTATTTCAGTATCGGCACTGGTAGGAGATGACAGAAACTTTCACTTCACTGTTGTTTCTCAGTAGCTGCACGTCCATCGCCACGTTTACGTTCAGCCTTGTTCTGTTTGTGTCCACCGTCTGTTCCTTTCTTTTGCTCAGGGTTGCAGCTTTGGCTCCTACACAGGATTTACACCTTTATATCGTCATAACGGATATAAGTTGTCTTTAATGTGCCGTGCTCATGGTGCGTGTTTATGTGTGCAGGTCTGTGTCACAGAGACGGTCTGAAGAGGCGGAGCTACCTCAGCTCCCTCGGCTCTCAGTCAGATATCAGCGACGACAACCAGGAAGCAGAAGTGGTGAGTTCATTATCAATTCAATTCATTCAGCATTGTCAGGACAAGAAGGGAGAAAACCGGGGTGTTACCGGGCTAAATCATTTCAAAAGTTCAATAAGTATGTTCATCATTAACGCCATCTCAGGTGTATCTCAATTATCTTCTCTAATGAAGACACAGAATATAATAATGTCCTTATTATGTAGGAACTACCAAAAACTAAAAATAAAACTTTCAGTTATTATTCCTCTAGTTAAGCTGAGCAGTATCTTTGTACTTACTTGTTTTTCCAGTTGTAGAATATTACCTGACTCCAGATTTGATGTGTGATAATTAGTTTAAGTGCATTAACATGGGATCTGCAACATGTACTCAGCGACCTTAACGTGTGTTAACATTTGTGCGAGCATAAAAACACCTAAGACATAAACTGAAGAATGTTTCGCAGACATTGTGAGTAACAGAAGTGGAAAAATGTGTCCGTGAACAAAGGAGGGGTCACAATCAAAAGTAACAACCAGATTCTGGTGCGCCCCCTGCGGTCCTGTGCAGGGGTTGTTACGTGTGGTCTGCCACTGCGAGGGCGATCAGCTGTCCTTCCTGTCTCACTGTAGTGCTCTCACAGGACAGACATTGCAATTTGTTGCCCCGGCAACATTTGCAGTCCTCACGCCTCCTTGCAGCGTGTCTAAAGGCCCATTTATACTCCTGTGTAGGGTCTATGTGCGTAGCTGCGGCGTAGGCTACGCGTGTAGCCATGTGTGATTGATGGACAGGTGTGTCCATCAATCTGCATTTACACCACCTAACACTAGTCGGCAGTAGCGCTGCAGCGTCCTCTGTGCTGACTTCCGGTTTAGCGCTCCGCTAACATGAATGAGGGTAAAACTGTAAACGTGCGGCTGCTGTAGCCTTTTCAAATTTTCCCTAGCGAATGGATCACAGTCTGAAAGCGAAACGAGTCATTTAGCTCGGGTTGCGACGGTCAAATATATTGATTCACCGTGTTACAGCCACCGTTTTGGCCGCTAGTAAAAGTTACTTCAAAGCGCTGGGTATTTCCGGTCGGCTCGGAGGCATTGCGAGGCTACCCAGCCGACCAATCACAGAGCTAACGGTCTGCATTGACTCCGACGTGTAGTTACATTTATGAGCAGGTGCACGTCAGTCAGATTCAATGCAGAAGTATAAATTACACTTAAGGCGCATTCAGATGAGCCTGGGCTTCTTTCTTTGGTGCTTTTCAGAGTCAGATCTCTTTAGTGTTCTGGGTTTTTATAACTTTGACCTTAATCACCTTCTGTCTGTTCGCTCGTAGCGTCTTAACAACAATTCCACAGGTGCATGTTCCTGATTTTTTTTATTTATTTTTTTATGGTTGCATTAAGACATTGTTCACTTGAGAATAAAAATCTGTACAGTTATTTGGATTTTTACATTTTGAGTTATCTTTTAAAATACAGTTTCATGAAACCGGGAAGTTTCTTCTTTCTTTTTTTTATTGCTGAGTTTATATATAAACACAAACCATGACACAGAGACCATCTTCTTGACCAGGTCTGAAGATGAGGACTAGCATTAAAGCAAGCACCTGAACACCCTCATCCTGTCAGCTGACAGTGAGACAAAAATCAGTTTACTCAGAGGAGCAGTGTTATACATATGTAGTTATACTGTATAGTTTTTATCAGGCTGAAATCTGAAGAAGAAAAAAAAAAACATGGGGTTTTTCTTCTGATTTCATCGTATGTGCTCTCTGCTTTCTGTTGTTGTGCTCTGACCCAGATGCTACGTGGCCCAGAGGCTTCGTCTGTCTGTCTCTATCTCACAGCACACAGTCGCTGATGTTCCGATACACCAGCTATCTAAAATTGTTCTCCGTCGCTGGGTGTCGGCTTTATGAGCCGGTTACAACAATTTTACCTCTTCTGCTGATTTATGGATGACGCCTGCAGGTTGCCGGGTACTTCAGATTCCTTTTTTTATATTTATTTTGGCGAGGCACAGAGTGGGGAACTGGAAGTGTGTCAGCAGCTGCACGAGAGACGAGAGAAAGGCAAACTGAGGAACAGAAATAAAGAGATGAAAATGGAGAAGGAAAAACCAAGACGGGCGTCTATGAATTCGGGTGGGGGGGGGGCTGCAGCTCCTTCCTCTCTGTTTCACACACACCCACACACTGTTGCACTGTCGGTGAACCCTACAGCCCGACAGGAGACACGTAAAACTGAATTAGCATCTGATTACAGCCGCAGCATCCCAACAAAGACATCAAAGTGTGTGCGCGCTCGTGTCACTTCCCTTTTTTATGTTTATTTTTTTATGAATCTTATTTATCATTGGACTCTCAGAGGTGTGATGTCAGCACGCCCTCCCCGCAGGCTGGGCTCGGCGCGGCGCCGTCGGCCCAGAGGATTTGATGTGCTTGTACTTTATTAAATCTGCGACCGTGTGACCTCGTCTCTGGGCGCTTGTACGTCGCATGCATTCTGAATCCAACTCAAAAGACGTGCCTGCAGAGTTGTTGTTTTTTTTGTTTTGTGTGTGTGTGTGTGTGTATGCGTACGCCGCCGCCGCCACCACCCACCTCTAAACCGAGGAGATTTTGGTTACATCAGTTTTCAGCTCTGTCAATTTCAGGCTTTGCTGCCTTGACCTAAAGTCACACTTCTTTAAACATGAAGCACAACATAAAGTTAACTGGTTGTGTATTAAAACCGATTTTCATGGTAGTTTAGCATGTTTTAGCTCATTAACAACTAATCATGTGCGCTAAATCACCGTCCGTGGTTTCTGTTTATTTCTTTGGAAATCATCCTGCAGGGGCCGAAACGTGCTGCAGACAGAAAGTCTGTCACAGTCGAGATGTTGAGTCTGCTTCATTTCTCTTAGTTATGCTAATGTTGTTTTTTAATGAAGCTGCAGGAGGAACCGCTTTCTAAATGTCCTGAAGTGGTACATTCAAGGATGCTCAGACATCTGAGAACTACCTTGAGTCGGAAACAAAGAAGGGGCTTGCTGCTCACCAACAGGTTCACCTCTGGACCAACTTAAAACTTCTTAGGCCAACTTAAAAATTCTCTACAAGTAGAAGAAGGATTCATGAGTCTTTGTGTGTTGCACGTCTGCATGTGTCAGTAGAGCGTCGTGGTTTTATTATGCTTCATCAGAAAAACTGCAGTTGTGATACAGAGGACTCAGGTCATGTGATCACAAAGTTCTCATAAATTACTGTGTAAAAATGGCAATAAAAGTTCATTTGTAGCACAAAACTTGATGTACTACAACTGGATATGTTTGTTTATGAAACATTAAAAACTCCCCTACTTGGAGCAAAGTTGAAATCCCAACAAGCCCTAAGTTGGTTTCAGTGCTCAGCGTGTCCCATATTCAGTTTTGATTCTTACCAAACTGCCTGTGCCTCACCAGCACCTGGCTGCATCGTACTGCTGTGAAAAGAAAATATAGGGCATGTCGGTGTCCGTGCACGCAGCCTGTTGCAGTTGCAACTGCTCGTCTATCTTTTCTGACTTTCTTTATTTCTTTAATGTCACGCTTGATTTTTCAATGCATCATATTTTTGAAGATTTACATCCATCTGTCAACAGTGTCAGTATTTATTATTGTCACTACTATACACTTACAGTGCTGTACTGTGCGCTCCCTCTCAGCTAAAACGGCAGTTATGGGGGCATTCACATAAAGAGTGTCTTTGTGCCTCTTAACAGACACAAAATGCAATTAAAATGTCTGTCCAACATGAACAGGGCTCTTACATGACAACAAGATGCGTTTAGCAACTTAGCCATTGTTTAAATTCACCTACATGGTGTTTTAGACGGCGAGCTGTAGTCTCGCGCTGAAGTCCCGTGGGAATCCGTTCGTTGTTGCCGGAAAAAGGTAAACAGCATCGGAGTTGTTCACAAGTGAAGAAGAAATGGTTCACGTTTGTGCCGTTCAGAATTGTGGCAACAGAATGCGAAAATACAAGAACTTAGATGTGTGTCCAAATGGAAGGATAAATAAAGTTTACATCACCTCCGCTGTGGTCGGCATTTTTCTTCAACCGGCCCCGCTGTGTTGTGTCTGTGTGACGTTAGTCATCCTTCTCAAAGTGTTCGCTGCAAATGCGGTCATCTTTAGCGCGTAGTGCTTGTACGGGAATTTGTGCCTCAAGTTGAAGTACAACTAGTCACAACTGCAGAATCTCGAGGCCGTGGAAAGGAAGACGATGAAAATTTAAGTTCTTCACTTGTGAGCAACTCCGATCATCACTCTTCACACACTACGCTCCTCTCACCTGCACACGGCTATTTACCTTTTTCCGGCAACTAAATGTAATGCAACTAATCTAATGCAACTAAAGCGCCACACGGCGATGATGGTGCTTTGAGAGCAGCCTGTGTTGGATTTTTATAGTATTCTAAAATGAACTTGGAAAACGGGAAATCAGTCAAAAACCAGGATGGTACGATTTGGAAAATGACAGAACCCTCAAAATCCCGGAACTGGCCCTTTTAAAGGAGCCACCTGGGAACTTGATGTCAGATGGATGAAGTTAGGAAATCCTTCAACAAGATAAGAAACTTTTACAGGCTGAATCTTCTGGAGAAGCTTTATAAAGGACGCGAGTGGAACAGAACTATTTCCTAAATAAACTCAAGCGCAGTGTTCGTTCTGTTTTCCCAGAGGGGTTGGACTCGGCCGAATGGAGACCAGTGGGCGACCTCAACTCCTGAAGGACAGCACGGCGAGCCAGTCAGCTTTGACGGCAGGCGTGTGAGGGCGTGGCTGGGAGTCCAGAGCCCCGCCCCTCCAGCGAGGAGGACCTCCTGTTCCAAAGCCGTGCAGACTGAAGGGGAGGTGAAGGTGGGTGAAGTCACTCTGTTGACTCTCTTGACCGATGTTTTTTTTTTTTCATTTTACTTATTTAAAATGCTAAGTGCATATTAATAAAACATGGACGGTCAGGTCTACTTCTGTCCTGATTAAGACCTGGAGCAAGATGTCTGAGACACAGCAGGCCACATTACAATGAAATCTTTCCCAACCTTTGCTCCACTGCTGCAAAATGAAACAACCACTAATTCTGAACTACAGTTAATATGGCAGCACTAAGTTGATATTTTAAATTTTAATTCAAAAGATAAATCTGAATACATTTACTAACAAGTACTGTGTGTGTATCACAGCCTGATATCGCTTCTTCCTTTGAGCCAAAAAGCTCAGTTGTTGTCCAGAAACTATTAAAAGCCCACCAGTGCGGCAAACTGTTGGGTGACATGTTCCTTCATTAGAGCAACTTTATTTATGTAGCTAAATTCATACCGCAGGGCACTGCAGTGTGCTACAGTGTGTGGAAAACACTGAAACTAAAAGTATGTTGATTGCAGAGATAACTTTTTTTTTTTAAACGTGCAAATGCACAGGCAAACATTTATTTTGAAAATATTTATCTAATAATACATTAAAATACTGAATAAATTAAAAAAAAAATTAAATTAAAAAAGTTAAATGTAAAAAATATTTAAGTTTAAAATGTTAAATGTAAAATTTAAATGTAAAACTTAAAAAAGTTAAATGTAAAATAATTTTAAAAATATAAATAAATTCAGTTTTTAAAAATTAAAAACATTAGAAAATTTAAATTTTAAAAAATTTAAAACTATCAGACAGGAAGTTAGGAAGTATTGAGAAACGGAATAACACTTGTTGATTTTGTATTTTTTGATTGATTTTGTAATATAGAATAACACCAGCCTACTTGTAAGCCTTTTACACACAAAGTGAACGGCCGACCTTGTGGGGGACCAGCGTTTGTTATGGACGTCTACAGATGACAAAATAACTCAGCGTGCACAAAACTAATTTGTGCGCTATCCAGTCTGCACTTCAACACGACGGAGCGTTCAGACACAAATTTAGGAGCAGAGTCCATTTTGCATATGCAAGCCCTGTCACATAAATACACCAACTATTTTAGCAGGTTCAGATTACTTTGACATCGCAGGAGGGCAGTAAATACCTTCTTTTAAATTGAACCTGACTCTGAAATAAGATAAACTTAAAACAGGCTGGCACTCAGTGTTGATCGGTCCACCACCAGAAACATCTCAGCCTCTATTTGGAAGATGGTGATGAAACGTGGATCAGAACTTCGCAATAAGTTTGGTGATCCTCTGACTTTTAATCTAGCCCCATGATCAGGGCAACATGATGCTTCATAGTTTTCACATGACGTCACATTTCAAGAAAAACGCTCCCTTGGAGGGCAAAAAAGTTATTTTCTGCTGCCCGCCAACCAGGAAGCAGCCAAATACTGGTCGACGAGGACACAAGCCTGAGCTGCGTTAGGCGAGGGATTCCCTACAAGGTAAACGTAAACATTAGCGCAGTCGAGTGCTGGCAGCGACCTGGCAGTTTTTAACGCGGGTGCAGTTATCTATCTTTTTCTTAGTTGAGATGTGATCCAAATAAGATTTAACAGCTTTTGTGGCGTCTCTATGAGGGAGTCTGGTGTGAGCCGCTATCTCGGTCTGTTGTTTTTGCTCTCCAGGTCACCGTGCATGTCACGTGACTGAAAACTATGAATAATCTGTTCTAATCAGGGCTGGGGGGGGGGGCACTTAAGCCTCGTGCAGACCACATGAGGCCGATGGCCGTGCCGTTCACGCTACACAACTTGCCGTCTTGTGACGGGGGTCTTGGAGTCGTCGTGGCGTTCGCACTACGTGACTGATCGGTGACGGGGGGGTCAAACACTACAGGAGCTGACAGCGGCTGAGTCACCTGACGCTGGTCTCCAAACCACGTTTAGTCAAGAAAACACGTGAAATGTGAAACGGGAAATGAGGCGAACCTGCACATGAAACAGCTGTTTATTATAAGGACAAAGAATCTGGGTGAAAGGAAGGATCAGCACACGCAGGTAGCAGGGATGGGTCGTTGAGTAGTTCACGCATAACGACTGGCGACCGCCGATCGATCGCCGATTTCGCCCCGATCAACGGGCTTGACGGTCGCCGAGCGGCAAATCGAGCTTAATGTCGTGCAGTGTGAACCAGGCTTTAGCTTTCAGGTCAGAACGGATCACATTCAACTGTCAGTTTGCAGTCAGAGCGCCAAAAGCCGGGGGCGAACAGAAGCTCTGACTGCTCACACGCAGGAACGCAATCTGTCGGCGTCGCACACAAATCTCATTCCGTTCCTCCAGACCTGTGTGTGCGTGCTCTCAAACGTTACTGCAGACTCAACAGCACACACATTTGTTTAGTGCTCAGTCACTCCCTTTTGTTGGGGATGGACTTCCACATTTTTATGTCTCCAGACGGGAGGCCCCCAAATGACCAGTGGTGTCCCCACAAGGTTATAACCTCGTGCACCGTGGACGGTCTTGACACTCACACAGAGTGATGTCCTCTCTCAGCAGAAGCTCCTTCGACATTCATAATCATCAGCCTTTATTTTTCTCTGCACATCCACTTTTTGTAAAGATGGATTCCTGAATAACTGTCCTCTGTCCCCTCTCTCTGTTTTCTCTGAGTCTCTCCGCCTTTACGTTTCTCCCTCCATCAGACTTCATTGGCCTTAACCTTCATTTTCTCTCCCTCCCTCATTACCGGTGAAAGCGTCTATTTATTCTCCCCTTCCTCTGTCTCGTCCGGCGCTCCTCGGGCCGCCGAATGAATCCATAAAGTCTTGATTTATGCATTAAGTCTGGCTTCACTTTAACTGTCGCCATAAAAACAAGACAGAAACACGCAGCCTGACGCCTTTCCTTCCTTCCTTCCTCTTTGCTTCCTCCTTCCCTCACCTCTGTTTTTCCTCTACCTGACTTGCAGTCAGTTGCAGAGAACCGTCCGTGTACAGAGAGGAGAAAGACGTGAAGTCTGTAGATGAGTTTTTCAGGGTCAAATCTGATGACTTAAGTCTGTGTGTATGTTGTTGTAATTGGAGCATTTTTGTGCACACTAATTTTCACTATGCAAGTTTGATTGAACATGTGTTTGTGCGTAATAGCATTGGCACCTTCTAATGGAGGTTCATTACTGGCAAAACTATCGAGCGAGCACAAAACAAATTGGAGCAGAAATCAACCTGCGAGTCCAGATCTGAGAGCAGTGAAGGAGAGAGTCAGGAGTTTAATGGATGTTTTGGAGCAGCTTGTACACAAACTCAGACTGAACAAACTCTGAAGCCAATGATTGTTCTCGTTAATGACGCTAATTTATCTGTTAGTTAATTAATTTTTGAGCCCATACGACGCTCAGAAAATCCTCAAAAATGCCCGTCACAGGTTCACACACAAATGCTGCTAATACCTGCTAATCTGATTGGTGGGCAATTAACAAACTCTGTCAATTGATGTATTGTTTCATCACTTCGCTCTCCAGATTAAACCTGATTCTGCAGCTGCATGATGATATTTCTGAAACTTAGAATTTGGAGAGCCTTTTCAAACTCAAAACGACCGCCATGTTTTTTTTTTTTCTAGTTTGAAAAATGAGAAGCACACAATGAGATCCCAGCAAGTGGTGGGTTTGCCCAGTTGTTTGTAGTAAAGTTAAAGTTGTCTGGTTAGGGCAGAGAACTGTCACAAGACGATCCCTTCATGGCCCTAACAGGAGCTGCTGGCTTCACTCTTGAACTACAGGTTAAGGTTGATCGACGTCAGTCTTAAACAACGCTCACACTCCCACATGGACATTGACATGGGTATATTTGCCATGGGTGTATTTTTATTATTTTCAAATTATTATTTTGATCGTTATTTTAGTAATTGTTTTGGGGGGGTTTTGATATAGATTTCTGTTTTTGAATTTATTTCTGTTTTAAAATTTATTTTTCTGTTTTTAAATGTATTATTTATTATTATTATTATTATTATTATTATTATTATTATTATTATTAATCAGTATTTTATTTGAATTTTTTGTCTATTAACACACACATGTTACTGTTTAATTTAATTATTTTATTTTAATTTTTTATATATATTTTTATAAATATTTTTGTTTTTGAACACACACACGATTACTTTCATTTATTTATTTAATTTTATTTTTTATTTTTTTAACACACACCTTTTTATTTTATTTTAATTTTTAATATATATATATATATATATATATATATATATATATATATTGAACACACGCTTTTATTAATTTATTTTCTTTTTAATATTTTTTTTTTTTTTTTTTAACACTCACACACACACACCCATTTTGTGCTCGCTGGTTAGTTTTGCCAGTGATGAACCTCCATAAGAAGGTGCCAATGCTACTGTCTAACTTAAAAAATGTTTAAATTGACACAAGGTTTCGGTGCTAGGCCTTCATCAGGGAAAAGGTGTTACATAGTGAGAAGCCATCTTTTGTAGGAGGTGACTTTTTTGTCTACACCAATCACCTACTGCCTCATAAGTTATTTGTTGCATGTATATAGTAATGTGTTTTCATTAGTGATGTGTATTATAACATTATTGAAGTATTGTTTCCTATTGTTTCCTTGGGTCATATGTTGTGTGTATTAGGTTTATTCCTCTATTTATCTAGTGTTATGTTTATTTGTCTATTGATACATAAGGCACCAGTAAGATTTGCGAGTACGTCTATTCATAAGTGCGTTTTATGATATTGTTTTGATGTACATTCAGTGTACAGAAATCTACATCCATCCAATGGAAATAGGAACGAATGCTTTGCAGTGGCTGCCTTATTTTATGCTTTATCTTTGCTGCTTTCGTCCCTCCTGTCCCCCTCTGACGTACCTGTCCATCGTTATAGAGGTGTTAAGTTATTTACTGTCATGTTCCAGTGTTACCTGCACCGAAGCCACATCGACGCACTCAAGCAGCTGCGTCCTCATCTCAGCCAGCAGCCTCTCCCGGCACCCTCCTCTTCACCGTCACGTGACTTAAACGCCTTGTCTGATTGGATGAAGCACCAAAATCCATTCAAATCCTCAGGTGAGGGGTGTCAGTTTGTATCCTGGTTTTAAACATAAAGGGAAATCACAGGGATTGTTTCAGCTTTCTTTGAAAGAGTCCTGAGACCGCCTGAGGATTTCAGCAGTTCACAGTAATAAAAGTGTCAAAAGTGAATGTGGTATTGATAGTTTGACAGAAGAGAGTAACCTTAAATACACCGATCAGCCGTAACATCCTGAACGCTGATTATCTGGTTACCATGGCACCTGTCAGTGGGTGGGATCTATCAGGCAGCAGGTGACCACTGGCTGTTTCTCAGTCTGCGTTCTTCTTGTGTTCTTGTGAAACGTCATCAGTCGCAGCCAAAAAGTACTGTTCCAACTGACCCTTCGCTAAGCCACGCCCAGAATACACAGCCGGCCAATCACAGCGCCGTATAGGACTCGCTCTAACTGAGGTCCGACACTTTCATAGCTGCGCTCCCTTGACTCTAACGCAAACAGATTATTTTTGTGGCCTTTTTTTGGCTGTATTTTTCTAAGATTGTTCCTGCGGCATCTTGTAACAGTTCCAGCAGCTACGCAGAGAGGCTGAAAGGAGAAATATGATTTATTCTCTTTCCAAAACCTAAAACAAATCCAGAAAAATGTCGGCTGTGGATTGTTCCTAATGTGAGGACTGTAACATAATAAAGCCCTGCCGAACTGTACAGGAACACTGCTGATCCTTAATATCGCTGTCTTTGTCTCAGTCTGGGGATGCGGTGGTTCACTGTGTGATCAGTAGGCTTTAGCTTTTTCTAGTATCCCAGAATGAATTTGCCGCCAAAAAGCGGAAATGTCAGGGTCACGAAATCCCGAGTGTCGTTGATGAAGGCCGGCCCGTGTGATCCGAATCAACAGACGAGCTGCTGCAGGTCAGACGGCTGAAAAAGTCGATGCTGGTTCTGATAGAAAGGCGTCAGAACACACGGAGCAAACACAGCGGAGTCCGGGCCTCGACGGGTCAGGACCGGCAGGCGGTCATAATGTTACGGCTGATCCTAATGTCCTCGGGGGAGGAATAAACTCTTGTGTAAAGGCAGATATTTTTGAGCAGATGTTTTCCTGAAAAGTTTTCACGTGAAAGTAAGAAATGTTGCCTGAAAGCACGACGCATCAACAGAAGCTCTCTGTTCTTCAGGCAGAAGAAGAGCGGCTCCCTTGTGAAGAAGCTGAGTGTCTCCTCTCCGAACAAAGGTGAGAAAGAAGTTAAAACCCTCAGAGTTGGGTGCAGATGGAGCGATTAAAGATGTACACCGGCTGGAATTTGCAGGGCATTGAAGCACATAAAGTGTCCTTTATATTTATGAAGAGAAGACGCGCAGAAGGTCGGTGACGAACAAACATGTTTTTGATCAGGTCATTAGCAGGAATAGTGGCATCAGTCTTCACCGGCCTGTAACACAGAGGCCCAATCCCAATCTCCACCCTCACAGACTCACAGACTTTGAGGCGCGTTCCCGGTAAGTTCGTGAGGGCTTAGGGCTGTCCCACTGTCAAATCGTCAAGTGCGCGAGGGCTCTCTCGCGGACATTTTGAGCCCTTTTTAGACCCTTTCCATAAGTCCGCATTTCTGCAGACTTTGGCTGAGGGAATTGCCCACAGTTCATAGCGGTATGACGTGAAACACGGGGGTTACCAGGGGAAGCCCGGGAAGCGAGACAAATATCACGGCAAATACGCCTATACAGGAGAAGAAGAAGAAAACGGTAAACAAACAAGCATTGACACCAACGCTGATGTTAATATTGTTAGAATTTTTCTGAACTTAAGATGGTGCATAGAACACATAAAGTCAGAGGAATACACCTTATTAGCCTACACACTTTGTTTATTCAACTATTTATTTTAGTTTTTACTTAATGATGTGTGTTTTGACCAACAATAGTGTCGGCCTATTCATGATTATTGACAAATATATTGACATTTACCACTCCTCCACTCTGTAGAGTGGATGTCACTGTAAGAGCCTGCAGGACTTCATTAATCAGACAAAAGCATAAAATAAAAAGTGTGCAGCGTTTTTCAGCGTTGTCAAGGTAACGTGATAAAGTGGGAAAGGGCCGTCCCGTTCCTAGTTACAGCATTTTGAGTCCTTGCAGCCTCTTGCACTCAGTCACTTTCCAAGTGACGTCAGTAAAGTCTGTGAGGGTTCAGGGCTTAGGGCTTAGGGGGGTGATTGGGATTGGGCCAGACTCTCCCTGCGTCTGTGTGACGAAACAAATTAATACATTAATTATACAAATTATTGGAGCCGAGTTTAAAATTCAAGCAATTGAGTGATTAAATGTTGACCAGCATTAAAGTGGCCGAAATTAAAATACACAGTCTGAACTCAAAATAACAAAATACAAGTCCGTGTGAAGGGACCGTGGCCAAAGCCGGGATTTCAGAGTCTAAACTTACCTCATCACTCATCCCCTCAACCTGCAGACGCCAAGAAGAAAGTTCTCTAAAATGTTTTAATTATTTAGATTTTCCATGTTTTATTTATTGAGCTGGCTCTTTAATTATCTTTTCTACAAGTTGGATTTAAATGGAGGAGTTCTTTTAAGGAAAATCACAACCGTCTCGGAACTAACTCTATTTTATGAACCCTAACCCCAAATATTTACTTATTTACACATGTATATTTAGTTGGCCCTAAACTGAAGAACGTAAATGTCCAAAAGTTACTAAAACCAACAAACACCCAGGAAAAAAGACAAATTATTAAACGTACTTGGAGATATTTGTGGCAGAAATAGAGACTGGCCACCGTTTCACAACCTCGTATGTTCATGTGAGGAGAATTTAAGACCATAACTTTTCAATTTCAAATAGGTTTTTTTTATAGGAAAAAGACTAAAATGATCTTCCAGCCTGTGTTGCTCCTCAGGAGGCTGTTTCACAGTTCTGAGTGGTCACCACCTGCTGAAATCTGTCTGTTGTTGTTCAAAGGCAGAAATCAAAAGAAGGTGTCTCAGAAAACAGGAAACAGAGAGCTTTCCTACTGCAAACAGCAAAACAACACAAAGAGCCTGTGGTTTGCAAAACAAAGCGCCGTGGCAGGTGCATTACTTTTTTAATTAAATACTTTGCAAGTCATCGCTGACTTACATTTTAACTTTGAGCGTGTCTCAGCCGGCCTGTGCTCCCTCAGAGAGGTTTATGCAGCATGGTATTACATTGAATGTGACCTCTAGTGGCCGTACGACGGTATCACAGGAGCAAGGAGGGCGGGAAAGTCTGCATAGCTGAAGTCAGTGTACTTATTTTAACCCAAACCACAAAATACTTTCCTAAACTTAACCAAACTATGACTGTTTCTCTGCTTTAATTTCATGTGACTTGCGTCGTTTGATTTCCATAATGTAGTTCAGGTCCGGTCGCCTGTTGCTATGGGAAACGCTCATTTGGCGCTGATAAAGAACCTATTATGTCGTTTAGGTTGGAGGACCTGTTGGTCTCTATAAATGTCCTCACATGCTTTGAGAAACGCCGGTGTCCGTCACTCCATCTGTAATTTAACTGTTATGAAGCAGAACTTACTGTAAACTAACTCCAAAGATAATGGCTCCTCCAACTAACACCTCCACCTCCTCGTCCTCCTCCAGCAGCAGGGCCCCCTCCTCTCCGCTCTCCCCGGCCCTCCTCTACGTCCTTCTGGTTGCAGCGCTGGCTCTCCTGGCCTGCCTGATCTGGATCACCCTGGAGCCGCCGTGTCACCGCGGCAGCAGGTTCCCACGCGGCTTCCACCTAGCGCTGAGCTACGTCAACGGACCCCCGCCTACATGAAGACCACCACCGCCACGAGACTCTCACGGACAGGGTTTGGACAAAGCACTTTTCCTCAGGCTCTGCAGAACGGAGGTTTGCAACTCATCATGAAAATCTTGACAGTTTCGCTCATTTCAATTAACCCGCGAGCTCGACGCCGACATCCAAGATCTCTGACGGAAATCTGCAGGGAACGCAGGATGAAGAAGACGGATAATTAGGCCTCGAGTCAAGGTCAGCACTGAGGTCAAACGTGCTTCTGCAACCTCCGAAACAGCAGTTCTGCCTATTTTCCACTGTTAATTTCCATTATTATCCATGTAGCTAACTACAAATTAGCTCCCTCACGAGTTAAACTCGGGCGGATTTATTGTTTTAGGGATGTAACTGTCAACGATAGGCATCAGTTGATGGTTTTAACCACCGCTGTTACTATTTTACTGAAATATTTCACTGAAAAGGGGAAAAAAGCTGCAAACACACATATTTGGCCAGTAAAGTGAGACCATCCCAGCAGGTCTCTGTGCTGTTTACATCATGAGCTTCCTAAAACTCTGCGTCAGGATCTAAAAAAAATGATGACTGATGATCATTGCATTGGACACGTCTGAAATAATGTTCATCCTTGACCTTGAAATTAGTAAATTGAAGTGGAAACCAGAAGTCTGATGGCAGCTGATAACAGTCGATGGTACTTTGTGATAAAATTAGTCATTTGATTAATATTTTTAAACCCTGAAAGCTGGAAAAAGAGGCTATGATTCAAGAAAAAACCCGACTCAGTCACTGATCATGATAAACAATAAGCTCCTTTTTTTTTCCTCACTCCACACTCGGTACCTTGCTCCTGTCCTATCTGCGTTTAGTTCTTTCCTACAATCCTTAATTATGCCGTCCATTAACCACAGTATGTGACCCACAACGTGTTATGTTAGAGTCTCAGAAGAGGAACTAAAGGTCAGAACATGTGAACGCATTCGTAGCATCAGCTGGTTAAAGGTCCACACTGGTGCTGGGTTTAGTTCAGAGTTGAAAATCTGATGCGGTCGGTCGTAACGTCAGCGTTGCTCACAAAAACCAAAGAATGCTGTTTCTTTTGTCAGACATGTGTCCCTGAGTGAGCACGTAAAGCTGAATGCCTTATGAGGGTTAATAGAAGTATATAGACTGTTTGCTAAAATGCTGTCAAACAAACAGTATATGACATTATTTTATTTTTATATTAGAAACTCTGCTGGGTTTGAACGTTTCTTCGTCTGAAGACTTGTAGGGTTGTTTATTTCTGTTTTTTCCAGATAGAACCGCAGCTCCAGCGCTGTAGGGAGCTCACGTTCAATGAGGCTTTCATTTAAAGTGCTAATGTAGCTAAAGCTAACGCATGCAGCTGACGAGCTTTTCCATGAATGACTACTTTGTTTGAATGCCGTTCATGTCGTAATTATTAACTACCTGCCTTGTTACACCGCGATAGCTCTTCAAAGTCGATTTAGATGTTTTATAACAAAGGTTAAAGGTCTGAAAGGGAGGTGTGTAATGATATATCTTTTTCCGTCCACTAACGGCGTCATGGATGCCATGTTCCCGCTTTAACAAGGTGCTGTCTGCTTTATTATTCTGTGTTTTAAGTGACTGGAGAGTTTCGGTAAACCACCGGCTGTGAATTTAGCTTCGGTGCGACGTCACTGGCTGTGGTTTGACCTGCTTTTGTCATGTGATCATTGGACATTTTTGAGTTTACTGTGAAGTCATGACTGACTTTCTCAGGGGAATGTGTCGGTTCAAACGTCCATTTTAAGGCTTTCAGACAAAGTCATGAATAAAAGGTAACTTTATTAATTTAACTGCCATCTAAAACATTTCACTTTTTATTGTTGGGATTATTTTCTTGATCATTGTTTAATATAAAAAAAACACATTATTTAAAACAGATATCACATCCAATGAAATGTTCTTGCTTTTGTACATTTGTGTTGAAGACAATAAAATGAATTGTATGAAACGTTTGTGTTTTCTCCTTCGTTTTGTCATTAGTTTTCTCTGAAAGTATCAGGAGAATCCGTCTTTATTTCTATCATGAATAACTTTGTATTTTACTGATTTTCCTTGCAGAAATGTGGTTCAATACAAACTTGGTTATGTTGTCACATTTTTCAGAGCTGAACGACGGCAAAAGACCCAGAAACTTTTTGCGGTTCATCCTGCCAAATGTTTTTTTCACATTCAGCCAGTGTGAAGGTGCAAAGCTTCAGTTGAGACAGTGACTCCATCTTCCTCCATCATATTCTTCTTCTCCACAACATTTCAGAGACAAAAATCTCTTTCGTATCCACCTCCATCAAAGTTTTAAATCTAAATTTTAAATCTTTACACTGAGGAATGGGAAGTGTGCAATAACTTGGTGTTCTGCTTGTTTTGCATTTTATTTTATTTTATTCTATTTTTTATTTTATTTTACCTGATGTGTTATGAGTGTGTGTGTAGCCTATGTGTACGTCTTTAGCTGTTGTTTGTATTTTATGTGTATTTATTGTTTCTAAGGGCAGCTACTACTCTGCACTACGCACTTTCTGAGTCCATGACAAATTTCCCCTAGGGGACAATAAAGTCTATTCTATTCTATAACTTTATACTCCACTAGATTTATTTTAAAGCTAAAGTTACTTTGCAGATTATTAATAAAAAAGCCACTCAGCAGTATCTAAAGTAATGAAAAGTATAGCTCCACCTTTACCAGCTGCAACATTAAAGTGATGAACACATTAATCCTTTCATAGACGTGATTCTGAAATGGGCCATTCTGCATAATGAGGATTTTTACTTTTGCTCCTGTATGTGTATTTTTATACTTGTATAAGATTTTGAATGGAAGAATTTTTTTTACTTAAAGTAAAATATGTGAATATTCTTCCACCACCTAAGTGAATGTCTGCAGGGTGAATTCATGGGAGGTGTCTGCACAACGTTCAAAGAAAGTCCTGCTTCATGCTTTATGGTGGCTCCGCCCCTTTCCCTGTAGTCACCGAGCACTTCCTGGTAAGTGAAGCTGTGTGTGTGAATGACGACAGGTTTTGCCTTGTGTATTACAGAAGATTTGCATGCTGGATCTCGTGCTGCGTTCACGTGCCTGAAGAAAGCAGAGTCACTGCCATCGGTGACACTGCTAATACACTTAGCAGGGATTAACATGGTGTGTGTGTGTGCATTGTATCCATGCACGACATCATTGTCCGTCAGTAGGCGGTGTGGAGATCGTAATGTTTGTGTGTGAGCGTGTACATGTGTGACCTGCAGACACATAGTAACCACCAGCGACCTTTAAATTTTCTCATGAAAATTTTCTATGACAACAGAAGCTCAGGAGGGTATTTTTGGTCTGTGGGGACATTCAAGTCATCTGTTAGATTTGAGTTGTAACCCTGGTTCTTCACCGCGTTCTTACTCCCAAGTGGTCGCATATGGACGCATGGTCAAGACCGCTGACTGTTTGTTTCCTGTGTGAAACAAAAAAAATTGAATGTTTTAGTTAAGTCCTACGTAAGTAACATAAGTAACTTTACTTAACTTACATTAGTTTAGTCAGGTAAGTATATCAGTTTTTTTTTTACCTAAACCACAATCTATTCCTAAACTAAGTTGTTTTTTTTTATTGACTAACCCAAACCAATGGCGATGTTCCACAATGTTAATCACTAGTTTTATTTTGAAAGTCTAACCAGATGTTGCTTGATGAGAGGCCTCCATGTGCAAAAACAACCCTAAATGGTAACCGGGCGTTAAAACGCCACGCCACCAAGCGTCCACTCATGACGAGCTGGGAGCGAGAATGTGTTTGGGTTTTTACGTGAATTTTGAAATGAGGCGTAACAACTGAAAGGAAACATCAACGGTTCAATAAAACCATAGACTCTATATAAGAAATGGGCGTAGTCATGGTGACGTCACCCGTTGGTTTGTGGACCGCCGTTTAGAAGCCTCGAGTTTGGCCGATAGGGCGCCACCATGTCGAGTTTTTACAACCAGGAAGCGCCCGGAAGTGACGATACGGCGGAGCTAACGGCCGTGTGCGGAGTGAGCTAGCTAGCTTAGCTAGGTGCAGCTGTAACTCAGGTTAACTGTCATTTTAACAGGCTGATAAGTTTGTCCAGAGAACAACAGTCTGAAAACTAAATGTTCTCACCAGAGAAAGTGAACAGCCGACTCCTGATAAGCTTTTTCAACGGCGCTGGTTAAATTTACACAGCGCCGAGGGTACGAGTGAAACATTCTCTTCTTTGTGGTCTATTTTAAAATAAACGGGACCATAATTTACTAAATGAACATCATGCTGTGTTGAAGAAGACTTGAAACTAGCGACTGAGACCATAAACTCATCAGGAAAGTGTTTACTGGGGTAATTATTCAGCTGAGAAGGAGAAACATTTTCCCATTATTTCTAATGGAGCCGGACTTCTTTTTGCAACCAGAAGAGTCGCCCCCTGCTGGACTTTCAATAGAATGCAGCTTTCAGGGACTTCAGCATCGGCTTCATGTTGTAGACCGGAAGCTTCCCGCTTGAATAAAACACTAACAAACAGACGCATGTTAGATTTAAAGGCAGGAAGTATTCTAGTCGATATGAGATCTTCTATTTGTTCAGATATTTGAAGCTCAGAAGATAAAATCAGACCGTGTTGTCTCTCAGTAACAGTTCACGTACAGCTGGGTTTTTGTTTTTTTATTGTGTTGATCTTGAGTGCTAAACTTTTTTTGGTACCTTACTGTCAACAAACTGTTAAATGGTGTTAAATTATAATCAGCTGTACAAGGACTTTGTATAACTAAAACAAAAACAGGATTTAAATCAGCAAGATGTGATTAAAGGAAACATAAATATGAATCTGACATTTTAATGCACTGCTAAGTAATAGCATTAGAGGGGTGAATGTGTGCTGAAGTCAAAATCTGGACGTGAACTTTGTGAGGATAGAGTGTGTGTGTGTGTGTGTGTGTGTGTTTTCTTGTTAATTTGCATTTGTGTTTATTGCTCAAGAGAGTCCGTTTGTGTTCTTTGTGTGTGAGTAGCATCGTGGTTTCTTGGGAAGGACTGGACGGAATCTTTCATTTGTGTGACTCTTCTCTTGCATGTGTATATATATGTGTGGGTGTGTGTGTTTTTGCATATACATATAAATGTGTGTGTGTGTGTGTGTGTGTGCACGCTCTGCTGGTGATCCAGTTAATGAAAGCGTTCCATCTGTTCATATATATATATATATATATATATATATATATATATATATATATATATATATATATATATATATATAACCCACAGGCCTGCAGCTGGGATAAAGACGATTCTAATATCTGCTCATTAAAAAAAAAACAACAACAAAAAAAAAAAATATAAAGAAAATTTCAAACTTCCTTCTCTGGAACCATGAGAAGATGAAGAACAACGGTTTCATTCAGTTTTAAATTCAAATTTGAGCCCCGTGGTGTTAAAAAAAAAACTGAATGAGTTCTTCTTGGCACAAGAAAATCGTCTTCTAGGAAAAAAAAATCAAACAAAGTTTCAGGTTTTTCTTAAAAATCACGAGACCAAGCCCACTGATGAAAACCTCTATTTAAGAATTAAAGATAAAACTTTTTTTCCCCGCACATATGAAACCACAGATTTGTTCTCACCCTTCCTGTTTTCCTGAATGTCTCGCTGTACATTCTGTCTCAGTGTGCAGGACTCCAATTTAAAATCCATGCATTGTCCAACACAGATGGTATGTGTTTGGACGGACAAGGCGTGTTTTTCATTCTTTGCATGTGGAACGGTGGTGAGAGGAGGAGGAGGAGGAGGACAGCGTGTCCGGGCGGGGGGGTGGTACATGAATCGACGCGATTGTTTCCCGCAGCCTAGAAAACGCTTCAAATTCAGTTAGAGAGCAAATAATTCCATGTTGGCCGAGGAATCTGCTGGTGGACTTTTAACCCCCGAGATAGAAAAGACAGAAACTTTTAGAGGATGTCTGAAAGCTGTAAGATAATTATCTGGTAGCTCAAAATTTCTTCCAGAATTCATGGCTAGACCTCCATGGATAGAGGTGAATCATCTAAATTTTCTTTCTACAAGTCTCTGATGCACACTGAGAAGATCTCGTGTAAACCAGGAACATAAAATAAAGTTGTGTGTCTGCCAAGTCTGTGATAAACAGCGGCTTCACAATAAAAGCCTCATCCTGGGTCACCGGTGGAAAGCTTTTAATGTGAAGTGGCAGCAGGAAATGTATAAAAAATAAATAAAAATTCATTATGTGTGATCAGTAAAATAGGGCATACACTGGAGCTTCAAACTGAAGAGATTCAGTCAGAATTGAGTTGAACTTGAGTTCAGTTTAGAGAGTGAAACTGCTTTGGTTTAAAGGGAGGAGATACCTCAGGTTGGCACGGCTTCAGACGAACCAGGTCAGGCGTCACGCTGTCAAAGCCTCCTCCTGGCTGCATCCCACCTGCCTCCCCGATCCTGCTCCAAGATCTCCTTTGTGTTCTCCTTCGTTGGCTTGACCTGACAAACTGTACAAATGGGACAAAAATAAATAAAATCTGCCGCTGCTTCATGCTTCAGAAAAACACATGGTTTTCAAGAGCAAGCCAAGTGTAATAAAGCAAAGTGGAAATTAAACTGTGGAGCATGTTGTAGAACATCCGCTTGAGCCCTGTTGAAGAACTTTGCAAACATGACGCAATCAGTTAACTGGTGGAGAAGACAAAGCTATATGCAAACGCATTGGGATTTATAAAACAGACACGTCTTCACAAATCTGTATCAGATTTTAGGTTTAGTTGTGAATCTATGGAACTGTATGCATCCGGTCCCTGGTTTCTGAAACCAGCTGAAACCCACCAATGTAAGACACAGAGACCAGAAAGAGGACTGAGGGAGGACAGATTCAGGTCACATTCCAGCTCTGGAGCTGCTGTTTTGGGGGAATTTAAGATATTTCAGCATGTATTTACGAAGAGCAGACAGACTGTGTTGTTGTGTAACGGGAGCTTCGGCTGCACCCACTTAACACAAACCCCCTTCAGTCATGCAGCAAATAGACACGTCCCATCTTTATTTGCTGCTGGTTTCTCAAACTGTCGCCCGTTTGACATTACAACATCCTGACAGTTTCTTGTTAAAGAACTGGGCTAAACAGAATATATATATCTATATATAAAAAACACACTATGCTGCATAACTTTGGCTGAACAGATCTGAGGAAGAAAAAAAAGAAGTTATTGCATTGATTTAATTTAAACCCAGGAGCAGTGAGCGACCAGTACGCGCCGGCAGCTGTGCTTAATGGGATTTTGAAACGTACACAGAGGTTTTAGTGAAATTTAAAGAAAATGTCTGCTTGAGATATGCAATAGATTTAATTAAGATGTAATGGAGTTAGTCTATTTACTAGTAAACATACGGACACAAAACCAGAACGATGCAGATGATCGCAGTTTGACTGGCTGCTCTCTGTGAGTTACCCTCTCTCCCCTAATGAGTGTACAGGGGTTGTATTAAATGAGATGTGTGTGTGTGTTTGCGAGGCACGTGTTTACTGTGTCATACAGATACAGACGCTCAGTGAGTGGCTCCAGGCTGGACACACACTCCCTGATCTCTAGAACTAATGAACCGTCCAAATTGCCGGCCATATTCTCGAGGTTTCAGAGTCCTTAAAAACCCTCTTTTTTTTTTTAGTTTTATCGTCCCAAACACATTCTCTGCATTCGGCCCCAATATAAAACCACACGCAGTTCCGGTTTCAGTTCATTAAGCGAAGGGACCAGATTAATAAAACGCAATGCCAGAAAATAATTTTACAATGTTCAGTACAGTAATGTAATTATACCTTCTTACCTGTCTCTTTTTAAACCGGAAGATGTTTTAATTTAGCTCGTAAACACTATATTCTCTAGCAGCATCACTATCTGCGGAAGAGGATTAGGGCCTCATGTGACATTTTGTTTTAGTTCTGAGTTTAAAGTCAGAATTCTGACTTTAAAGTCACAATTGTGAGAAAATAAAGTGTGAATTGTGAGTTTAAAGTCAGAATTGTGAGTTTAAAGTCAGAATTGTGAGTTTAAAGTCAGAATTGTGAGTTTAAAGTCAGAATTGTGAGAAAATAAAGTCAGAATTGTGAGTTTAAAGTCAGAATTCTGAGTTTAAAGTCAGAATTCTGAGTTTAAAGTCAGAATTGTGAGAAAATAAAGTCAGAATTCCGAGTTTAAAGTCAGAATTCCGAGTTTAAAGTCAGAATTCCGAGTTTAAAGTCAGAATTGTGAGAAAATAAAGTCAGAATTGTGAGTTTAAAGTCAGAATTGTGAGTTTAAAGTCAGAATTGTGAGTTTAAAGTCAGAATTGTGAGTTTAAAGTCAGAATTGTGAGTTTAAAGTCAGAATTGTGAGTTTAAAGTCAGAATTGTGAGAAAATAAAGTCAGAATTGTGAGAAAATAAAGTCAGAATTGTGAGTTTAAAGTCAGAATTGTGAGTTTAAAGTCAGAATTGTGAGTTTAAAGTCAGAATTGTGAGAAAATAAAGTCAGAATTGTGAGAAAATAAAGTCAGAATTGTGAGAAAATAAAGTCAGAATTGTGAGAAAATAAAGTCAGAATTGTGAGAAAATAGTCAGAATTGTGAGAAAATAAAGTCCGAATTCTGAGTTTAAAGTCCGAATTCTGAGTTTAAAGTCCGAATTCTGAGTTTAAAGTCCGAATTCTGAGTTTAAAGTCCGAATTCTGAGAAAATAAAGTCAGAATTGTGAGTTTAAAGTCAGAATTGTGAGTTTAAAGTCAGAATTGTGAGTTTAAAGTCCGAATTGTGAGAAAATAAAGTCCGAATTCTGAGTTTAAAGTCCGAATTCTTAGTTTAAAGTCCGAATTCTTAGTTTAAAGAAGAATTCGGAGTTTAAAGTCAGAATTCTGAGAAAATAAAGTCAGAATTCTGAGAAAATAAAGTCAGAATTGTGAGTTTAAAGTCAATCTACTGCGCAAGTGTCCGCCAAGCCGACTCCAGTCAGATGTATAAACAGAAGTAGTCCGCGTCCGTGGATCCACCCCAGCGTGGCTCAGTTATCCCCTGCTGTGAGGCTGCAGTGGAAGCAAGTGTGTTCGGCTCAGCGCAGATCGCTATGATTGAAAATTGGCTCTGGTCTTTAAAAAAAAAATCACTTTTCAGTTTAAACATCATTTGGCTGTAAATAAATGCTCAGACACACATTGTCAGACATCATATCTGCAAGTGTTTAGGCAATGTTGTGACACCCACCCGACTCTCAGATGATAATAATACTGAATGTCAAATCTAGTTAAAATTCTGTGCCTAAACTCTACTGCCAAGTCCAGGAGTTCCCCCCTTTATCTGAGAACATGGACAGAAAACCTTGTTTCTCAGCTGTAACGTAATGTAAAAGAACATCTCGCTGACCTCCAGGTCCTGGTGTGTGTGTGTGTGTGTGTGTGTGTGTGTGTTGCTGTGGGTAGAGAGCTGCGCTAACATTAGCGAGGTTCAGCTCCATAATAATACCAACACTGATCACCTTCCTGGGAGCTTTAATGCAGATAAAAGCATCCACCGACTGTCTAATAGTAGTCCCCAGCCCATAAACGTACCAATTAACGTGGCATTACCTGCACCCATCTGCAGGATGGCACAGGTGTGGGGGTGGGTGTGTGTGCGCTGGAGCTCTGTCTCGGCACTGTAATGCAGAATGAAGGCGAGATGTTCCCCTGCTAATGGCTTTGGATAGGAGCCTGCAGTGGCAGGACTGACTGACCAACCGGCTGCTGGGTGATGGAGCCTGGTTCACTGCCAACACACAGAGTTGACCACCTCCTGAGGGTGGAAAGAGAGAGAGAGGGAGAGTGTGTGTGTCTGGTAGTTAATGTTTTTTGGAAATTGAAAGTGACGTGCTGCCTCCGGAGCATAAGAACGGGAAGAAGTCGGGGTTTTTTTGGTACTTAATTATTTAAAATGATGCTCTAAAGTGATCAATACGAGAGCGGACTGACGGGAATATTTAACAAGCTGATGCTGATAGCTAAAAGTGCTCTGTGTAGTTGTTTAAACCTTTTAAAACACCTTAAATTTCCCCTTAAGTTTCTTACACTTCAGAAAAACGCTTAATCATGGCGAATGCCCGTGTGACATTATGTTTATTCTTTTTCTGCTCTGAAGCTGTTTGATGCTTTCACTGGGTTTTTACAGCTGCAACAGCAAATGGACAATGCACCAAATTTTCTGTACACATTTCTCCCCAAATTTCGCCTGACATGTTTGGTATCTTTGGGAACTTAAGGGAAGTGAGAGACACAGACGCAGAGAGACAGCCGGCCTCCCCTGAGAGTTTGAACAAAGAGATTAAAAAACACAAAGACGGACGGAGAGACAAATGAGGACGCACTGGGATCTCACCGCTCAGGACACATCCAGAGGTGGTAGAGGATGCAATTCACCACATGTCGTGAATGAAAAATTCAACCCTAACAACTAACATCAAACGCAATTCATCAGGCAAAATCTCACGTCTTCTCTCTCTGGCTGTGGCAAGTAGATATGCAGCACAGCTGTAAAGCGGGGGGTTCTGTATTTCAGGCATGAGTAATTCATTTTCATTTATACTATGTTCAGGGACAGCTGGAGCTCTTCGAGGCCTGGATGGACATGAAACTCTCCTCGTTGAAAGCATCAGAACATAACACGAAGGACTGATAGAAAAAGATCAGGGCCCGTATTCATAAAGATTCTAAGAGTCCTCTCAGAAACTCTTAATTTAGCTTAAAAGCTTTTACGTAGGAGTCTCAGCTTAAGAGCGATCAGGGACTGATCTGAGAGCAGCTCTGAGCAAGGAAAAGACAAAAAACTTTCATCTTAGTGAGGAGGCGGGGTCGACCCCGTTGCTATGACACAATCTTTTGAAGACTGTGATTGGTTGGTTGTCCAAGAAGGAAAAAAAGAGTGATTTTAAGGACATCTAAGTACAAGTAACATTTCCTATTTGACCGTTCTCCCACACACACATTATATATGTGTATATAAATCCTGTTTTTTATTTACCATGCTGTTAATTTCCTAAAAGGTATCTGATTGGCTTAGAATGATAAAAATTGTTCCACTCTTTCCAGTCACACTGATTGCTGGCGTTTCTATTTAAGTGGTGGTTTGAATGTTGGTTTTAATGGATCAAACAAGGAATCAAAACCAAAAAGGGTGAGAAAGAACAACTGGACAGAGGAACAGTGTTTCCTGTTGGCCCAGTTAGTGTATGAACACAAGGTCGTTCCGAAAGGAAAATTCGGGCCGGGTGTCACAGCATGGGGCGAGAAGCAGACGAGGGAGCGTAAAGAACAAACTATTAACGGTTCATTCTGCTTGTGCACCAGGGAAGCTGATATATTCATACATGCAGTTTTTTAAACGAAATGAACTGCGACACAATAAGAGGCTCTGAAAGTGCTGTGATTGTTTGTGTGATCACGCTTACACGATCCCTGCACGATCTAATCTATAGCGTCTGATTAACTCACTGTCATCCTGCAACACATTCCTTCTCCCTCTTCGTCTTTCTGCCATTTTCTCCTCTACTAAAGAAACTCTTAAGCCTCTTAAAAGTCCTCGTCCCTGCTCCTAACAATTCTGACCTTAAGAGCTCTTTTAAGGGTTAAGATGCTTTATGAATTACTTTTTTCTTTACTAGGATTTTTCTTTAATTTTAAGAGTAAATGCCCACTTTTCTAAGAATTTTCTTGTCACTAGGAGCTTCTCTTTGCCTTAACATTCTTTATGAATACGGGCCCTGGCTGTTTGATAAAAAGTCAACAGGGTGGGCAGAAAAAAGGAGTCACAAGTCATATGACTCCCGGGTGAAAGCTAAAAGTCTTGCTCTTTAGAAAACTGATTACACAGTCTGCAGCTTAAATCAATTCACTTTGAGGTCATGGATCAATGTTGGTAAAACATTCTGAATTCGCTACAGCTTTAACTTCCTCTTTTCTAATGACGTCCGGGGCTCATGGGGGTGGTAATATGAACAGGGCCTACAGGACAGTGAGGGGGTGGAGTTGGTGTGAGGGGCAGACAGAGAGGGGTGTTCATTCAGCTCCCTGGGGTGAAGGGTCCAACCGGCTTTAGAGCCTCAGTAGATCAGGACTGACCCCCACTGCTCCCTCGGGTTCAATTACTCAGTCTGAAGAAAATGTTCACTCTGGTGCCGAAGCGTCAGAGCTCGGTCCTCACCGTGGAGACGAGAACAGACAGATACTTCGCTGGACTGAGACCGGTCCACCTCACGAGGTCTCCTGCGTACACTCCGCTCTTCAGAGCACTCAGGTGGTAATCTCATCTCGTTACCCCTGACAGCTAATCACTAATCAACACTGTTCGTCTGGGCAATCCCTTCTCTTTTGTTATCATCTGAATCAACGTCACTTTCCGACGCCTGCGCGGTCCTCTGTGTTTAAGATTGTAAAATTAAAGGCACATTCAGATGAATATTTGTTTGAATAAAAAGCTAGCTCCAGAATTAGTTTCATATTTTAAACATGATCAACCACCACCTGGACTTTATTCTGGCACGTTAGGAAGTATGTCCCAGTGACACATTTTGCCAATAATGAATTATTCAATCAATTTTGCTTGAACAGAGTTGGAATGGACAGCAGAACTAAAGAAGACACAGTAACCTCCATTTAATGTTCCTCATCAAACTTTTGACTTTGACTGAGAACATAACTTGAGTGGTAGTATTGTAGTCAAGACCAAGACCAGAGTTTGTCGAGACCGAGACAAGACGGAGACTTTTAGGGGCTGAGAGCAGTTGAGACCAAGACCGAGGGAGGCCGAGACCAAGTCAAGACCAAGACCAGTTCCCTGCATTGCATGGCACGCAATAAAATGTGGAACAAGATCATAGGTAGTTCTCACATAAAACACCCACATACAAACTCTAAGAGCTGATATCAACATGAGCATCGTGGGGAAGGGGGGACAGTCATTAATCAGGGTTATTGGTTGCATTTGAAGCAAAATGTTTTACTTCCAATCAAAGTTAGGATGTTAAATTAGACAACGCAAAAGCAATGTATTGATATTCCCAAATTTATGATGTTGACTGGTGTTGAAATAAAATCCCGTGTCCCCAATGTCCGAGACCGAGATAAGACCGAGTACAAAGGCGGGCTGTACCGGTCTTGAGTACTACAACACTACTGAGTGGATCAACAAACGTCTTCACACATCTTAAACATTACTAACATTTCGATGATGGAGTTTAAAGGCGGCAACTTTAGGTAAAACCAAACTGTGCAAAGACCATCACATCACCATTAAACAATGGACCAGCTTATCAGTTAGAACCATTTCATCACCACATAATGTCAAATAACCAAACAAGCTGTTTAAAGTATGAGGCTCTAATTTTGACAGATGTTGGTGTTGAAATGAGCGTAGATACGAAAGGTTTTGAATCCGTGCAGTAGATGCTTCAGCCAATAGCTGAAGTTCTGCAGTTGCTGAAAGGTATTTCTTCAGGTCTATGAAGGCCAAAGGAAAACAAGCTTCTTTTTGCCAGCGAGAGGCCCAGATTGTTTTTCCAGGTGTCCGACAACATTGTGGAAAGGATCCCTACGAGGGACAACCTTTGTTTTTGACAGGAAACAGAAGTCTCTCTCAAGGACAATTCTCACTCTGAAATCTTGTGAGAACCGTAGGAAGAACTTGTAGGCAAAAAAAAAAAACATTTAAAAAAACTCCTCTCCCTCGTTTCCACCTGCGGGCTCCTGCAACAACTCGCCTGTTTGTGGCTGCAGGCTGAAACCATCTACTGCACAGGTTCCAGTTTGGTTTATTCAAATCATCACTGTTTTTCTTTTCTTAAAACTACATGTTCTTGTTATTAATACCAATGGTATTACATATAAATGCTTTATGTAGAAAATATACAGTCGTATACAATCATGACTTTCTTTATCATTTGCTTTGTCTTGATTTTCTTTGGACTTTTCTACGTGAGATGTGACCTTATCCTGCATGTTCCATTTTGTCATAACATATAGCATATTGATAAATGATGCATTTGGCTGATTATTTGTCAATATACTTTAATATGTCTGCTGTGTTTATTGTGGGGGTGAGGGCAGGTGAGCGAGTTATTGTTTTGACAGGACATACGTATATGCTGCAGGACCCCCGTGAAAATAAAATTATACATCTCAAGGGGTTATCCTGAAATAAATTCAATTCCAGACTTTATTACAGTCCAGGTTTACAAACACTGAAATTATCCTATAAACAATCCGACAAAGCCATCCGATCGACCATAAAGCACACTACACCAATAACTGTAAGACAGCTCGCATTGTAGAAATACTCACCATATGTTGAGTGACTGACTGCTGGAGTCTTTCTAGATTCTTTAACTCACTTTGCAACTGCCTCAGTTTGAATTCATAGTATTCTTGTATAACATGGACTTGAACCAATTCAAAGTCAAAAGGTCAGCTCACAGTGTGACGTAAATGGCATAATTTACACTTTACAGGGTGAAAAAAACTTAAATTGTCACATGACAGACAAATATAGTAAAGTTTAGCTCACGGATTTGACATCATGCCCAGTCCTCTACTTGTCTTCACTGAACAATATTATTTTTTTGGATTCGGTTACCTCGCAATATGATTTTTCCCGTGGGTGCCCTGGTGCTTGAGCACTGGCAAGTACATCACTATCTCTCTCGTCCCAAGTGTCCACTCAGTACACCAGTCAAACCGCAATGAGCTCACTCAACCGCCAGCCCCCGGGGGCATTGTGGGTAAACTGACAACATTATGCTCTCTATTGACTAGTGGAGTGCACTCCAGGGACCATGGACACCAAGCAATTATACACACATGCAGTACAGAGCATAAACCAGAGTATACAAATATACATACGGAACTACAGGCTGTATATACAAACACACACATTGATTGTTTACACACGCACACACGGCTGGTCACATGAAAACATGATCACACGAGGGGCAGTCTATCTTAAGACGGTTTATCATTCAGCTTGAACGCAATACAGTTTGTGTGTTGAAGTACAGTCGTGGTGAGCGGCTGAAAGCATCCAGGCTGCGCTATGCCAATGTTCTGACATGAGGTTCAATTTTTATATATTTAAAGTGACACACTGGACATCTGGAAACTGGACAAATGCCAGAATAGCCGCCCAACCATGGGCCACTTGGGTCGTTCAGAATGGGTCATCATTGCATTGATGAAACAAAAACAGCAGTGAGAGAGGTGAGTTGTCGGCCAACTTTGATTATGGTTGACTGGCCCGGGTGAGTGGGCTGCTGACCTACTGCAGTTAGTTATTACATCTGACAGCCTCTCTCTCACAGCAAAATTACTTTTACTTTTTGTAAATGACACTAACTGGGAAAAAGTTTGGATATTTCCTCACAAATACCTGATTGTAACCAAGGTGAAGGAATAATTCTCCGATATTATCCTTCTAATCACTACATGGTTAAATTTAAAAGAGACATCAATACAAACTGTTCTTTCTGTGAAGACAGACCAGAAACTATTTTGTACCTTATTTTTGCTTCGTTTACACAACAGAACATTCTGGCAAAACTTCAGTAGCCTTGTCATTTACCATATTTATAGAGGTTTTGCATTAATGTGAGTGCATGTGATATTTTGTTTCTATTAAAAGTTAAAAAAAAGAAAAGAAAGAAAGGAAAAGAAAAGTTACTTATAATACATTTAACAATTCTAATGGCAAAATTCTACATTCATAAATGGAAATTCAGCAGTAAAAAACCTAACTTTGTACTTTTTCTTCATGAGGTTGTGCATTGTGTCGGTTTGGTTTCTGAATCCAGCAACAAAAAAAGCTCTGAAAACTCTCAACATGTGATCCTCCTCCTTTATGCAAAATAGGCTACCCCTGGCAACGTTTTATTTTATATTATTTGTAAATTATATAATTGTATTCTGTTATGTATACCTCTTTATGTACCATGTGAAGGTCAGGAAATACTCCATAAACTTTCATTGTTATGCAGATGATACTCAATTATATCTATCAATCAAGCCAGATGAAACTTGGAGTTATCTTTGACCAGGACATGTCGTTTAACTCTCACATTAAGCAAACATCAAGGACCGCCTTTTTTCAATCTTCGTAATATTGCAAAAATCAGGAACATCCTGACTAAAAATGATGCAGAAAAACTAGTCCATGCATTTGTTACTTCTAGACTGGATTACTGCAATTCCTTATTATCAGGCTCTTTGAAAAAGTCCATTCAGACTCTTCAGCTGATCCAGAATGCTGCAGCACGTGTTCTGACAGGAACCAGTAAAAGAGATCATATTTCTCCTGTCTTAGCTTTTCTGCATTGGCTTCCTGTAAAATCCAGAATAGAATTTAAAATCCTTCTCCTCTCATACAAAGCTCTTAATGCTCAGGCACCATCTTATCTTAAAGAGCTCATAGTACCTTACTACCCCACCAGAGCACCGCGCCCCCAGAATGCAGGGTTACTTGTGCTTTTCACGTGATGAGATAATTGTTGTTGTGATTTGGCACTGTATAAATAAAATTGAATTGAACTGAATTGAAGTGTAGTCCTCTGTTGGCAATAAAGTGAAGAATATAAAAAAAGCAAGAGGGACAATTAAAAAGAGAAAAAAATGTAATGGTGGCACTGAAAGCTGAGAGAGAAGACGTTGAAGTCCCCCGAGGCTGATGCAGACGAATGTTTTAAAATTATTCATTTGGCACCGTTTTCAGTCAGTCATCTCAGCCAGTGAGCCTGAAGACACTGGCAGGGGACAGGATGGCCGATCTGAGTCAAAGACTCCAGGGCCATTCATTCCAGGTAATCCATTTTGAAAAATAATATGTCAGTACTGTGCTGATGCACACACTGTTTTGGAAATGCAACCATTAGTGAATTGCATATAAACACAGGTTCGGTACTTACTTCAGAAAATTGAGTTTAATTGGTTTCATTTTTGTCTGCTGCTTTGGCATTCAGGTTACTGATGCTGCAAAAACACGGTTATTGTTAAATGAACAGATGGTCCAACCAACCGATGTTGCCATGCAGCTTGTGATGGACTGCTGAAGTTTCTTGAATGGATGAAAGACGAGTGGGAAAGATACAAATTACTGCTCCATGCAGTGACATGTGAACCATGACCTATCCAAAACCAA
The DNA here is from genome assembly GCA_024633595.2 of Lepomis macrochirus. Lineage (NCBI taxonomy): Eukaryota > Metazoa > Chordata > Actinopteri > Centrarchiformes > Centrarchidae > Lepomis > Lepomis macrochirus. Next base: position 2,936,817 of record JALXJV020000009.1, read on the forward strand.
AACAATGTCATCCAATCCTAGCCATCAGACAGCTCCTTGAAGAAATGCACTCATACATGTGTGTCACATACAAATACAAGTGTGTAACACACTCACACTAGTGTGTAACATACAGATACTAGTGTGTAACACACTCACACAAGTGTGTCATATACAGATACTAGTGTCTAACACACTCATACTAGTGTGTCATATACAGATACTAGTGTTTAACACACTCATACTAGTGTGTAACACACTCACACAAGTGTGTCATATACAGATACTAGTGTCTAACACACTCATACTAGTGTGTCATATACAGATACTAGTGTCTAGCACACTCATACTAGTGTGTAACACACAAGTGTGTAACATACAGATACTAGTGTGTAACACACTCATACTAGTGTGTAACACACTCACACAAGTGTGTCATATACAGATACTAGTGTGTAACACACTCATACTAGTGTGTAACACACTCACACAAGTGTGTCATATGCAGATACTAGTGTGTAACACACTCATACTAGTGTGTAACATACAGATACTAGTGTGTAACACGCTTGGAGCTGCCTCCTGTCAGATCACACAGCTCTGCTCAGTGCTATGAAAAGAAAAAATGAAATGTGAAGAGAAGCCGAGAAAGAGAGAAAACAGTGTTTTTAGGCCAGTCTAGTTAAGACCTCACTGTCCCAGTTGAACAGAATATAGAGCTCACACTCTGAGATGAAAGCTCTGTGTGTGTGTGTGTGTGTGTGTGTGTGTGTGTGTGTGTGTGTGTGTGTGTGTGTGTGTGTGAACTGTACACTCAGCAGTAGGTCTGTCTCTCTGGGACAGATCTCAGTAGGAGTTGGAGCGACAGTGTACAGTGAATCTGTGTTCTCAGTCTGAAGCAGTGAAGCAGTCTATTTGAACAGTGTGAGGAGAGCCAGCTGACTGGTTACTGTTAAAAGCTCTGGACTGCAGAAATCTTACCCTGTCTATAATCAAACCTGTGGCTCCATTCGGTCTGAACACATTCACGATGCCGGCAAGAGCATTAAAGGGACACTTCAAATCTTTTGACTTGATACGAATCAAGCAGTCTGAGCCTGGTCTCACCTTCATTTGTAGCAACGTTAAAGTCACTTTGATGGAATCACTGTGATCAGTGGATGCCTTGAGAAGGCAAATTAAATCTCTGCAGTGCTTCAGCATGAGTGCAAGGTTTTGCACCGTCTCAACAGACTTTTAAAGGAGAAGAGAACCAGAGAGTGTGAAATGCAGGAAGCTGTCATATTAGCTGTTACATCATCCATTTTATATAACCCTGCTCTGGTGGAGAATAAACTGCTCCATGAAAGCGGCATGGTCTTCAGTCACTCATCAGACAGGCGCCGGTACAAATACGTTACGGTTAGCTTCAAAAATGTAGCAGGCTTTTTCTGCACATTGTACTCTTCACTTTATACCTGGAAGGTTTTTTGAGGACGAATTTCCTGTAAATGAATCTTTTCAGTTTCTTCTCCCAGCAAGAAACACACATTTAAGGTGCTTGGAATATAAAACCTGGCGGTTTTCGATAAGTTTACATAAATTTAAGACGCTACATGGAACACATTGAATCAGATGAATGCAATCACCTTATTACACACCTAATTTATTTTAGTTTTTGCTTAATGATGCTGTTTTGACCAACAATAGTGAATGACAAATATAGATAATTACTGACAAGTACCTCTCATCCACTCTGTAGGGTAAGACTCTATAAAAATTAGCCTCGACTACGAAGAAAGTGAAAAACAAAAAACATGTTTCAGTGCCATCAAAGTGATAATGTGGCAAAGCGCCGTCTCTTTCCGATTTATAGCATTTTGAGCCATTGCAGCTTCTTGCACTTAATCACTTACCAGGTGACATCATTTAGGTCTGTGAGGGTTCAGGGCTTAAGGTTTAGGGGGGACATTTAGGTTGGGCCCCTGTGTCAAAGTCACCGAACACTGACGGGTGGAGCGAGCCGACCAAAACAAGGACTACAAACTACAAACACTGTGCTATGCCTTGTGCACATTAGAGGAATTTGTAATCTTTATTTTTTATACGTATTTTAAATACGTGCAATACCACATGTAAGATGTGACATGACATCCTGTTTTTAGCGTTTGCGCAAACATTTGTTAGCTTGTAATTGGGACGGATTTTTGACCCTACAAACTTTTATCGTCTCGATCCAGAGATGGTCCATGCAAAGCTTCGTGCCGACCGGACTTGCGGCTTTGAGGAGTTAATTAAAATAGGTTTTTCAGTTTTTCGCGATGTAGCGAACAAAAGTTTGGTGGAAATGGGCGTGGCCTATACCACAAGATTCAGCTGGATCCGCGTGGATATAAGGTTTTTGATATGCGCCTACATAGGTGGGAGTTCCAACCCCAAACGCATTGACCTTGCTTAAAACGCCCCCTAGACGTAGTTGTGTGCTGATTTTTGAGCCTAAGGTCATCAACAAGAACTCAAACTACCTTGTGAGTTTTGCGTCTCTAGCACTTACCGTCTAGGCTGCAGTATCAGTTTTGTTCAAGAAGATTAAAATTAAAAACGAATACAATTCCAATAGGGTTCCAGCTCCGCTGGTACTGGGAACCGCGACGCCTTGCATTCGTGCGTTCCCAGCCCACTCGGGCTATAATACATTTTATAGTGTGAGCAAATACACAACACGTTGGTGACGCTTCCCGGTCAGCTCGCTCTCATCTGCTGTTGCGGGCTTCTGATTGAAGGCACCATGATTTCAAATCCAGTCTGTGACTTTCTGATTATTTCTTTAACCCCTTACACTACAAGATAATTTGGGCTGATAATCTGTTCCGACCAGCCTCGGTCGGGAACCCGCCCCCGCAATTGGTTGGGGGGTGAATCAGACCCAAACTTGGCCCACTTCTCACTTCTTCTAGTGTGCGGCAGCTTTAGAGGAGCTTCCTAACCATATTTGAACCTGACTGCAGCCACAGTTTGTATGAGTCACCATGAAACACAGGCTGGATGTCAGTTAAGACAGTATCTGTCTGTATAAATGACAGCTGGTCGTCTGCTGCTGGGAGAAAATGCTTAAAATTCAACAAACAATTCAGCGTATAGTTGCAAACGTGCATCTTTGTCAGTCAAAGTTGTTTCGCCAAACAAGAACAGACTTTTGCTCTATGAATAAAAAGAAATAAGGATCCTTATTAAGAGAGTGTGGTTAGCCTGACTCGAATTAGCTGACTGCAGTCAGGATAACTGAGTTTAGAGCGAGATGATGGTGCTGATAATCTTAAATGAGTTAAAGAGAAAGAGCAGTTGTTCACATCCAGAGCAGGTTTACCACATTTTTCTGTCCAATTTCTGCCCATATTTGTTATATTTTCAAGTTTGCTTTTTGAGGAGAGAGCACAGGGAGACGACGTCTCTCTCGCTGCTCGTTCTGAATATACTCCATAGGCTGCATCTGATCCTTACTGAGTTGATGTTCTGGACATATTTCCAGTCTAAAAAAGTTTGAAATGACGGATTAATCCTGGGAAGATTGCTGAATTTTACAGGGATGTCTAGAAAGTAAAACAGAGACGATCTCCCGTATTGACACAACAGTTGTGCAAATTCACAAATGAGTAATCTTAAAGCATGTTTAACCCCCTTATTTATTACCAATGTGTTGTATGTTACTGCTAAACATTATCTACACATGTTTTTTTCTTTCCAGGCAGCCCTTGGCTCAGTTACAATCACTGTCCAGGTTCAGTACACTGCCCTGGTTTGGTTTCTAAATCTGCCCTGTTGTCTAAGCAGTGGCACCGTATCAAGCCATGTTTACTGCCATCAGGTTAGCTTGCTGTAGCCTTCAGTCTGATGTGTAGCCTACAGTTTGACTGCTGACAAGCTGTCTTACACTGTCCACAACAACAACAACAACAACATTCTTCTGCCAACTAGAATCATCCAGGGTTATTTTGCTTGCTTAAGGACACTCCGTCTGTAGACTTTAAGGTATGAGGAAGTGGGCTTCAGCTCTCAGCAGGTAACTAGTGATCTTTTGTTCACAAGAGCTAATGTGCTGAGAAAACACAGATCGCCTTTGGGCAATCTAATAAATTAAATCAGTAATCCCATCAATCAGTGTGCCTGCTTGTTCTGTTTACGGTTTCAGCAGGTGAAGCCAATCCCAGCATGCACCGGATGAGAAGCAGGTACACCCCTGGACCAGATAACAGTATAATCACAGGGGAGGTGACAGCATTAACCCCTGAGCCACCGAAGTGGAACTTCATGTGTATTATGTAAACGGCACAACAATGCGAAGGTATATCTACGATCAACATGTTTCAAATTAGGTAAAAAATACTTTTCCTGAAGCAGTTTTACTCCATCAAATGTACACAGACAAGAGTGAAAGTGCACGTTTCTACATAACCAACAGCTGCAGCCTGCAGAAATACTCCAGTGTTCAAATGTGTGAAAATAAAGGGAGGGGGAAAATCTGCATTACAAAAAATCTGAATGCATCTGTAGTGTACAGTGGCGGTCAACCGTTTTGACCTCATCCCATCAACAGATCCGTGGAGAACCTAACCCAAACCCAACGTACATAAGCAGCATTTCAGCTCCGTATCAGAGTTTATCTCCGTCTACATTAAAACGCCATCTAGTTATTGTTCAGGAACACTGGGCATGCGCGTGCCGGTGTAAACATGAAGCATATGGTCTGTTCCGCAGTTACAAAAAATTTGGTGAAAGAGAAAAGTACTACAGACGAAGACCCACAACAGATTTTATTTTTGCATGGACGGAAAACGAGCTGAGATTGATACTGAATGTAACATGAGTGTTTAAAGCGACTGCAGCGGCAGTAAACGGCGACATGCACAGTACAAACGTAGGCTGTAAGTGTTATTTGCATGGTAAAATATATTTTAATAAATGTTATTTGATTTAACCTTTATTCAAACAGGTGAGTCTCACTGAGATTAAAATCTCTTTTGAAAGAGAGACCTGGCCAAGACGCAGCACAAAAGAAGATAAAAGACAAGTTTCCAACATATAAAAGACATCAATCATACATACATAAGTAACACAAGCCCCTGTGTTGAATAAGGCACAATACAACTTTATAAACAGCGACAATGACCAGTGTTCACCTGCTCCATATGCGCCAGAGTTTCAAGGTTCCAAGCAGAAGGTGCAGAAAACCTGAGGGCTTTTTTACCTAATTCTGTTTGGACACGGGGGCCCAACAAGTGTAGGATGTCCTTTGAACGTAATCCATAATGGCCTTGAGTACTTGTTCAAAAGATACTCAGATAGGTAGGAGCTAGTCCAAGAAGGGCCTTATAGATAAAACACAGCCAATGAGTAAACCTTCTTAGAGAGAAGGCCCTTTAGCTTTATAGTAAAGGGTACAATGATGTTTCCTACAACTACAGCGAGTGAAAAAACACGATGCACAATGACACACAACATCCAGTTTCTGTAGGCACTGGGCAGAAGCACTCATATATCTCAGATCACCATAATCTAATATGGGAAGAAAAGTGTCACCAGATATTTTCTTCCTTGAATGGATAGGCATGATTTGATCTGTAGCGAAAGCTTTATCTTGCTAACATGAGTTCTGAAACACAAAAATAAAAAAATACTAAAAATACCAAGTCAAAAACTCTGTCAGCAGCATCGTCTTTCTGCTTTGCATGACTTATGAGACCCAATCAGAGAGCCTAGGGTGAGCGTCTGCGTCATCGTTTCTAAAGTCCTCCGTTTTCAAACTTCTCTGTTTTAGGTCTTTGTTTTTTATTGTATAAGTCCGGACGGGAGGTGCAAACGTAACAAAGGGTCGTTTTAAAAACGCAGTGGTGTGGATGGGGCCTCAGCCTCAACCCTCTGGCCAGCTTAACACAGCCAGAGCCATTTATAGAAGTCAATGATCCCCTACTGAGCGAGGGTTAGAGCCACGGGGTTTACTACAGGTTAAAAGTCTCAGGTCTCTGGTTTGGTTCAGGTTCAGAGGTACGAGTTGGTTCCAGTCTGGTTGGGTCTTTAGATCAGAGTAGTTATTATAATTCCCAGCAGATACTGTATGGAAGACATACCGCAACAACCAAGGGCGTCGTGGGGACATAAGGGCTCAGATAAGGGGTGTGACGATGCACTTAGCTGAGAATACGTGGCAATGCTCAATATTGGGCTCATGAGAACAGGAAGGGAAGATATTTTAACACTATTATGAAGAAATTTTCAATGCTAAGATAGATGAGGGTCCTAAAATTGCAGTAATAAATGCCTTTTATTCCAATATAGTTTTATATATTTAAAACAAGCTACTGATTAGAAGCTTGTTTTTTTAGCTTAAGTTATTTTTGGGACAAAGCACATTTGTTTCTTCTATTTTTACGTTGCATTGCATGTTTTCTTATTGTGCCAACAAACCTTTCTCAAAGCAAGCAAGCAAGCAATTTTTCTGAACATTTTTAAGAAATGCTTTCAAAATAAGTGATGGGGACAAAATCAGCCATTTCAAAAAGTGCTGGGGACAACTAGCTTGTGTCCCCAGTGTAAATGACACCTATGGCCACAAGAGTGGTAACACTAACACACAGAGGCCTGTCAAGACCAATGAAAGAGGCAATACGTATACACTTTAAAAATTAAGAGTTGAAATGAAACACAACCTCTTTTTCTTAGAGGATATACAAGATGTGTCTGTTGTTCTCTGGTGTTTTTAATACTTCTAAAAAGTTTTGTGAGTACTGTAATCTTTAAACAATAAATTGTTGATAGTCTCAGTTTTTACTCTGAGTCACCCGATGGACAGATGTTAGCTCAGGCTGTTCATTTCAGTTGTGGCCCAATCAGGACGTCCAACATGGCCGCCAGAAGGTGTGTTGCATCACCTAAGAATCCTTCTGTTCCCTCCCTCCACCTGCCCATCACCCATCTACCCTCCGTCCTCCCAGTGTGTCTGCCTTGTAGTGAGGGATGGAGTGGGGGGGTGATGGGGGTTGGGGGGGAAGGGGCACCTAACAAGATCACCGCCAGCTAATCAGCAGGGCAGATTTTCATTGGCCGAGAGCTATGGGGCCAGCCCACGGTGGGAGGTTGTCATGACAACAACACCAATTGACACTGACAGGTCATTGCTACACATAATGGGATTATGGAGAGAGGGAGTGGAGGGACGGGTAGAGTGAGGTGGGGGTGAGAGAGGCTTTGTCAGAGAAGGGAGAGAGAGAGAAAATGACTGTGTGTTGGTTCCACAGCCGCTCCGGTCATCCTATGTTAGCAATGTTAGTATATCTCAGTACTGCTTTTGACACTGTTGACCATTCTATAGGGGCGGCTGTGGCTCAGGAGGCAGAGGGGATTGCCCACTAATCGGTTCAATCCCCGGCTCCTCCAGGCATCATGTCGAAGTGTCCTTGGCAAGACACTAAACTGCCCCCGATGGCAGTTCCATTGGTGTGTGAATGTTAGTTCTGTTTGAGCACTGAGGCTCAGTGTATGAATGGGTGAATGCAATATAGTGTAACAGCGCTTTGAGACTAGAAAGGCACTATACAAATACAGAGCATTTATATTTACAATACTACTGGTTGCTCTCAGTTGCAATTTGTATATCCAGGACACGGACTATTTCATCTGAATTGGTAATTATGCATCTTAGTAGACAAACAGGATGTGTTCTGTTCCCCAATCTTTGGTCCTCTTTAAAATGTACTCACTTCCATCAGGTCAAATTATACAAAACAGTAATATCAACTATCATATTTATGCAGACGATACCCACATTTACAAATACATGACTGGATGTGCCTAAATATTCTCCAGATAAATCCAGATAAAACTCAGAGATAATTGTCTTGGGCACAAAAGAAGGAAAGCGTTCATCTAGACTCTTTGTCTGCTGAATCTCAGACTCAGAGTTAGCATCCATTTCAAATCAAATACAAAATCTACACTCAACATTTTAAAACAAAGCATAGAAACATTAATTCATGCTTTAATGGTCTTTTCTCAAACACCCTGGCCATCACATACTTAAGTTTTATTTTAACACCCTACACTGGATGTTTTTTTTTTTAGAACTGAGTGAGAGAGTCGGGGATCTGTTTGCTTTAAAGTTGGAAACCTGCAAGCTCAAATGCTTAAAACATTTTAGTTTTGTCACCACGACTACATAAGAGGAAGGAAATGGGATGATCGCACAAGTGGGGATGACAGCATCCAGTTTCAGACAGTCTGTCCTTAAAGGCATCCATGGTGTTGCTCTCGATTGGTCACGTTAAAAGCAGAAGTAGCCTGATTGCATACTTTCTTACCTGCAGACACCTGGTCATGCTGAGACAATACTGTCAAGTTGACACAAAAGTTGCTGGATGGAGACTCTCCCATTACTAAAGAGGGTGAGGAACTTTGGATGCTGTTTGATGATCTGATAGGCTAATCGCTTGTTTTGAAGCAGACTGGCGCCAGAGATTTTTCTGGGCTGCACGTTCACAGGTGTTCAGAGACATTTGTGTTGCTGCTTTTCTTTACATTTACATACGCACATATGCCTACACATTTACATTTCATTTACTTGTGCAAATATGAAAATATGTTTTTCTTTCCTGCTTTGAACGCGCATCCCGACAGAAAGGCTCCGTAAGACACTGATATCAGGATCAACACACTGGATCAATTTTATTTATATAGCACCGATTTACACAAATACTCGTAGCGCTTTTCAGGTCTAGACCGTACTGTTACATTATTTAAAGAAAACCAACAATTTAAACCAAGAGCAAGGACTAGGCGACAGAGGGAAGGAAAAACTTCCTTTGAAGAGACAGAAACCTCGAGCAGAAGAGAGCGATAGCAAGAAGGACGAGAAAGCACACGACCACGGGAAAGGGAAGAAGTCGAGTTAGAAACATACATTAATGGGATGAGGTTGCATACAGAGGGAGAGAAAGAAGAGAGGAGCTCAGTGCATCATGGGAAATCCCCTAGGTGTCTAGGCCTATAGCAGCATAAGTAAGGGCTGGTTCAGGACTCACCCGATCCAGCCCTAACTATTAGCTTTATCAAAGAGGAAAGTCGTAAGCCTACTCTTAAATGTGGAACTAGACTAGAGGCCACACTTTCTTTTTGCTGTTCAAATTTGTATTCAGGTGCAATTAATTAATTAACTCCACTCCACCACCAAAATTCAAACTCCAGGACTGAAACCGACTATAGTTGGTCTACAGTGATTATACACTTATTTGTTATAAATGCTGTATGATGCTGTTTGCGTCAGTATATTTTCAAAAGACAGCAGAAAGAGAGTTCCATAATATCATTTATCATTTGAGAAACAAACAAACTTCTTACTGACTGTCTGTAACTGTCCTGTCCTGATTTGTCCTCCCGTTGAGGTTTACAGGCTGTTTGGGGATGTGAACCAAAGAGGAGAAGGACAGCAGACAGGGCTAGTCAGCACAGATAAAACACACACACACACACACACGCCGAGGCTGAGCAGCCAGCAGGACTTGTGTCTGAGTGCTACCAGACTGACTGTCATGTCAGCGCCTGCAGCTCTGCCATGAATCAGCAACACAGAGAAAGGCGATAGAGAGGTACACAGAAGGACAGCGAGATATGAAGACAATAAGAGATGTGGAGAGAGAGAGAGTATGTGACTAAAGGTTGCAGCAGTTCACCACGTCCATACGCACCAGAGAGGATTTTCTGTGCAAGATAACTGATCACGTAATTTGCCAGGTCAGGATCTAAGTTGAAATTCTGAAAAAATCTACCTCCATTGCTGCAGTGAGAAAAATAACGGCAGCATTCCCGGTTGAAGGACACAAGGGTTACAACCACCAGGCTAACAAGAGTGACCTTCATCCCGGCGTCACCAAACTACCATGATTAAATGGTAAATCGAGTATGGCAGGCCTTAAGCTGCAGGGAAAACCCACAACTGTCTCTAAAGCTACTTTCACGTCCTCTAGAGCAGCGGTTTTCAAAGTCTGAGTCTCCCCTCAGACAAAGCTTGGGAAATGGTGCCCCCCGCCCTTAAGCCTATAGTGCAGACCACATGACTGCAGATCGCTTGCTGTCTTGTAACGGGAGTCGGGCGGTCACGCACTACACAAGCTGACGACTCTGTCACCCGACATCTGGTCCCCACACCGTGTTTTATCAAGTCGGGGAGAGCAGGGGCCAAAGTACCATTTTTCAGAAAAACCTGATTTTAAAAGATAACGTGTCAGACAGTGATATATTTCTGCTGTGGTCACTAACTCACAGGTGTGGTCTATCAGTATCAGCTGGTATTTTGCACAAATGTAGACGGAATTGTACTTCTGTATAATTTCAGTTTAAACATAAGCGGCACATTGTTACTTTCCACCCCATCAGTTGGGTCGAAAGTAACAGAACTAGATTTTTTGTGTTTCCCTTGTTCTTATTAAATATACGTGACTCTGACCTTGTAAATATGTAACTGCAAATGTATTTTGTCTTTTATCTTTGCAAAAAAATGTATAAATTACATTTTCATTGCATTTATTATCTATTTACAGTTTCTTCAAATGTTTCAAAAGTAACCCAACCGTATACTTGTTCAAAATTCAACAACATGAAAATAAATATTCATAACATAAATATAAATTCTCAAAATAATGCAAATATAGTCATGTTTCTATCCAGCTGTTTTTATAAGTAATTCCAAAATGCGCATGAAAATCTGGCTGAATCAGACCTCTGTCTGCCGTTCTCACTCTTGGCCAATCTGTTGGTTTAATATAACATAAACATGTTTGAATACACGCTGCAACACAGAGAAAGTCACCGTTAGCAACGCGATAGTAACAAGTGTTACTTTCGTCCTGACGTATCAAAACAAATTACTTTTACACTGAGAAACTCTACAGGTTGTGTTAAAGCACTAAAGAACCTGTAGATTAATCATTACTGTGACACATGAAACGAGAGGCACAACTTGTAATTCAGCACCGCTTCAGAAATTTACTTGCCGTACTCGAAAACAGTTTTCCGAAGACGGCTGCGGGAAACGATGACGAAATCACGCGATATTTGGCAGCTCCATCAGTGGTTGCCTGCTGAAGGTGCTGTCGCAGCTTGGACTGCAAATGCAGTCAGGGCTCTGAGAAAATCGCCTTGTTACTTTCGCCCCGGTTTACCCCTGACTGACAAAGATGGCCACGAGTGATCAAACCCAAACTCCTGTGTTTGATCAACTGGTGACATCATACGCCTACAGCTGTGTTTGTCCACAGTCTGTAGGGCATTAGTAGCGACACTGTGTTAAAACAATGCAGGTAAGATGATTTGGCTGATCCCCAGACATTTTAGGTTCAGACTGAAATGTTCCACTCAGGATGAATTGTAATCACTTTGGTGATCCACCCCATAATCCTCTATGGTGCCATGATCAGGTCACAGGTCTTACATTCCTTTGCTTTCAGACTAAATACCTTCAAAACTAATGACTAATCATCCCATCCCATCAGCCTCAGCTGTACATTGTGTTTAATGCTAAGTAAACTAGAATAGTGATGCTAAAACATAATATTTTGGGCGTGTTGGGACGCTGACATCGGCCTTAAACACAGCTTTGCAGAGCCGTGGCTGTACACTATTGGTCTTGTTTCTTTCTAACTGTGTTTGAACGGGACTAAAGAGATTTACAGAAATAAAAACAGAGAGACTGGAGCTGAGAAAAGAGGAAGGTAATTCAGGAAGATACAGAGAAAGTATGAATGAATGAGGGATGGTAGGAGTAAATATTAAAAAAAGAAAGGAAGGGAGAAACAACTCCAGCCAGATCCCAACATTCACTCTGTTGCTTGCTCCGACTGTTCGACCGTCTACTAACTCTCATGTCGCTCCAGATGCAGCCCCTCCCGCCTGCCCTGCAGTAAACCCCCTTTCCCGCCGTTTCGTCTGCCCCCTGTCTGGTTATGTTTGCCTTTTTTTTGATTGCTCTCCTGGTTTTGACCTCAGCCCGCCTCTGGATTACAGCCGGCAGGAGCTGTTACTCCACTCTCGGCTGTCTGAACGTGTCGGGCTTTTGGGGTTCGAGTTCTGCTCTGTGCCACAACCATTACAAGAGGAGAGAGAAAAGATGAGGAGCGGAAAAGAGGTAAAAAAAAAAAAAAACTAGCCTCGAATCTAATTACACAGATTAATGTGGCGTAGAGAGAGCAGTTACCCAAATGGACTAAAAAGAGAGAGAGGGAGACAGAGAGACTATTACCCTCCGTGATGCTTAAATTTCTAAATGTTAATAGATGACCCTCTCTCTCTCTCTCTCTCTCTCAGCCACTCTCGCTCATTCTCGTTAGACAGATGTGTCAGCACAATACTTTATCCCCTCTCTCTCTCTCTCTCTCTCTTCCTCTGTTCATTTCACTTTCTCATCTATCTCTCTCTATTTTTGCTCTCTCAGTCCCTCTCTATCATTACCCCCCCCTCTCTCTCTCTCGCCTCGCCTTAGTTCAATCCAATGAGTTTTATTGAAATAAAGTACAGTTCAGTGTGTGAAGTGGCCGAGCAAAATAACTCTGAAACAGTCCTGAGTGGGCAGATTCCTAAACTGACTTTTAAAGGACAAATTATGAAATATAAAAATGAAAAAAGAACCTGCCAAGATTTGATTTATTCTGCTTCTCATACAATTCATTGTCATCGCCTGGAATTGGAAAGAAGATGACACGCAATTCAAAAAAAAGTCCCGTTTGATATATGGATCTATGAAGACGCCAAAACACTGCACAGAAACAATTTCAGAGCTCTCCAAAGTTATTACGGCTGCAGTCATTTCATCCTCTGTTTCGGTGATTGTGAGGTAAATTTAGGATCCTTCAGCCTCTACTGCTGCAATTTGCACCGTTCTTTTATAATCTGTCTCTTATAAGTCCCCATAACTTTATGTTTGCGTAAAGTTCAACACTAAATCACTGCAGAACTTAAAATAACTTTTTGAGCATTTTGGATGTAGAGACAGACAGGAAACGTGGGCGGGTTCTCAGCCACAGGTGGTCTCACAGTCAGGTCTGGGTTTAGTCTCTTTTACTTATCATCACTAAAATTCATGAAAAGACCAAACCCTACAACGTCAGTCTCTCAATACTTCCTGACCTTCCTACTCTGTGTGTGCCTCTGAAGACATAAATATGGATTGATCAGCTTGAGTTGCTTGTGTTTTGATGCCAGTATGGATTGTTAAAGAGGTGGTGATCTGCTTTTTGGCTTTTCCCCTCTCCTTTATTGAGCTATGTACCTTTTTTGTGCATGTAACAGGTTTGCAAAGTGAAAAAAGCCCAAAGGGAGTTCCCATCTTCTACAGAAAAGCTCTGAACTGCCTGAAAACATAACGCTCGCCGAGCGGCTGCTCCGACACGCCCTCAGAAACAGCGAGCTGCAGCACACAGCTCTCCTCTCCCTTCCAAACATTAGCTACCCTCCAGGCAGTCAATGGACATAAAGTTGTTACTGTGATGTAGAGACAGAGCTCGGTTAAAACTCGGTTAAAGATCCTTTTGTTACAGATTAATAACTCACCGCTCTGAAACTCTTGCTCCAGTCCATGTTGCCAAGCTGGTCGGCAACACGTACAGCTGAACCCAAGCTGTTTACCGGCTTCTCGCTGACCCGCCCTGCTCTGCTTCTGATTGGCTTCCTTAACTAGGAAGTGCGCATGTGCAACTCCCAACAAAGACCTTGCAGCGGTAAGACGTATCACTCCACTGGAAAAGAGAAGAGAGAAGAGGAGCTGCAGCAATGTGCAGTCTGACCAAAAATATGGTGTTTTTTTGAAAATGAAACCATGTAAACCTGTTCTGGTACAACCACTAAATAAGATTTTGAACCTGAAAATGAGCAGAATCTTTAAGAGTAAAGCCAATGTTAAACGGATTGAAGAAAAACTCATTAATGAATATTATATTACACAAACCTAACAAATGCATTTCCACTGCAAACCTTCTGCTGACAGTGAAGGACAGAGTGGAAATACAGCAACTGCACAGAAGTAGTCTTCTATTCAGTTCTTAAAGGGGGTGAAACAGGGCTGCAACGTAATGCTTGCGGGCAACTGGGTCCACTAAAGAGCTTGTTTTGTTATTATAAAGGTCAGGTAACCTTTTAGAAATGATCCATATAGAGAAAGACTAATTTTAAAGACTTTTTGTTTAACCAGAAACTCTATATCGCTCTTGTCTAAGACACCAGACACCAAACTCCATTGACAAAAACAGCAATTTTACCTGTCTGCCTCAGTAGTTTAGTGTGTGTTATTGTGTGACTTTGGTGTTTTTAATGCTAAAAAACACAATAAAGTCACACAATTACACAAATAAACAAAAACAACAAAGTCATACAGTGACACAAACAAACAAACCCAAAGTCACACAATAACACAAACATACTAACCACGCGCTTGAACGCTCACTCAATACTGGACCATTTTCAAAAGGCTCCAAGGCATGATGTGGTCTGATCAGATAGGATAGATCTGTCTGGTGTTACTGTGCCGCTATCAACATGTAAAATCCCGATGGCTTTTTATGGCGGGACTGCCTTTAAACTCTTTGTGTACAGTATAAATCCAGCTAAATATTTAAAAATGGGTCACAAATATATAGTTTAGAGATTTAAAAATGTAAATATCAGAAGAATTCATCAAACCAAAGTCTGTGTTTGTGTCTCCAACTTCTCAGTCTTCATTTTGTTCCCAGCTATTACCTCATCCCTCTTTGTTTTGTGTGTGTGTGTGTGTCATTGTCACCCTGAGCCGTCCAAGCCATTCGCTGGAACTAAAGACCGCCACAAAACAAAAGTATGACTCATCAGCCTTTAATTCATGTGAATGGGGGTTTTGGGAAGTTTTGGGGTGGAGGACGCTGACATGCATCAGAGCACAGCCACTGAAAGGAGAGCTGCTCCTCCTCCAACCCCCCCTTCATCCCTCTTATTTCCCCCTGCTGCATTTACTCACTTCTATTTCCCTCTGTACCTACTTTCTATTACTCCTCCTCTTCCCTTCTTAATCTATTTTTCCTTGCAGCCAGAAAAAACAACCATGTATGTTGTTTGCATTTCTCCTCTAGTGGCCATATGATGGTGGCAATGGAGGAAGATGGGTGAAGTCCCTGTGAGGAGATGGATGGGAGGTGTTCGAGTCCTGTGTATAGTAAATAAATTATTTTAGCTAAATAGAGTTACTGACTTACTTTAATCCACACCATGATGTTTTCCAAATCCTAACCAAGTGGTTTTGTTGCCTACAGTTAAACAAACCCCCCCAAATCCCAGCTGACATTGGAGCCAGAGCGTTCAGCTATCAGGCTCCTCTCCTGTGGAACCAGGTTCCAGTTTGGGTTCGGGAGGCAGACACCGTCTCTACATTTAAGAGTAGGCTTAAGACTTTCCTCCTTGATAAAGCTTATAGTTAGGGCTGGCTCGGGTGAGTCCTGAACCATCCCTTAGTTATGCTGCTATAGGCCTAGACTGCCGGGGGATTTCCCATGATGCACTGAGCTCCTCTCTCCTCTTCTCTCTCTCCCTCTGAGTGCAACCTCATCCCATTAATGCATGTTACTAACTCGACTTCTTCCCTCTCCCGTGGTCGTGTGCTTCCCCCTCCTGTCGCTTCCTGCGGGTGTTGCTGGCTCTGGAGCTGTGGAGTCTGGATCTGTGGTTGGGAGTCTCCTGCTGCCCCCGTGTTCCTGCTCGACGCCCTCTGCTACAGTTGCAACTGCTGTTACTAGTCCTATTGCTATTATTACTGTTTTTATTATTATCATTAACATTACTATAAATATCTGTACCATTTTTCATTCAGTCTATAGCACCATCACCTTTATTGTCTGTACCTCTATGTGTATACTGTGTAGGCTGCCTCCCTCTCTCTCTCCTCTTGCTCTCTCTCTCTCTCTCTCTCTCCCCCTCACCCCAACCGGTCGAGGCAGATGGCCGCCCACCCTGAGCCATGGTTCTGCTCGAGGTTTCTGCCTCTGACAGGAGGTTTTTCCTTGCCTCTGTCGCCTAGTGCTGCTCTTGGTGGAAATTGTTGGGCTTCTGTAAATAACTTCAGAGTTCGGTCTAGACCTGCTCTTTATGAAAAGCGCTGTGAGATAACTGTTGTTGTGATTTGGCGCTATATAAATAAATAAAATTGAATTGAATTGAATTGACATAGGGCGAAAGGTGGGGTACCCCCTGGACAGGTCGCCAGTCCATCGCAGGGCCAATGATCAAGTTATAAATAATAAATATGCAACGTCCGATTAGACAAAATGAAACTAGTGGTTAACGTTGTAATTTGATTCGGTTTAGGTAACAACAGAACTTGGTTAGGTTTAGGAAATAAAGATCATGGTTGGGTTAAAATAACAACAATACATGACGTAAGGGCGTCACTTGTGTTGAAAAGTGTTGGGGGTCGAATCATGAGAAAATATTTCAATACTATTTCGAAAAAACATTTATTCATGAAATGTCTTTATTTATATTGAGGGAAACACAAAATTAAGAGAAATCAGAACATAAAAATATATGAGAATATAATGCAGTAATCAGTAGCTTTTTTTTTTTTAGCTTAAGTTACTTTTTTTGGACAACGCAGATGTTTCTGCTGTATTTAAATTGCAGGACATTTTTAACAAATGCTTTCTCTTTTCCTTGTTGCCAGCTTTTCGTTTCGCTTCTTCTTCCTCCTCTTCCTCTTATCTCCTCCCACCTCTTCTTCTCTTCCTCCTCCCTTCCTCTTGTGCTTCCTCCTCTGTCTCCTTTCTCCTTCTCTCCCTTCTTTCTCTAATTCCTCTTCTTGTTGTCTCCTCATCTCCTCGATACTAAATCCTCCATTTCCTCCTCCTTTCTACTTTTTTATCCTTCTGTCCTCCATTTCTTTCTTTCTTTCTTTCTTTCTTTCTTTCTTTCTTTCTTTCTTTCTTTCTTTCTTTCTTTCATCTCCTCCTCCCTTCCTATTGCTCCTCTCACCCTCATCCTCTCTTCTTCCACTCTTTTCCATCACATTTCCACTTTCTCCCTCTGCCTTGCCCTCTCTCCTACCTCATCTCCCTGTTTTTACACCTCATCTACCTTTAGTTCACTTCACTTACTCTCCTCCTCACTCTTTCTCTTCTAGGATTGTTGTCTTTCTCTTCTCTCCTCCCTTCTTTCCTTCTCCTAATGCTTCCTCCTCTCCCTCTTACTTCCCTCTAGCTCCTCACCTGCTGTTACTTCCCTCATCTTCTTGTCTCTCTCACTCTCCTCTCCACCTCTTCCTCATATCTTTCTCCCCCTCTCCTGTCCTCTTCTTCTCCCTCCGCTCATCCTCTCCTCCCATCCATTTACCAACTCTCTTGTCTCTCCCTGTTGTGCCTCTCCTCCTCTTCATCTCCCTGCTTTTCACACTTTCTCTCTCTCCCTCTCGAATGTTTTCATGCTCTTTTAATTCCCTTCAAGCCTGACTTATTCTCCGTCACACAAACGTTCACACATTTTCACCTCCTTTTCTCTTACATCCTCTTCTTCCTTCTCTCCTCCTCTAGCCTGTTTCTCCTATGGCCATTTTCTTTCTCACCTCCTCCTCGTCCCATCTCTCTCTCTCTCCTTCTGTTATTCCACCAGTCAACATTGATTAGATATCGAAGTTAATCCCAGCTAAACCCCTGCGCTTATAGCCCGCTCGCTTTAACCAATCACAGAGCTGCTTCCTGCCAACAGTGGCTCTAAACTGCATCCCGATTGGCCAACGGAGCTGCACGCCGCCGCACGGGCACACCGCACATCCGATAATAAGCGAGCGGGGATGGGTGAGTGGGAAATTAATTTGACAGGTAGCGCTTAGAGCCTGATACGACACACACACACACACACACACCTCTCCTAACCCTTGACATATACATAAGCTTACTCATGAGTACACACACACGCTTACTCACCCATGTAGCTCAGCTAAAGCAGCACACTACAGTGTATGAATGCACGCTCACACATTCACGCACAAATACAAATTCAAGGAAAACAGCGCGTTCACAGTTCAACAAGCCACATGATTGTTCAGGTAAATGCTCATTAATTAAATAAACTGCACTTAAAATGTTATTTTTTGTCTGAAGGTTGTGAGGAGTCTCAGACTATCTTCCACCATGACACACTGCGCCCATTCCTGTCCTGATATGATGTTTATCTAACTACACTGGAACGAGTGTCTCTCTCTGTATGTTCAATTCAATTTTATTTATACAGCGCCAAATCAACAGTTATCTCAGAGCGCTTTTCATAACGAGCAGGTCTGGACCGGACTCTGTGATGAAATTTACAGAAGCCCAACAATTTCCACCAAGAGCAGCACTAGGCGACAGAGGCAAGGAAAAACTTCCTGTCAGAGGCAGAAACCTCGAGCAGAACCATGGCTCAGGGTGGGCGGCCATCTGCCTCGACCGGTTGGGGGAGAGGGGGAGAGAGAGGGAAGGAGAGACGGGGGGAGGGGCAGGCTATACAATATCCACACAGAGGTACAGACGGTTTTTATAGCAGTGTTGATGATAATAATAACAATAGGACTAGCGGCAATAATTGTAGCAGAGGGTGTCGAGCAGGAACTCAGGGGCAGCAGTATGTATGTATGTCCTTTGGTTTTCTTGACAACTATTCGTCCTATTGCCATCACACTTGGCTGGTGTTAATCTCAGGGTCCAAGAAAGTGCGGGGACGAGTGCGAAGTTGTTTGGAGGGACATGGAGCTGCATCAGTAAGACAGGAGGCCGAGTTCAGAAGAGACTCGTTTTGAACGGGCACACTGCTGCGTTTTGGTTTTAAAACAAAGACTTTTTTGCTATAGGTTTGCACCTCCCGTCCAGACTAAAACGAAGACCTAAAACGGAGACGTTTGACGCTGCTGACCCCGTTTTTCGTTTTAAAAACTGCGGGTAGTGTTTTAGTGCGGACGGGCAAATATGGAGGACTTTAGAAACGATGACGCAGACGCTCACGTTTGGCTCTCTGATTGGATCTTATAAGTCACGCAAAGCAAAAACACAACGCTACTGACGGAGTTTTTGATTTGGTATTTTTATCACCGTGCAAATAACACTTATAGCCCTTGTAGGCTACTACTGTGTATGTCACTGCATTTACTTTACGACGACTCCCAGACAAACGCAGTGCTGCCCAAATCACATTTTTTTCAGCACAACATAATTTTTTGTGGAAGTATCTGCCATGTTGCAAAATTTCAAATGAAAACATAATTCCTTTGCTTTCCTTCAATGTCCGCTTGTATCAACTAAAGCATGAGTAATGTCTTAGGCAACTCGTTGTGCTTTGTTAATGTTACGGGAATATCGGAGTCTAGATGGAATATTGGACAGTGTGATTATTGGTATTAACGTTTAACCGAAACCTCAATCTTAAGTCTGCGTCTAGCACATGCAGGATGCACGGTGCAAACTCCACCATATCTCTACAAGATATCTCTACATCCACTTCCACCATATCTCTACAATATGCATGCATTGTGCATGCATGGACTGCAAAATAAAAACAACACCCATTTGTCCAGGGATTCTCCTGTAGTTTTACCATTCTTTCGCGCTGTCCTCCCATTACTCCTCCCTCCCATATTTTCTAGTAAATCTCCTGTAGTTTTAATCTTTCTTTAAACAATCCCTGCTGGGTGTAGGCTCCTTGTTGTGTTTGCTATGTTCCCCTCACGTAAAGCAGGAGGCATTATGTAGAAAATTAGCTGTAACCTCAATGTAACCACATTGAGTCAATCACTCAAACGGCCCCCACCAATATAACGTGATGAGGAGCGGTCAAGGAAAAACAAGAAGAAGAACAGCTCTGTGAGTGTTCAAAGATGGAGAGGGCTGGAGTACCTGCCCGAAAGGCTAACATTGTGCAAGTATCTCACCAAATAGGCAGAATTTCTCACCCCTCTATTCTACAAGTTGTCTCACTTAACGAGTAACGTCTCTCAAAATCTCAATTGAAGCATAACATGTAAGTAACCTGGTTCATGTAGTTCATATATATGTACATATGCTTCCCTTACAATGTTTTTGTCAAAACAACATAGTGCTATATAAATGTATCCACGGAGGGTTAAATCAAGGGCAACTGGACTTGATTGAAGAGACTTGAACATGTTTCGCCCCTCAAGAAGCCTCTTCAATCAAGTCCAGTTGCCCTTGATTTAAACGCTGCTTGGATAACTCTGACCTGGACAACTGAGAATCTACACAGACATATATATATAACGCAATTTCTATGAGATAGAGTTGCTACACAGGAATAAACAAGCAATTACACAGACATAAAGCAACTGCTGTGCCAACACTCACTTTCAGATCGGGCCATTATCAGGCTGTTATTGTGTAATCTGATCCTGGCATTAGAGGTTTTTAGTGTATGTCATTGTTTAAACCGAGAAAAGAGAGTAACCCAATATTTAGCACCCAGATGGCCAAGCCATGGGGAGAGAAATGAGAAGAGCTAAGAGGAGAGGAAGAACGGATTTTTTTATCAGCTTTAAGATAAGAGCATTTTAGACTGAATAGAGGACAGAGATATGAGGGTTTGGTTCAGTATTCTGTCTTATAAATTGTGCAGCAGAACTTAAAAGTTATAATCCCTAACTCTACCGTCTTCTTTTTAAAGCTCAGGTTGTCAGGGTGGGTGGTTGGCCAGACACAGTTTCTGACTTCAGCACGGGAGACCGAGACCTTTCTCCAAACCATAGGTTTTCTTTTAACCATGACACCAATCGTTCCCTGGCCTTGACCAAGTAGAATTTTAAACTGAACAATCTGTCCCCAATGATAGCCAAGTCATTTTTGTGTCTAAATGTATCCTGGAATTACCTGTAGAGGCGGCAAAAATTCATTTTGGTAATGGTCACAAGCATTTTAGACGGCACATTTACATGAAGTTTTCCTACTCATAGGGGCACCGGATCAGAAAGTAATTTTGAAAGAAGGAATTAAAACAAAAAAACCTGTTGTGATGTTTAGTTTGTAGGATTTCAAAGATGTGTCCGTTAAGTCTGTACATTACTGGCCTGCACACGGTGTTTCCCACAGGATTCTCTTGAGGGGTCCGGGGGCAGGCCCACCCCGAAGAAGAATTCTGTACATTTTAAGGTTAAATGCATTAATTTGGTGCAAAATTAAGATGCTATCTATGAATAACTTTGCACTCTTGACAACAATGTTGTGCTCTAGTTAATGATAACCCATTGTAGAGCTATAAATGGTGAAGAAACAGCAACAAAAGTCAACAAATTTATTTAATGTTTTTCCAGCAACCCTAAGTCAAAGAATAGAAAGTAAATTCCCGAACAGTTTAAACAGTGTTTACATGTAAACATGTAATATGTTTTATACTTTCTGTGAATGTAAACCAATTAATCTTATTTCCATCCTGTACAGACGCCTCATTTTGAAAAATGGACGTTATCACACGTGTATCCTCCTCGGGCTAAATTCATCCAGTGCGACCCAGTTTGATAAATAATGTTGTAACGTGCAGACTTCACAGCCTCTCTTCAGGCAGGACTCTCATACTGCAACACTTGTCTTTGTAAAGAGACAAACTGACAGGATAAAGTCTGTAACCTGCCTGTCGGCTCGCTCTGGGCCCTTTCACTTACCATAAAGGCTTGAATACATGTGCACTCCAAATTTAATCTAGCATAATAGCCTTCTCTCAAACGAGTGACAGAAACAGACTGTTGACGTTAGCGTAGTCACCTCAAAAGAAAAGTGGTTGTCTTGAGTCGGAAGTGTGTCGAGCATGCGAGCTCACAGCGGCGCCCACAAAACACAACGTTACAGGTCTTAATTAATGGGAAACGCTGCTGCACGCCTAATGTAGAGCTGTAAATAGTGGGACTTCCCGCTAACACACATGCTCAGTACGGACACACATTCACACAACGCTCATAAGATGTTTGCCCTAATGCGTGGTGATGGGATGAGTGGGAGGGAAGAAGTGTGTGTGTGCGTGTCCTGGTCATTCACAGCTGCTCACTCAGTGCAGAGCCAAGGTAACACACAGAGATGACTTCGCTGTCAAATCGCTCTCCCTCTGTGTGTGTGTGTGTATTTACATGCAAGGGCATGTATTGGCATGAATTCACATCCATACCAGTGACCAACTGAACTGTACCTTGGAATAAAAATGATAAATATCAGATCAGCGTCCAGGCAACGTATCTGGTAAAATTTGATTAACTGCACAGTCCCGGCATACAACACAGGTGGAGAAGAGGCAGACAAGACAGGTGGAGAACACCACCTGGCAAGCACAACTGACAAGTCCTACAAACACTATTTACTGTCCCTACCTCCATTTACCAGGTTTACCAGCCCTACACTATTTATCAGTCCTGATGATACAGAATCAGAATGAGAAGGAGCTTTATTGCCAAGTAATGTTTTACACATATGAGGAATTTGCTGTGGTGATAAGGTGCAACACGTAGACAAACATACAGCTGACACAAATAATATATAAAGATGGAATAGACAAAGCAAGTTATATAAGAATATTAAAAAGAATAGAGAAAAGCAATACAAATATTTGCAGAGAAAGAACAACGCAGCAGATATTTACATGTGCAACGGGAGAGAGCATTGTGTACATAAACATATAAATTGACAATATAAAACAAATATGTGCAGTGTGCCAGGTTTGTGCATGATATGAAATGGAATAATATTGACATGTGCAGAGACATTTGTGTTATTTGAAAGGGGGGAGTGTCAGTGTGGGTCCCGGGCGTTGTTGATGAGGAGAGCTGCAGACGGGAGGAGGCCGTTTTTGTGGCGAGAGGTTTTGGTCCTGATGGACCGCAGCCTCCTGCCAGAGGGGAGAGTCTGAAATAGTTTGTGTCCAGGGGTGGGAGGAGTCAGCTGCAATCTTTCCTGCTCGCCTCAGAGTCCTGGAGGCGTACAGGTCCTGAAGGGATGGAAGACTGAAGCCAGTCACCTTCTCTGCAGAGCGAATGATACCAGATGGTGATGGAGGAGGTGAGGATGGACTCTATGATGGCGGTGTAGAAGTGCGCCATCATTGTCTTTGGCAGGCTGAACAGCTGCCGCAGGAAGTACATCCTCTGCTGGGCCTTCTTGGTGATGGAGGGGATGTTCAGCTCCCACTTGAGGTCCTGGGAGATGATGGTGCCCAGAAAGCAGACCGACGGGGGAGTCACATGGGATGATGGGGGAGGGTGGGGCTGGGCCCTTCCTGAAGTCCATGACCATCTCCACTGTCTTCAGAGCGTTGAGCTCTAGACTGTTCTGGCTGCACCAGGTCACCAGATGGTCCGTCTCTCACCTGTAGGCGGGCTCATCCCCACCAGAGATGAGTCCAATGAGGGTGGTGTCATCTGCAAACTTCAGGAGCTTGACGGACTGGTGACTGGAGGTGCAGCTGTTGGTGTACAGGGAGAGAAGGGAAGAGCAGCCTTGAGGGGAACCGGTGCTGATGGTGTTGGAGTCAGAGACATGTTTTCCCGTCTTCACATGCTGCTTCCTGTCTGTCAGGAAGTCAGTGATCCACCTGACGGTGGAGTCAGGCACGTCCAGCTGAGAGAACTTGTCCTGCAGCAGGGCCGGGATGATGGTGTTGAAAGCAGAGCTGAAATCCACAAACAGGATCCTGGCGTAGGTTCCTGGGGAGTCCAGATGCTGCAGGATGTAGTGAAGGGCCAAGTTTACTGCATCATCTACAGACCTGTTGGCTCTGTAGGCGAACTGCAGGGGTCCAGGAGTGTGTCTGTGGTGGATTTTAGGTGGGACAACCTTACCTGTTGACAAAATAAATCTACCTACCTACGAGGAAGCACACTTTCAAAGCAAAACAGGAAACAGAACGAATCAACAGAAGATAGGCATAACGCAGAGCGACAGGGAAATGAACACAGGAGGAAGACAAGAAAACCCAAAACCTTTCTATATCTCTATATTTTGTTATTTTAAAATTGAAAACTATCCCTGGAAACATTTACCATTTCTAGTACCATTTAGCACGTCCATCAGTCCATCTCTCTCTGTGTCTGTCTGTCTTTCCCTGTCTGTCTGGTGTATCCATCTCTTTTTCTCCGTCTGACATACCACTGACTGTTATTTATTACCCAGCAGCCTCTGCTTTAGCCAGCATGCCAAGGCTGGTCGCTCTGTCCTCAGGCAAACTCCCTCTCTCTCGCTTTCATTACCCCCCTTTCTCACTCTATCCATGCTGCTCTCTCGCTCCCTCTCTCTCTCCCTCCCCTTTTATGCCCCTGTCTAGCACTTTCTGTCTCATTTTTTCCTCCGTCTTACCTTCTGTCTGTTGTTTTTCCCCTGTCGCTCTTCATCCTCAGTGTTTACACACACACACACACACTCGCACAGCGTTGTCACCAGAGGCAGAGGACTCTCTCTAGACACCTCTCTGTCTGGTGACATCCAGACGACATTGGACGTTGGTGTGTGTTTGGATTTTTGTGTGTCTGAGTTTGCGCTTGTGGCACGGACGTTTGTCCTCCGCCTTCATTAGACAGACCGACAGACCGAAAGACATGAGACACGTCACTGCCTCTGTGTGCGTTTTCATTCAGCTTTCGTTCCAGCAGAAGAATAAAGGATGCTTTCACACACTTGAGAGTGAGGAGATGGAGTGATGGAGGAATAAGAGAACGGAGGGCAGCAGTCGAGGGAGGTTGGGAGGAGGGGGAGTGAGATGAGATGAGAGAGAGACAGAGCGAGTTTTTGAAAGGGGGGGGGGGATGGTGGGAATAATGCAGTTGTAGATATAGACGGAGGTGGGTGGAGCGAAGAACGAGGGGATGAAGGGAAAAGAGAGAGAGAGAGACTTAAGAGGGAATTAAAGATGAAACCATGTTGGCATGTTTGCCAACTTCGCCCTGAAGCTTTGTTTGTGTATATGTGTGTGTGTGTGTGTGTGTGTGTGTGTGTAGAATTTCAGCTGTGGAGCCTAATTAGCCTTCAACAGCACGCTCATTAGTGCGGTTTGTACTACAAAGCCAAAGAAGGATATTCTGATTTCTGCTGCAAGGCCAAAGTGGGATGGTCCAGTTTCCATTAAGAGGTCAAAGTGGGAGAGTCTGGTTTCTACTACAGGGCCAAACGCAGCTGACGTACTGACACTGGGGTACATAAGTACTTGACAATGTACAACTAACCAATTATATCTCAGACACAGCCCACTTCCTACAACAGGTACAGCAGCTCAGCCCACCACATGCTTTGGTTCTGGTATTAACTGTCAGATGGATGGTCTGTACTCTTCCGACCACTCAAAGCACTTACTAACGGCTCAGAACAGAACATTTAACACTAAGGCCGCCGCTACACTGATGTGTTTTTGTTTAGAATGGGGTTTTAAAGTGAAAGCAATCTCCGTCCACACCAGCGTTTCAGAGTTGATCTACATGAAAACGCACATCTGGTGGTCGTTCATGTGCAGCGGGCACGCGAAATAAACATGAAGCCGGCTGTTGCAGAAGATTTAGCGTAAGAAAAAAGTACTGCAACAGACGAAGAAGAAACAAGCCAGAGATTATTTTGGACCGACAACGAGGTGGGGCTGTTACTGAAAGTAACACGGGAGGACAACAAGACTGTGGCGGGGCATCAGTGTTATTTGCACTGTAGCCTGCAAAGTATTTTAATGAAGATACCAAAACAAAAACTGTCAGTAGCATCGTGTTTCTGCTTTGCATGACTTATAAGACCCAATCAGGAAGCCAAACGTGAGTTTTTTTAAAGTCCTCCGTCTTCACCTGCCTGCACTGACACATGTTCATCAGCGTTTTCAAACTTCTCTGTTTTCAGGTCTTTTATTTTCACCGTTGTAGTCTGGACGGGACGTGCAAATGTAGCAAAGTTCAGTTCAGTTCATTTATTATAAAACTTGATTTGCAATAAATAAATAAATAAATAAATAAATACAATGTAACCAGTGCATACGGTACACTATGAGTAAGCCTACCATAAAACATAAACATCTCTAGGGAGCAAAAAAGGAGTTTTTGCTCCTACTGCACTTTGAAATTCCTCCCTCAGGTCGCAGATTTAGAGTTCAAACTCCGAATGTAGAGGATGGTTTTTGCAGTCTAGTATAGACCTGGACTAACGGAGAACATGCTGCTCAAAGATAGCAGTCAGGGGAGTCTGTGAGATCCCTATAACCTTACAGCCACCTTCACAATATTGTTTAGGTGGTTTTTGTCCCTAATGTTCAGGTTTCCATATCATGCAATCATAGAAAAAGTAAGGACAGATTCAATAAAAGACTTAAAAAACAAACACATCATGCGGATGTAGCCTAACATGGAACAGCCATCGTGGGCAATTTGGAGTTCAGTATCTAGTCCAAGGACACTCCTGAGCCACAGCTGCCCCCTAACAACAAGCTTGAATATACATTTAAGAACAAATAAACAAGACATCAGTGGTGTGGCAACATTTTGGCTACTTAAACCCCAGTTTGGACACATAACAGAGAAACATTCCCAACCGGGGCTATTTAAACTCAGACATGCAGCAGATTGATGACGTGTGCGTCTCTACTAACTCAGCGTCTACATTTCAATCAGGAGTTAAAAATGTTTCTTACCTTGATGGCCAGTTGAAGGTGCAGCAGAGATCTACACCTCTCAATCAAAACCCTTCACTGTTGTTGCTGCTGCTTCTTCTCAATCCTAGAAATAACAACAAATGTAACAAACATTTGCACCAATTTTTTTTCAGTCCCCACACTTCAATAACAAACAGTCAAATTAGAGAAACGCCTGGAAGTTTTACTTGTTACTCTTCCTGGCCAACGATAATACGCCCAAGTGAATTAAAATCAAACCTCCCAAAAACCAACTTCATTACAAATATATAAACACCTCGGGGACTTTCTTTCCCCTGAAGTCATTTTCTCAGACACAGTTTATTGCCTGGCTGTGTATCTTTCCCAACAAGCTCCACCAGTTCAGACCTCAGCCACCCTAACCTTCCAGTTCCAAACCTCAAAAAGCGGTTTCTTAACGTTCTCTAAAAATGTCGTCTTCCTGTCGAGTTGATCCAAACATACTATCAGGATTATTTCAGTAGGACCTAACAAGAGTTTTATCGTCTACGTGCACATTTAAGATTGTGATTATATAAACATATGATTAGCACACAGCATTGTTGAGGGCAAAGTAGTCTCAATTTGGATGTACTCACTGGTTCAACTGGTTTTTAAACTACAGCTGGGTGACAGGGCAACTCCAGCGTGTGCTATATGTTTGAAGATTGTAAGTGCTGCACTACATAGAGCATACTTTGTGTGTAGGTAGGTGTTCCTGGTCTCAAAGCCTCATTAGGTGAGCATATGGAGTGATCTGCAGACAGTCCAGCGGTGTTGTGGAGCAGAAACGAGTCTGACTCAGCACTCCTGCTACTGAATTACAGCTGGAGGTTTTTCCTTTCTGTACTTTTTAATATGATGGAGTCTTAGTGGAACGCACTAAAACTCGCCTGACTTGCCTTCACATATCTGGGATTTATTTATCGGCCGGCAGAGGATTTTAATGCCGTCTTTAATATGGTAGAAACTGAATGGCTTTCATTTATTTTTTAACCGTTTGGCAGGCGGGACGTGTCCTCTGAGGGGGGACAACCTGTTACTGTGGGTCACTGATCAGCTGTGATGGACCGGTTTGGCTTTTTGCTCAAAGGCACATCGACAGTGCTTAAAAGGGTGCAAGGGATCTTTTCCCAGTTGATACAAGTTTCTGCAATGTCAACAACCCATAAGCGTGCAAGGAGACTACACCGCTTTAAGTTTAACATCAGTAGATCATTAGCACTATAATGTTGAGACATTTATGTAATTACTGCGAACAAGAACACAGCCAGCCTCTGCTCTGACACTATAACAACCAGGTTTAACACTTTCCCAAATGCTGGATGGACAGTTAAAGCTAGCGTTGTAGTACTCGTCTTGGTCTCGTCTCGGACTCGACCTCATTTGTATTCGGTCTTGTCTCGGTCTCGGACATTGAGGACTCTGGATTTTATGTCAAGACCATAACTTTGGGAATATCAATAAATTTCTTTTGCATTGTCAGATGTATTTGTTAACATCCTAACTTTGATTGGATGTAAAACGTACTGCTTTAAATGCCACCAATAACCCTGATTAAAAATGTGTTGTTACTGTTAAGGACTGTCCCTCCTCCCCGTGATGGTCCGCATAGAAAAGGAGCGTTTAAATAAAGATGCTTACTTTGCTTTCAGCTCTTAGTGTTTGTATGTGGGTGTTTTAATGGGAACGTGGATCTTTCAGATTAACTTGAGAAGTACCTATGATCTCGTTCTACATTTTATTCTGTGTCATGTAATTTGAGGAACTGGTCTTGGTCTTGACTCGGTCAGGCCCTCCCTCAGTTTTGTTCTCGACTTGGTCTCAGCCCCTTAAAGTCTTCGTCTCAGCCCCTAAAAGTCTTGGTCTCAGCCCCAAAAAGTCTTGGTCTCGCTAAACTCTGGTCTTGGTCTTGACTTGGTCTCTGCCCCTAAAAGTCTTGGTCTCGACTTAGTCTCAGCTCCTAAAGGTCTTGGTCTCGACTTGGACTCAATAAACTCTGGCCTTGGTCTCGACTTGGTCTCAATAAACTCTGGTCTTGGTCTTGACTTGGTCTCAGCCCTTAAAAGTCTTTGTCTCGACTTGGTCTTGATAAACTCTGGTCTTGGTCTTGACTTGGTCTCAGCCCCTAAAAGTCTTGGTCTCGACTTGGACTCGATAAACTCTGGCCTTGGTCTCGACTTGGTCTCGATAAACTTTGGTCTTGACTTAGTCTAATCTCCTAAAAGTCTTGGTCTCGACTTGGTCTCAGCCCCTAAAAGTCTTGGTCTCGATAAACTTTGGTCTTGACTTGGTCTAATAAACTCTAAAAGTCTTGGTCTCGACTTGGTCTCAGCCCCTAAAAGTCTTGGTCTCGACTTGGTCTGAGCCCCTAAAAGTCTTGGTCTCGACAAACTCTGGTCTTGGTCTCGACTTGGTCTGGGCCCCTAAAAGTCTTGGTCTCGATAAACTCTGGTCTTGGTCTTGACTTGGTCTCAGCCCTTAAAAGTCTTGGTCTCGATAAACTTTGGTCTTGACTTAGTCTAATCCCTTAAAAGTCACAACACTAGTTAAAGTTAATAACTAATCACTGAAATCATGTCCTCACTGAACAAATCGTTTTTAAAACCATTATCTGTCTGTGTAAAATGTCTTTTCCTGCTCATTTTGGTAAAAATAAGACACAAACACACAGGATGTAAGAAAATGTCCTCTCCTCTTTTCTCACTTTCATCTCCAGCTCTCCGATCCTTCCCTTCAGCATGATCCTCCTCTCTTCTGCTCTCCACTCTCCTCTCATCTCTGCGTACTACTCCTCCTGTCGTTTCATTTCCTCCTCTCCTTCACTCTGAAGAACAGAGGAGGGATCAAAGGACACGGGAGGAGGACGAGAAAAGGAGGCTGCTGGCTGTCATGTCGAATCATCGTCAGACTCGGTGACGCGGTGTCTCTGTCCTGCTCTCTCCCTCTGTCTTCCCGTGTCTCTCGCTCAATTCTGATTCCAAATAACGGTGTGATCCTGCTTCAGAAAAGAGGAAAATGCTGCCACAAACAAAATGCAAGGTAGGTTTATTTATTAACACAGAGCAGCATTACAAGATTAAGCTGTAAATGTCCTACATGCTACTCACAAAACAAGCAAAAAACACATAATACACAGTTTAAATGTGGAAACGATGTGTCTCTTTTTGCTAAAGACCTCTGTCCAAACCTGAGCAACAGGAAAACAGCTCTTCTTCTTTGGGTTAGCAAACACCGAAATGCGCATCACAGCAAACAAGCTTTACTCTGCAGAGTCTCGGCTGCCCTCTGCGATCACTGATACTTTGTTTAATACAGCCAAACTCGTGATTTAGTTATTTTCATTTGCATATTTGTTAAGTTTATTTAAGAAACTAAACATGGCTTCCTGTTAACGGGGTGAAAAGAGAGATATCCACCAAAAAATCACTATTTTATGGCCTCAAAGTTACGTGACAAGAGTTAAAGACAACAGCTGTAGGTGTGCTCAGCCTCAACGGCATTTAAAATGATCAGGAGAGGGTTAGAGGTGACATAAAGAAGCTCTGTTTTCTTCATCCACGCTAAAATGTGAGGCTAGCATTTTCAGGTTTCTCCACTCCGAAGACAAAAAGCTCAATTTAAGGTCGTATAAAACGCAGACTAACCTGCAGCGTCCACAAAATTCAGCAGTGTTTCTCATCCGTAGCAGCGTCCAGAGATAGTTCACAGCCAATCTAGCATGAATTCACTTATATGACGGCCCATGTTTAGTGTCAGTTCACATTAATTTAATATTTAATGAGGCATCTCATTTGTTGTTGACTTTGCCTTCATGTACTGTGCATACAGCAAAAACACTGTCTGTTCCTTCCTGTTTGTTGTCACGTCTTTAAAATCTGTGGAGCAGGAGAAAGGCTGTCGTTTTCTTCCAAAATTAATATATGAAAATAAGGATAAAAGAATAAAGATGCATGCTACACACACTAATTCAAAGTGTCTACAACCGCACTGATCATAAGAAAGTTACTGCCAGTATTCATAGTTTTCACGTGACGACACATTCACAGGAAAACGCTCTCTCGGAGGGCAAAAAAGACGTTGCCTCGCTGCCTCGATACCATAACAGGCAGCTGCCTCAGAAGGCATCTCTGTTAACATTGTTTCAAACAGCCTTCTAGGGCAGCACGTACGGCAACGCGTGACGTCACCACGCCGTCTTGCGCCTGACCCTGGGCTTAGCATCCGCTACCTAGCTATTGAAAAGCCAGATGTCTAACAGACGCCTTAGAAATCACGCTGACCAAACGGACTGATATGATAGTTAAGTGTTCAGTTCTTCAATAATCAAAAAAAGAGAAAACTACTAAAACTAAAAAATACGTTGTGTACGAATTCTGCTTGTTTGTCGCCATCTTGACCAGTTTTCCAAAGCTACGGTGGCCACAGTCGAGCTGGCAGCATCAAACTCGCCGTACGGGGACCTGTTTGAAGATGTCTTAACGCGACAGGAAGAGATCGTTTGAGTCATTTCGAACAGCACTCGATGCCTCGCTGTCCTCCAGACGCCTTCTGCGACAGCAGTTTAGCACGTTTCCAACACAGCCGTTATTTTCTGCTGCCCGCCAACCAGGAAGCAAGTGATCCACTGCTACTTTGGGTTTGTTACTTTTGCGTTGCCAAATGCTGGTTGGTTGTGGGGCTTTCAGACGCACTAATCGACGAGGAGACAAGCCCGGGCTGTGTTAGGTGAGGATCAGACGTAAACATTTGGCTCCCACAGTCGAGCTCTGGCGGTTTGTAACGGCGGAAATACGGCAGCTGGTGCTGTTTATGGATCGTAGTGCCCAACACTTGTTATTCCGCCCCTGATTGAATGTGAGACTCCGGTTTCCTTTACAGATGTTTATTAACACCGTAGAACTAAAAGTTGAGGTAAAAAAAATAAAAGGCAACATCAAATATTGCATAGATAGCATGGCTTACTTGTAGTTTGTGTCCATTTCTATCTTTTTCTTGAGTTGAGAGGTGATCCAAATAAGATTTAACAACTTTATCTGTGTCTCTACGAAGGAGTCCGGTGTGAGCCGCTATCTTGGTCTGTTGTTTTGCCCTCCAGGTCTGCGCGCATGTCACGTGACTGAAAACTATGAATTAGGCAGTTCTGCTCCAGATTGAGGTTATGGGCAAATAAACTGTGGCTCGGGTATGGTTAGGTTTAGACAACTAAAACGCTTGATTATGGTCAACAAAAAAAGGATGGCAGGTCTGTGACAGGACACCAGCTCGGGTCTCCTGCATGAAAGTCTGTCGGCCCATCAGCGAATGAATGTTGGTTGGCGAGGCGTGTGGTGCAGAATCATCCGGGCTGCTGAAACTCTTCCAGCGGACGGAGATGTGGCGGAGCTGCAGTGCAACTGGAACACAACGCAGCCACATCCGGTGAACATCCGGGGGGTCGTTTTGTGGGCGGAGGAGTGACAACGCAGAGAAAAGTGTGCATTTTTGAAATTTAGCCCGGCTCAATGTGGACGTGTCCGTCCCTGCGTCTCCTTTCAGTTCACCCTGAATGGATGATAATAGAAAGAAGAGGGAGGAGGAGAGAGGGTGTGTGTGGGGGGGGGTCTCCTCACACCCGTCCCTTCCCATTCTCCCCCCTCTCCTTGCTCTGATGCTTTGCCCCTATTGTTCTCCTGCCTTCACACACACATGTACAAAACAATGCCTGAAACGTGAATGGAGCAGCCACCACAGGGAGAGTTGTAAGCTGTTGGCGCCCAGACTACCACTGACTCTCTCTCTCTCTATGCTTGTCTATGTCTCTCGCTCATCTTTCTCTCTAAATCACCTCTTTTGGGGGGGGTTTATGGAAAAACTGGAGTGCATCAGGTTCTGTTCTCTGGGCCAAGAGCAAATGAACCCCCAAGAAGATAATTTTCCTCTAAACCCTCTTAAATGGGGGGTGAAATTTAGGGAGGGAAGGGTGTTCTTCGTGGTTGCTAGGGGCAACCATAGGGGAGTGAGTGAGGAAGGCGTCCCGTGTGCGTCCGTGAGTGTGTGCGGCGCGCGTGTGGGACCTGTCCACGTCCCGCTGCGCGACCCCTCGCGCCAATTCCTTCTCAGACAATTGGCTGAGAGAGAGAGAGAGAGAGAGAGAGAGAGAGAGAGAGAGAGAAACGCATACGCGCAAGGGAGCGAGAAGGAGAGAGAGACAGACTCTGCGCGAGAGACCTAGACACCAGAGAGAGAGAGAGAGAGAGAGAGAGGGGGAGAGAGAGAGGATGGCTGGTTGGATTTAGCCCCGGCAGAGTCTTTTCCCGTCCAACACAACAAGCTTATTACCTTTCTCTCAACGCGCTTGGAAACGGATTTACGCACACGAAAGGAGGTTTGTTTGGCTCATTTATTCAATTAATGTGCTCTCACCATCTCGCTGCTGTGTGCATGCATCTCTGCCTTTAATTCGTGTTTTTCCATCACCTCTTAAATCAAACGTTTTATTTGCCCGCTGCAGTTTGAGGCTACAGGTCGCGGGAATGCTTTAAATGGCGATTAGCAGGCGGGTAATTAGCCGTTAACGGTCAAATTAACCTGCTGGTCGTAGTAGTAGTAGTAGGTGCGGTGAGATGATACTGATTGGGGTCCTCCTGCAAGAGGGGCTTGTTTTTGGTCGTGGCTGGAAGGTCTCCGGTGGGCGCGAGGAGACAGAGAGCGGCGGTGGCGGCGGCGGAGAGGGACAATGAGCGGGGCTGTTGTTTGGCGACGCTGCTTGCGCGCTGTGCCCCAAAACCCTGATCTGGATGCTTCTGGAAGCAACAGGGAAAGATGTTTAAAAAATTAGAAATGTCTATGTCCAGTTTGTGATTGAATAGCTCGGGTCAGTCGGGCTGGCTCCGGTCCGGTTTATGCGCTCTGCGCGTTTTTGTGCGCTGTTTCTTGTTGTTATGGAGCAACAGAGCGGAATATATTTCACATTTACATGCATTTTATTTGTTATAATGGTCACGTGGGGCTCAACAGGGACCTCATATGGAGTCTGTATAATGTTCCTGCAGGGATGTAGCTGCTCCATGACATTCTTGGTATTTCCATATGTATAGGGGCAAATGTTAAATCTGCCTCTGTGCATCTGACGTGTGTGTGTGTGTGTGGGTGTGTGTGTGTATGTGTGTGAGAGAGAGAGAGTGAGTGTGTGTTTCAGCGCGTGCAGTCTGAAAAATAATACCAAAATTCCGGGGCGAAGTTGTTTATGCGCCTCGACGACAACAACAACAATAACAACAACATCAACAACAACAACTACAGTGCAATAAACCCGAGGATGTTACACGATGCGCGCGCAATGAGGGAGAGAGAGAGAGAAAGAGATACTGAAACGCGGGGTGGGGGGTGGGTGAGGGTCTCTCAGCCATTTTCGATGAAGCGCGTGTAATAACGCACGCACATGGCGACAGACAGACTGACTGAAATCGCATCATAATCACAGCCGGGCGTCCATGTGTGGGACGTAAAGGAGGTCAGCGCGGAGGAAACAGGGCGACAGGATTCTTTTTCTAATTAACAAATCATTATTATGATCATCGGGATTATTAGTAGTATTTGCAGGTTTCTATAAAGAGGTCGGAGGTTCATAAGGAAGAAGGACGCCAGCATCTTTTCTCCCCCCACAATAGACAAGGGGGCTGCTTGTTGGGAATTTGGCGCTTCACTTGTTTTGCTCAGTGAGGGATTCACAGTCAGCCCCTCTCTCTGTTGTTGTTGTTGATGATGATGATGATGTCGAAGCCCCTACACTCGTTGCTCTTTTATCACCGTTTATAGTGGTCGCATCCCTCTCGATTGACTGGATCGCTGATCATTTAACGCTTGTTTGGGGTGCCCATGTGCCTCCCAGTCTGACTTGTCACACTCAGTCGCCCATTGTTCCCTTTGTGGATCTGATGGTAAAAACAGCTTTAAATCGGTTCGTTAACCCAAAATAATCGCCCCACAAACTTGTCCATAATTGAAAGTCGCTTTTATGTTGTATATAATAGGCCATTATAGTGATTTACAGTGTGTCTACAGTGGGGCCAGTGACCTTCATAGTTCTGTATCAACAGGGATTTTTTTTTTTTATTGTTGCTGCTAAATTTGTAAATGATCCTTTATCAACCATAATATCACCAAAGCTTTTTTTCTTTTTATTGTGTTTGTCTTTGGAAGGACAGAAAAATGAGAACACGAATAAAAACATGTCGCCATATTAGGAGCTTTTTTTTTTGGCCCCCCAAAATGGAGGGGGAGGAGGCTCAGAGGAGCTCATTAGCAATGCAAATTAGTTTTTTTTTTCTTCAACGGGAGCTCGGGCACCTGCTGTCTCGAGCATGCGCGCACGGCTGGGTGGCTGACTGGCTCCCTCCTCCTCCTCCTCCTCCTCCTCCCGCTCAGCCTCGGGGACGCGCATCCCTCCCTCCTTCTCAATAGCACACGCTATTGGAGCTATAAAAAAAAGACGAAGAAGAGCTCGAGCCCTCTTCTCTCCTCCTTTAAAAGCGTCTCTGTGTGTCTCGCGCTCATAAGGAGCGGTAACGTTTAGCATAACAAAAGGAGGAGGAGGAGGAGGAGGAGAAGAGACAGGCGAAAGAGGGATGATTTTAAAGGGAAAAATAACAAGGAGATGAAATAAAAGTGAGACAGAAGGGAAAAGAAAAGAAAGAAAGAAGGGACAAAGACGGAGGAGACGAATGATGAACAAGTTTTTAACATTCATAATCAAATAACCAATTCAAATCATCCATCTAACATTTCAAATGTGGTTGTAATGTAATTATAAGCAAATACAAGCTAATTTGTGGGCTATTAATGTAGTATTTGTCAACAAATATCACTTACGAAGACATATTTTATATCATCACAACTGTGCTTCACTTACGTTACATTAATCACATCAGCTTACAATCCCAGAAAAGTGTCTGTTACACCACATGTAGCACATGTACGGCATATAAAAGCTAAATAGGGATGATTAAAGTGTCACTAAGTGGGAAGGACTAAACATACAGGACAAATGTAACCCTAAACATGTCAAGATGTAATTAAAGAATTAAAAGTAAATGCACTTATTTTGCAGCAATGACCCCTGTCAATATATTATTTGATCATATTGATGCATAAAGATGATGATGTTTGGAAATACTAACACATCCTATTCTTTACTATGTTAAATCTGAAAGGTAACTAGTGGCCAAAAGTATGAAGTAGCATAAAATGCAAGAAGTCAAGTTAAATACAAGCACAGGTGAATTATTTTAGTTACATACCGAAGACGTGTTTCAGAAATCTGCTGAAAATATTGAGCCCAGCTGTAAAAACATGGTTACATACTATAAATCATCATCTGCTCTGGATCAGTGACTGATTTTTTTTCTATCTCTGCTACTGGACACAGTTTGTCCATAAGAGTTGTAGCAGAACGTTCGACCTCTCTGACCCCCCAAAGTGAGGACCACTATCATGTAGCGGTGCTGCTTTTTTGATACTTCTTCTCGCTGCTGTTCATTTCTTGGTCTGTGAATGACCTGATGTGTTCATGCACATGAAATATGTCGTGGTTTGGTTCGGGTTTTCATGGTCTGGCTGTCTGCCATCAAATGTGCAGGCCGCCCAGTCTGCAACAAAGAGCAGGGTTACCGCCTGAATACTCTAGAACATATTTTTAAAAGGTCAGAAGAAAAGAGGGGGGAAATCGGGTTCGTTATTATTTCTATAAAGCCCAAAGCTGTAAAGACCCCGAACAAAGAGGAAGTAAAGGCGACGTTAAAATAACAAAAGGGTTAAAGAAGAGGAGGTGAGACAGGAAAGAAGCAGGTGGGACAAAGATGGAAGATGGACGGGCAGCGGACGTAAGACAAATTAGACTGTGATGTTAGAACAATGGAAGGGAGATGAGGAGGAGAGCAGAACGAGGGAGATGGCAGAGAGGAATGACGAGAAGCTAAGGATGGATGGTGGAGTTAAAGGGGAAATAAAGGAGAGAAAAATGTACAAAAGAAAGGAGGGACAGTTACCAAGCATGGGAGGATGGCAGGACAAATTAAAGGAAGAGAAATGAGACATGACAGGAGACAGACAAATGAAGGAAAAAGAGGCGTAAGGAGGAGAAAATAGAGGAGACAAAATAAAAGGGAATGAGGACAGCGGTGAAGTTGGCAAGAAAGGAAAGCAGTAAGGGGACAAAATGGAGGTTCATGGGAGGAATTTGGACAAGTGACAGGAGAAAAGGAGGAGACAATGAAGGAAACTGTGAACACTGATGGAGAGTAGAGAAGAGTAACAGTGGAGGAAAAGAAAGAGGCTGGGGACAAACATGGAGGACAGATGGAGGCAAATTAGAAGATAAAGAGGATAAACTGAAGGAAAAAGACGAGACAGACATTACAGTTCTGTGGACAAACCCAACGACGGGCTGCACTCAGCGTCGGCCACGTGCGCACGGCATCTCGCCGCGAAGAATCAGACGAGCAGATGGAGGAAAATGGTTGTATAGACGTCGAACATGGCGTCCGCTGTGGAAAGACAAGGAGGAAATTGTTCAGTGATGTACAGCACATTTCCTCCTCCGTTCTTTCCACATCACACGAACATCACGAGGGGTTTTAAACTCCGTGCAACGCGTGAAACCAGCATGTAGAAACAATTCACCTCGTTCCCCCATGCTGATCCAGAAATGATGTGAAATCATTTTGAAAAAGTCTAACTGATAAAGATCATCTCATTTTCTGGATGGGATAACAGGACTCAGTGTGTTTCTCTCCAGACATGAGCGAGGTCAATACTAGGCCACCGCTGACCCTGAGGATGCTTCATATTGATATTTAAGGACCGTGAAAGAGTTTTCCCCTGGAAACTTGTGTAGGAGAGGTGGTCAGCCAACCAGATACTAACACTTCTCGACTTGTCATCAATTAAAGAGTAACTTCAGTATTTTTCAACCCGGACCCCATTATCCCACGTTTTTGTGTCTATGTGACTGATTGGGACGACGTTTGTTGAAATTGGTCCAGTTTTGGGGGAAGCGCGCTCGAAACAAGGCGCCCTACCAAAGTACGTCCACTGTGTTGCTCAGATTGTTATCACCAATGTCTGAAAACATTATTTAAACGGATGCCTGCAGAGCCAGAGCCAAAAACAGTATCTTTATCGCTCTTTTCAAATTCACCAGACTCCCTCGACAAAAATAGTAATTTTACCTCTCTGGTCCACCAACCAAAGTCTCACAATAACACGAACAAAGAAAATCAACAAAGTCTCACAATGACATGAACAAAGTAACTGACCATGCCGGCGCTACAACTGCAACTGCGAGATAAAATTACTTCTTTTATCAATGGAGTCTGGTGGCTTTAACAAAAGCGAAAGAGTGACTGTTCCTGGTTTATCAAAAAGGATCTTTCTCTTTTAAAAAAAAAAGGCCTGTCTCTTTTAAAATAACTTTAAAAGATATCCGAAGTTGCCCTTTCAGTTGCCGGATGACAGCATAAACAACAGTCACACTCATTACACGTGTGTCTGCTGAGTGAAATGGCGTCGCTGCTTCCCTGAAGGTTTTCATTCATGTTCATGTTTTATTTCTCAAAAGCATAAGTGTTTATGTTTTCAAAAGGTGATTTTGCAGAAAATGAGCTTGAGTTGCTTATCATGTTTGCTTTGTCAAATACGCTAAATGAAGACAGATTGTGAAAGTCTGTGATCCATTACCGCATAACGGTAACGTCATTCTGACATGATGCCGTTCACTGTGATGGATTATGCAGCTCGAGCAGATTTAAAGCCTTTGCAAGTTGGTTTTCATACTGTAGAGAACTGCAGGAAAACCACTGGCAGCCTGAAAGGTGTGAAAACATAGAACAACCTAAACTGGGATGCGTTTTGGAAATTTTACCTGCAGTAATGTTACATGATTTGTAATTAATGGGCTAAAACATATCGACAGATAAAGAAAACATTGTTCTGTTACTTGACTGAAATATCCAAGCCCATGCACAGTGTATTTATGGCTGCACCGCTGCATCAAATTGAAAATATATCGTGCATCATTTTGTACACATTTTCCTATAATTGAATCTCACAAAGTTGGGATCTCAGGAAACCTTGATAACTAGACTAAAAGCTGAAAAGAAAGAGCTGAACAAAGCTCAGCAACAAGTTATTTAAATAATGGGTCTATGGAAGGATTTTATGGGTTAAGAAGGGCACATTGGGTAAAAGCTTAGGATTTGGAAATGATGTAGTGAAGAGTGAACTCACTCTCACCTCTAAAAAAAGCCTAACCACATCTTCTGTTTGCTTGACAGAAAAAGGAAATGCAGCTTACTTCGCTGTAGATAAACTCGACTTATTGGTGGATTCATTGACTGATTTTGTCTGAATTTGCAGAATGTTAAATTTGAGGATTTGCTGGCTGTATCTCTTCTACATCGTAGTAAACTGAATATCTTTGGAGTTTAGGTTGTTGCTCAGACAAAAAAAAGGGCTGTGAAGATGTCAGCTTGGTCTCTAGGAAACAGTTTTTTAGTTTCTGCTGATGCTATTTAGACAAATGAAGAATCACTTCAAAAAAAAAAATTGAAAGTGAAAGTACTAGTTTGGTGCAGCTCGACGGTGGATTCGTGTTTACAGTGGTGGTTGTTTATTGGCTGGATGTAACGGCACATCCATGTTTTCACCAACAATCCCCATCTGCCAGCCAGAGAGCTAGGAAAGACAACGCTGGAGCGCCACAAGGTGGCGTGGCGTACAGTTTAAACGCTGCACAGCAGACACGAAGAGATTATTTGACCAGAAAAAAAAACTCTGCTGGAAAGACTTAGGAGATAACATCAAATCGGTATTAAGCTACACAGACAGATAGCGTGGCCATGGATAAAATATTTAGCTGGCTTTCCAAATCAGCCTTTTCGCCCTCGTTCTGCATGTATATGTGTGCCCCCCCCCCCCTAAATCCTAACCAGCATGCCTGTTCACTGTGGAAAACAGGGTCAGGCTAGAGAAAAAAGAGAAGGAGAGAGCGAGCACATGATGGGCAGATAAAGGCTTGTCTGTGTCTGAGGGAGAAGAGAGCGAGGAGGATGAGAGGAGGAGGGCAGCGCGATGAAGGGGCCTCTCTGTTGAAGGAGGGAGTTGCGGCTCTATAGAAGGCTCCCATGGCGGACAGAAACAAGGCATTTAGTCTGTGAGTCGACCTCTGCAACGCCATAATAGGCTCATATAATGATGCCACTATGGACGGGCAGGGGAAGAAAAGAAAACACAGATTGTCCCTTTAAACTTGGGGCTTGTTGTGAGGAATGTCTATAGTGTGATGGAGGTGGATGAGCTGTTGGGTGACTGGTAGGAACAAGAGGAAGTCTGATCTGGGTGAGACTTTAGGGCCTGAACGTGGATTCTGTTTGAACCACACATGAAACCCTGAACACTGGAGCATCTGATGAGCCCAAAGCCAGTTGAAATTGAATGCATACTCTAATCCCGACTTGCCGTTAACATGTAACATGCTTATCAAATTTCAGTGGACTTTTATTAGCAGGGTTGCTATCGTGAAATGTGTCCAGTACGGCTCACTGGAGGAGGACGCGGTGCGTAGAGGAAATGTGTCAGTTTTAATTGAGTTTAGATAATGGTGACGTTCGCGGTGGAAGCGTGGATGATTGGATTGTTGGAGGAAACAAAATTAAAGTCTGAAGTTGAGTTTTGTTGGGATGTTGAGGTTTGAAAAGAAAGTTGAGGTGGATGTTGGATAAAAGTAGTGTAATGCCTTCTGTGTGATTTTTTTTATCAACATAATGAGGAAATGTTAATTAACATATCTGGCAACTTACACAATGTTCATACTGAACGGCTCTGTCAAAGGTTCTCTGACAATATATTTCCTTTGTTTTCCTTAGAGACCCGCTCTTAGAGACAGTTTACTATAGTGACATTTAACCAAAGCCAGAATCTTTCCCCTAACTGCTTAACCTAAATGCTTTTGTTGCATTTGGTTTTAAAACAAGAGACCTTTTGCTACGTTTGCTCCTCCCGTCCGGACAAAAATGGCAAAAATGAAAGTTTGAAAATGCTGCAGATGCCGTTTTCTGTTTCGGTAGCGAGCTTTAGTGAAGACGAGCAAAAATGGAGGACTTTAGAAGCGATGACGCTCAAGCTCGGCCCTCTGATTGGGTCTCATAAGTCATGCAAAGCAGAAACACGATGCTACTGGTGGAGTTTTTGATTTGGTATTAAAATATTTCGTACCAAATAATACAGCCTACACTTGTACTGTGCATGTCGCAGTATTTACTTTGCGACGAGTCCCAGTCTGTTTTCCGCCGCCACAGCTGCTTTTAACCCCGTGTTACATTCAGTAACAGTCCCAGCTCGTTATTGATCCATGCAACATAAAATCTGTTGTGCTTCTTTGTCTGTAGCACTTTATTCTCTCGCCAAATCTTCTGTAAATACCAAACACCGGCACATGCATGCCCAGTGCACCTGAATGGCCACTAGATGTGCGTTTTCAGTCAGACCGAGATCTACTCTGATACGCAGCTAAACGCTGCTGTGGACGGAGGTCAGATTCGTTTTAAAACTCCATTTTTAAACAAAAACGGAGCAGTGTGGACGGGGCATAAGGTTTGGGTTACGCTCGGTGAGAACTAGTTCGTACAACATGTTGTCCGACCTGAATAGCTGTTCGACTATCTGGATAGATGGAGTGAAAAGCCGACGTATGTTAACATACCCAAGCACAGCTGGCCAATCACGTCCTGAAGTGGGCGTGAACGTCTGATTGCCAGTTCAGAAATGCAGTTCGGACAGAGCATACTGGGAGCCTAAACCTACCAACACGTTGGACCAACCTGTTGTCACCCCCAGGTCGTCAAATACGTCCCTTTATCTCGCCCTCTGGTGTCTCATACAGAAGCACGAGGTCCCTTTAGTATCTGTATGAGACGCCTTTAGAAACTACTTGGTAAGTTACTAAAAAAACATGTGATGTAATGTCATTTTAAAGTTTTGTTGAGGTTTAGGCAACAAGACTTAGTAGAACTTTGTTCCGTGGGCAAAAAACATTCCCACCAAACATAACCCTGGCGTTACGTTTCCCTCAGAACATAACTGGAATTTGATCAAGTTGTCTAGATTGAAAGTCAGCCTAAGGTTTATGCTGGTTTGTTCGGAACTTTGGTTTCCAGAAATTTAAAATAGGGAGGATTGGGCCTGAAACTATGTGGTGAAAGTGAATTAGTTTGGCTTTAAGAAACAAGATCCTTAAATTGAAGCAGGAGTGATGGTTGAAGTAAAGCTGCTTACAGTTTGAATAATGTGGGACAGCAAACTGGATGGTTACAGAAAGAATAAAATGGAATTTGGAGGCAGAAAATGGTGGAGGTTCAGTCAGCAGCAGTATTGGGTCCATGATGCTTCAAGTCGCCTACAGATCCCATCATCCAGCCAATTTCAAACTGTAAATGTGTTTTAGTTTTGGAGAGTTTCCCACAGCTTTAGTCAGTCAAAACTGAGCTGGAATTTGGACGAACAATTATAAAACATCTGAATTATTTTCCCTTTAACTTTGGTAAACAAGTTGAATGAGAAAGATATGTAGAGTTTGAGTTCTGGCAGATGGATCTCAACTGATTCATTTTATTCTACCTCCTGTGCAGAAAGTTACTTATGGTCATTAAACCAAAGACGTTATCCATTCTTCCCATGACTACAGTGTCATTACTACAAGCCTAGAGGGGAAATTACAGCTTTACACCCAACCTTCAGCCTGTCAGTAAGAGGTTCCTTTAACCCGCTACGATACTTGGTTGAATTAGGGTTGGTATTAAATTCAATCAGTTGTTGTTTACTGAACTGTTTCTGAAACACTGCCGATGTGATTCTGTTGTTGAAATTGGTAATGTGGACAAACAGTCGACTATAATTTATTAGAATCACTATGAAGCCTAAATTTGGTTTCAAATCTGATGTATCTGCAAATTCACATCTCAAATAATAATTAAAACCTCACAGTGTCCCTCGGATGAATCAACTGGTGCTTAATAAACAATTGCTAGATAAAGCAGTTACTCAAACCATTAATCTGTCCCATCCCAGTCTGGCCACTGGTTAATCAGTTTAGTTGCTTGTTAAGTAGAAAAAACAACCAAACATTTGCTGTGAAACGTCAAAGTAATTGCTGATGATTATCGTAAGAGCGGGACAGATAAAATAACCAATGTAAGTTATTATATTTGGCCTTTCGAATGTGTAATAATGAACAACTGAATAAAAGTATTTTGAGTAAGTAAATAATTGAATGTAGCGTCAGATCTGGCAGCAGTATTGACAGCCAAACAACCAAACCAAAGTCCTAAAGCTCTCTGCGTCTATGTTAGGACAACAGCTATTTAGATGTCTGGTCGTTGATGGGTTTGTTCTCTCCAGCTATACAGCACAGATAGTCATGGAGAAAAGAAGCAGAAAACGGTATTAAACCATCCCAAATGCTGGATCCTGAGATAAACGCCTGCAGCTCTGAGGGTCCCTGGCTTTCCCAACCTGTGTTTGTTCTGCAGTTCCTCATTAAAAAAACATCTGATTTAAGAAAAGCTCTTCAAGGTTACCTAAAAAGTAAACTTTCAGTAAGTCCAAAGTTACAGTGGCACCCTGCAGGGATACAAATGCATCTTAAACACAGTCGTTGCTTTTTGCCCGCCATCGAATCAAAGTCGACTCGATGACAAACCCTGTTGCCTCTTTGCACATCTGAAGGAGAAAAATCAAATATATATAGACTTGTTTATTGCCTGTGACGGGGTCTCACAGTACAATATCTTTTTCCTCACAGAAGTCAGATCTCTGAAAATAAAGCGCAGCCAACATCCTGATGTCATTACAATGCCTTAAAACGTCTCTACACAATGTCATTTGACGCCTGACCAATCATTTAATGAGGCTAAAAAACATAGGCAACAGTAACTTATTGCAGATATGTCGCTATTGGCATTAATGACGAATATTAGGCTATGAGAGGCCCACAACACAAACAGGCTGGCGCTCATGTAGCAACCTCTGAGTGACTGACTGAAAGAGTGACCAGAAATAGTGACTTGTGGGCCAACGACGGGGTTCCATGCAGAGTCAAGGTAGAGATTTCTGTGCCACCCCAAACTATCTGTTATGCTGAGCTGAGGTTTGTAAGTCAGAAAGATTTTAACGTTCTGTGACGAGGTTGTCTTCTGCTGGCTCCAGTTCGGTTTTGTCTAAATATCTTAAAATCTGACTGAGGCAAAAAAGAGGAATAAACAGCCGTGTTTCCATCGCCGTAAGTATCGCGTTAGAAAAGGATGATGGAAACTGGAAATGGAAATTTGAAATTTGCAAAAAAGGTTTTATGCTCGCTTCAGTTGGGTTTTTGCCTTTACTTTTGCCGAATAAGTTCTGACGTAGCGAACACATAATTCACGTCTGACCCGCTGTTTCCGCTTTCGCCGTCTTGCCGGATATCCCCGTAACGTGCAGAGACACGGCTCGTAGCAACGTTGCCGCTTGAAACACGTTCCTGAGGACCTCTCTACATTTTCTAAGAACAACGGTCATCAGTTCCAAGCGGCTGG
This sequence comes from Lepomis macrochirus, assembly GCA_024633595.2. Classification (NCBI taxonomy): domain Eukaryota; kingdom Metazoa; phylum Chordata; class Actinopteri; order Centrarchiformes; family Centrarchidae; genus Lepomis; species Lepomis macrochirus. The sequence continues at coordinate 2,981,042 of JALXJV020000009.1, forward strand.
TTCTGTTTCTGGTTTGAAACCCATACGTCTTGGTTACTGACGCAACTACGCTCGCCGTAGCCTGGTTAATTCGCTCCGAACCAGCTGATGGAAACACACTTTTTTGTGGAAAATTTAAAGGTCTGCTTAAAATTCGCATGACAATTAGCTTGAAACAAGGCTAATGGCATTAAAAGGCATTTAATTTTTTCCACTAATTTTTTCATTTTCATACCGTAAAACTTCAATTAATAGCCGAGTCCCAAATAGCCGCCTATCTCCTTTACTGGCCTGGTGTGGGGACACATTTTGACAAATAAACGCCTGCCTTTATTAAACGCCTTTATTAAAGTTCTTTGTATGTATAAAACTCAACGCGGTCGCCCGCTTTAGCTGCTTCTAAGCTGCTTAGATCGTTAATACAAATAATAATGTTCAAAGCTATGATCAATATGTCAATATTGGACATGCTGGATATCGTTAGATCGGTTAGATTTTCTACAATATCACTGTTAAGTTCATTTAACAGAAACAACAAGCCCCAAAATCTAATTCTTCTAGATTTACCGGTGTAACCTGCCTGGCTGCAAGAGAGGAAAAGGGGGAAAAAGTGCTGACTCATGTTAACTTTGAAGCCTCGTTAAGTCCGAATACTTTTTATAAGAATTAATCCAAGTTGTGAATCCTGTTGTATGAAGTCGATTGCTCTCTAACTCCTGCCACACTCCTCTGATCCTACACTGTGTTGTTGTTTTCGTTACGTTGCTGCCTTCAAAATAAAGGCGCATAAGCCGTCTGTCGGAGCTAGATCAAATAAATGATGTGTATTTGATATTAATTGACCATTTTAAATAAGTACTATTTTGTTTGAAATAAATAAACTGTTTCATAGTAGTTTCAGTTTTGTGCAAAAATAAAATCAGGGTCAATTCAGTGATGTTAGCAAATAAGAGCCTGGGCTATTATTCAAAGTTTTACAGTACTCAGAAAGTTGTAGTTCATATATTTTAAGTCAAAGTTCTCGTGCTCATTATCGTACTCATGGTTATGTAGCTGCTAAGCTTCATGGATCCCAGTAATCCTAAAGTTAATTATAGTCTGTTCCCCTTCCATGATCAGCTGAATCAGTCCACTCCTGTTTATCAGCTCATATTTTAACTCACATTATTCTTTTATGAAAACACACTGACAATAGGTGGAATTACATGTTTTGAAAAAAAAATAAAAAATTCAGTGGTGGTTTTGGCAGCTGAAAGCTCTGAGTAGGTGTGTTTCGTAGTTTAGCAGGTTACTGGCAGCTGAGATACATTTGGAGGATCAAACCTGTTGACTAAAGCAGCAGAAACCACAAAGAATCTGTTTTTTATTCATTCAGGCTACAGTCAGGACTGGACTGAGGAGTTAACACCCGATTTTATTTGTTTTACCATGTGTGGTTGCAGTGTTGTCCCGTGTTTACAATCTGCCTTAGTGTGTAAACCTGTGCGAGAGCTTTGCGTGCAGCCCCTTCTGATCCCTCTGATGGATTTAACAGGCTTAAATCAAGTGTCATGTAATTTTGAAACTTTATTGCTTCCTGCAGGGAAATCCTCTTTTCTCTTGACCCTCTGCTCTCAGAGATCAGAGGTCAGAGGTGAAGGTCATCACTACAGCGTATACAGGTTAAGGGTTTCGGTGCAGCTGGCGGTGGAAGTGTTTGTAGGCTGAAGGACAGTTTCTGTTACGTTATACATCCTCTTACTGCCTTGAGCTCTATTATAAATCTTTACACTGTTTAGTTACAATCACTGTAATGTTTCATAACTAAATATTTAGCAAAGGTACATGTGAACTATTATGTTTATTTTTAAATTTATTCAGCTTTTAAATATTTAAACATGCAACATAACAAGACTATAAGCTGTAATGCTTGCAGCTAAATGCTAATGTCAGAAAGCTCACATTAACAATGCTGATACGCTAATGTTTAGCTGGTATAATATTTATCACCATCTCACTGTTTTGCCAAGCTAGCATGCTAACATTTGTTAATTAGCACGAAATACAGAGCACAGCTGAGGCTGAATGTCTTTGGTCGGGAACCAAAGTATCAGACAAATATATATTTTGGCCAATGAATGTCTTTACAAAATAATCTTGAGATATTTCACTAAATAAGTGAAAACTTTGAGCTGCTGGTGAAGCAGAGTCAAGCATCCAAAGTCATTAGACGTTATCCTCTAGAGACCTGGGTATCTGTTGCAAATGTCATGGCAGATAGATGTTGAGATATTTCAGTCTGGACCTAAGTGATAGACCGACAAGCTGCCGACATCGCCGTCCCTAGAGTCGTGCCGCAAGCGTGACTAAAAGATTAGTTAATGTAAATGTCATCTCTGTTTTTTTTATGTGGTCAAATGTTCTCGAGTAAAGAGGAGCGAGCGGCGCACACTTCAGGAACCAATGCAGTAGATAACATTTACTTTTCCACCTACATTACATTACAGTTTACACGCACCTGTAGGTCAAACCGTTTACATACAGTAACTTATACGGTCAAAACAAACTGACTGGGCCTTTAAAGAATCTGTTTCCTGTTTGGCCTACAGATCCTTTATTATTTTTGTTCATATAAGAACAGAAATTAATTAAAAATCCTCACAAAAATGCAAAGATTCCTTTCTTCTTGGTGTAATCAGAACCAGCACACAGACATCTTGCTCAACATTTTTTTTTTGTGCTTGTGGAGGAACAGAGCAGAGAAGAAATTGGCCCAAACAGCGTCACACATGAAAGCCTCCCCTCCCAACCCGGCTCCCGATGCAAAACTACGACAGCAGGGATAATTAGGGAATTGTATTTTGAAAATATAGGTCTGCGTGGTAATGAGGGCACAACGCCGAATAATAAAACAACTTCAATTCAGCTTAGAGAGCAGCAAAGTCGACGAGAGGCTTCAGGGCAGATAAACTGAGAAAAAAATGGACTACTGTAGATTAAAAAACAGATCACACACACATTTAAGTCTCCACGCGGCCGTGACATCTGCAGTGATGGAAAAACAGCAACTTATTTAACTACTTTACGAAGATCACAGAGAACAACGATGCACATGTTTGAGGCTGCAACAAAGGATTACCAGAACCGAGTCATCTCCACAATACAGTGATAAATCAGAAACTGCGAAAAACATCCATCACAATTTCCCTCTAAACCCGCTGCTTGTTTTGTTTATCCACAACCCAAATGCACCCTGGTTATTCTCATAGGAAAACAAAGTTTAACATTTAACTGCAGCCGATCAATGTCACGGCCATTTTTGGTTAAAAAGAGACACCATTCAATCCATCCTGGATGACACACTGACTCCATCTGCAAACAGACTGTTTCTCTTGAGAAGCTTGAGCGTTTTTTAACGTTGACAGATTTATTCATCTTTCATTGAATCCATTTTAACTTGTTGGTCTGGCAGCCTCAGCGCGGTTAACAGATTGTTAAACGTTATCATTGGCACCAACTGGAGTGATTTGGCCATGTTTATCAAGTTAGAGCCACCGTGGCGGACCCTCAACGCCCTCCTCGTGCAGAGTTTTGACTCCTGCCGTCAGGGAGGAGGCGCACTTTCTCTGGGAGGGCCGAATCATTTTAGATCATTTGTTCCCTCAGCTGCTGGGTTCTTAAACAAGCTGCCGGCCCGGTTGCTACTGCATACGCCCTCTAACAAAGGATTAATGGACTCTTTATTAGGACGACATCTACTGTATGTTTATTTTATGTTTTATCTGTTTACAAGCCAAACTTCCTGTCGAGCATGATAAAGCCCATCCAATCCACCCAGATTTTTTTAAAACCATGTGAAGCCCAAATTATATTCCGGTGAACATGAAAGAGCGGGAAAGACATGACGAAAACTAAGCACGTAGACTGAGCGATGTGTCGTCCCGTGGGCTGAATCCAGTTTAAATTGGCTGCTCTCCTAGCTCTGGATTAGACCTGGGCTTAATACCTTTACACTAAAAGGCCTGCCCGTTCCCTCCGAGGGCAATCTGCTGCAGGAACACACCAGGCTTTAATCCACTGCAACAACAACAACAACAGTTGATCTGGTCGAAGCTCGTGAGGGCAGATCATACTACGCCAGGCTCGCTCATCTTCGCTTCATGTCAGCGTCTCACAGTCCAGTTTGGACGCCTCTGTTCTGATTAAATCAGCGCATGAAAATACACACACACAAAAAAAAATGTGTGCAAAAGTGAGAGGAATCTGTGGCAAAGGATTAGACGGAGGAAGCAAATGCAGAAATGATTTATCCCCGTCACGTGACCAGATGAGAAAGCAGCTTCCGTTTCTGGCCGCCATCTTTGATTGTTAAAATGATTTTCAGCTCTGTAGCAGAGAGCAGGACAGAAGAGAGCCAATAGGATGAGGTTGACTGACAGGGATTGAATCAACAACCTTTTACTTAATCGATTCATTGTTTACCGAGCTAAAATGTCTGGTTCCAGCTTTTCTAATGTGAACGTTGGCTGTTTTTCTGTTTTGTAAAAACAGAAAATCTTTGGGGTCACAAAGGCCTCTGGGAACCTGATGGAGAGAACAGCAGCTTTCATTTGTTCTCATTATCCATTAATTGTTTAGTCTACAAAATGAACACGGATGATAGCTGCAGCGATGATTACAAATCCTCAACTAATATCTACCTTTCAAACATGGAGGTCAGAGGAGGTAAAAGGACGAGATACCAGCTCCAACGGTCCAGGTTCAACTGACAGGTCGCGACAATACGTGTCCCACTCAGGGGGACGTTTCCGTTTATCAATCCGTGATGAAAACCTGAAGCTGACCGCGCGCAAACTAATTGAGCTGCAGAAATTACCCACACGTACAGATGTTAATTTCACTTGTGCTCAATACCACAGGAAGCGTCTATAATCAGTGTGTTTTGCGCAACTGCCATGAATAATTTATTTAAGAAAACAAACAATTCTGGTGAATGAATGCAACATTTTCTACCCAACTTTACCATCTTACCTGTTAACTTCTCTGTAAAATCAGCTTCTGGTTTTCAGTGGAACTCATTTCCAGGATCAAAAAGATGCCGCTGTTTGTGCAGAGCATCCAATCAGGAGCCTTTTTTTTGATAATGAGCCTTTGTTTTTGCTTTGATCTGATTGGTTTGCAGTCAGATTGTGTACGGTGTCCAGCAGGGACACATTTTACAGCAAGCAAAGAACAAGGATGTAATCAGCCGTCAGCAGGTAATCAAAGCAATGAAAGTGACTTTGCTTCTGTTTTTGATTCATCTTACAAACATCAATTTTAACTTCGTCCGGCATTTGTTGGGACGGTGGATGGGCTTTGCTGATTGGACTAGCAGAGGCTTCATATGCTTTGCTGAAATGTTTATCGTTTTCAGAGCCACAGAGTGAGCAGAACAGTTTGTGGTTAAAGAAAGGGATGAGACGTTGCTGCTGTTAGGTAGAAAGGCATCAGTGCTGAATGTATTTCTAGACATATCATTACACAGACAGCTGCTGTATGTGTGTAACACTGCTGCATGTGAGGTTCAATCCCCCAAATGAAATGGATGGAAATGGAAACTGATCAGATGACAATTCTAAACAAATCCTCACAAATGTTAACTTAAGACAGAAACAGAGCAAGGTTGTGTTTCAGTTTTTAGATGTTTATATTGCAAACCTCTACCAGTTACATTACCACTCATAATTTTAATTACTCTCACGGCATATCGCGGTGTCGCATCACCAGGGTGGAGATGACGTTATCAGTTATCCATTTATTTCCCACTGCATGAGCCAGCGGAGAATCCCCATTGATGTGAACTATGTCAGCAGGAGCTGTTGGAGGATCAGTTATTAGTCCGTCTGAGAGCAGGATTTCTCTCAAATCTTTTGAACAGAGCTCCATGAAATTTGGCAGGCAGTTTGGCCTTGAGCCAAGGAGCAATTGATTTGATTTTTACAGTGATTTGGATCTGGGATTTTGTGGTGTAGCTATGAAACGGGAAGGATTTGGCTTCACTTTCTTTAGGGATGTTTTCCCCATCAATAGACTCAATTGATCCTAAATGTGAAATAAGACTGGTGTGTTGTGGCTGGATTTGTGTTCAGCAGTAGCAAAGGTTCGTCTCCTTGTTGTTAAATGTGATATCATGGTGTCAGGGTGGCGGTGTTATAGTCCTCCAATGTGACAAAGACTAACCAATCAGAGAGAAATCTGTATTAAATCAAACCACAGCAACAGCTGAGCCTCGCTGCACAACAGTGTGTTGTTTGTTGTTGAATCCTAAAGGGTCATGGCTGAAGCAAGCAGCTACTCCACTGCATTAAAATATGGTCATGTTGCAGCAAAACGCAGTGATTATTTGCCACACAATATATATTATTTATCCATTACACCAATTTAAAGGTGCAATGGGCTTTCATGGGGAGGCTGATCCCAAAGAGTTAGGAGGAAGAAGAACCCCACTGGGTTCAGAAACAAATGAAAGACAACAAGGCAAGAGGTTTCTACAAAGGTCTGCAGAGCCTTAAGACGCATTCAGTCCAAACACGAATTTTCTCCTTGCGACGCTTTCCTCGCGTGAGAACATTTGCTGCAAGTGTTCACACACAACGTGAGAAGGCGATTTTAACACGATACCGTGAATAAACACAATTCGCCATTACTACAGCTGTATGAACCCAAAGGAAACATTTTGCTGTGATTAAATAGCAATAAACGGATTAAACTGATGCCGAAATAACTACAACATGATGCAGATTTGTTAAACATTTGAATTCATGCTTTGTCAGGTCTGTCAGCAAGACAGCAGGACAACAACTTCTAAGATGTTTGTTTTCTGAATGGAGTTCGGATCGATCAGGGCTGTGCTATGCTAACTTGGTCACAGTAAAGTACAACGACAGCTGGAATAAAGTTACAGACACATGTTTTCTGAACTCACCAGGTAGTTCAACCTCCTCGCTTTCTTTTCTCCCAGTAACGTCTTCAGTTTTGTCTGGTTTTTATATAAATATGAAGTTGTGCCAAACGACGCTAACAACACTGGAACCGGATGTGCATGAAGCTAGCTTCTGAGAAGCTCAAGTGAAGATAAATCAACGTTTGTGATCCTAAAACCTAAAATAAAAAGCTAATTTAATAAAAGCAGTTTACATTGAGCGGCGTTTGCGAGCAAAGTCCAGTCTGACCACGGAGCGCTGCTCCCTGCTCCTCCAGCCCAAGTTTAGCAGCTCTCAGTCGGCCTACAGATTTTCAACTCCCCGCTCTGCCCGGCCCTCTGCGCTCTGAAGCTGTCGGTGACATACGGACAATCTCAACGTTGATAGGCTATCGCAACACAGCGTCATGCGAATTTCTCGCTTGAATTGAAAATATTCAACTCACACATATTCTTTCACGCCGCCCGACATGAAATCGCGGCTCTACGCGTCTTTGCATTGACTTTGTATGTAAACTCACCGCCCCCAACGCTCGCTTCGCTTTTGGTCTGAAGCACCATTAGAAGCCCTTCCCACGTCTCTCTATGGATATTTGCATCAGACCTGTTGCATTAATGGACTGCCGAAAATGCAACATACATACAACTAGAGATTTTCATTCTGAAGTTGCCAGTGGAATCAACAAACGGCAGATCGGAGACAGACGTTGCCCATGCAGGTTATAAAATGTGAAATGTCAGATAACATGAGTCTACTCTGACTTCGGTTCTCCTGGTGATGAAACTCTTTGTGTTTATGGATTTTCAAAATGGACAACCACACCAATTTCAAGCCATGACTTGCCGTCTGTGTGTGGAGGTAGAAGTATAGCTGCCTGAAAGTCTCTCTCAAGCGTTCTTCTTCAATCGTCACACAAACAAACTCCTGTTACTTTTTGAATACGCGACTGGATTTTCACCACGTCTTCCAGCGCGGCCATTCGGACCAGGTAGAACCAGTTTTGCCTGAACCCTTTAGACAAACTCTTCATTAAAGCAAACTGAGGCCTTTATGATGTGGTTTGGGCAACAAAGAGTCCTGACACATAAGGCGGACTTTAAATTACTACCATTGGTTCCAAAATTCTACAGATGTCCATAAGATTTTTAAACCTAAACTTGGAAATGAATTAAACAAACCTATTTCATAAACCTTGGTAATTGAGTTCAAATGCAAAAGGTTTTTGCCACATCACCATAGTCAACAACAGTTTCCTTTAATGTGTCACAATCAGAGTAGGATTTTGTCGTATGATGCTGATTAAACACGGTGGTCCTGGGAAACATATTTCCATTTCGCTCTCCAGATCGTTTCTCTGCTGTGATCTTTCATCTGTTCACAGAATCGCTGTGCGAGTGCTGAGGACGACCTGATTAAAATCTGTTCCGTTTATAAACCGTACAAATGAATGCGACTCGCTCTCGTCTCGCTCTGGACACGGTCTCTGCTTAGCCTCCGCCTGACAGGTCACAGGTTCAACTCCCATAGCAGCTACCGTGTCCGCTGCCGTGTCCTGAGCAAGAGGCTGAATGTCTTTATCACTGTAACGCCGACAGCTTTGTGAAATTGTGACCATGCAACTTTCCTGCGGACCTGATTTCATTTAATGTGGCTGATGGTTTTTATTACAAAATGCTGCAGACTCAATTTTACAAAAGTTAAACTCCGTATATGACCTGAAACGTCACCTTCAGTGGTATTTTTCAACCTGGCCTCACTACTGAGATGTCAAAAATACTGCGGCTTGGTCAGTGGCCCTGACGCTGTAGAGTTAGAGGGTTACCTACAGTCATATTTTGCAGAAGAGGGCCAGTATTTGGCGAGTTGAAAGTGAGAGTGCGTTGTATTAACATGTAAAACCAAAGGATTCAAAAGTTCAAATCATCCAGTGCCCTTTACAGGTGGTTTTAAATTATTTTGGAAATACTTTAAAAACATGTATTTGGACAAACTCTCTGGTCTCAATAATTATAAAACAGGTTTTGAGGATGACCTTAGCAGTAAAACACTTCACCAACATCAAATTAAATTTGAACTAGGGATGGACAACAAAACAACAATAATTATGGCATTTTTTTTCTCAATAACAACATAACAAATGTTCAATAAATATTCAATAACTGTTTGATTTGATTCACTTGAATCACTCACAAATTAGGACTTTTCTGTTTCACAAAAAGGACAGAAAAAAAGTTTTTACTTAATTTTACTCGTGCATATTGGTTGAAAAAGATTTGATCATGAATGTTTTTAATGTTCTCCCTCAGATAGTCAGTGTGGGAGTTTGTGGTATTTACCTGATAGTTACTGCTCAGTATTGCAGTATCAGGACAATGTTTTGCTTTTGTGTGTACAAACTCTGTAAAAGCTAACAAACAGGCTCAGTTTGGACTGAAATGCGTGAAAACTGTCTCCTGTTTGTGAGCAGCAGCTGCAGCAGCAGATTTTTGGTTTGTTCTTGGTCTGTCAGACATTTTGTGTCACAGGCAGCACTTTAAACACTGGCAGCAATTCAGTTCAATTCAAAACTTAATTAACAGTAACTTGGTTTGCAGTAAAAAAAAAAAAAATCCTGAAGAGTACTTTGTGTGTCAAATATTTGACATTTCTTTCTTTTCTGGGATGAGAACGTGCTGCAACATCTCCTGTTGGGGGAAGTGTGATTGCAAATGTGTTATTAGTTTAGCACCAGGAACCATTTTGTTTTACACTCTTTTACGTGTCTCGAACAGACCGTCGCCATATGTTATTTAAAAGCAATAATTGCAAAATCTACAGAGCCTAGCAGGTATGTCATCCACATTGACTCATTCTCATAATGTGAACATGATTTGTGGCAAACCACTGCCCTCCGAGAGAGATGGGGCAGATTAAACAGATTGAGGCCACAAATTAGTATTTCAACATTTTTTAACTTGAGGGAAGGAATTAATTAATTCAAAGGTATGAGTTACTAAACGAAACATTGAGTGCATGAAATAGTAATTTGATGGTGTTGTTTGTAAGACGAGGGTGCACATGGCTCATTTTACGCGACTTCCACAACTCCTCCTGATTTCTGTCAAAGCAGCGTGAAACAGCCACCTTTAACAGATCTGACTGTAGCTGTTTGTTTTGTCTGATTACATCTTCATGCGGTAAAGCCCGCATCTCACCTCCACGCCACAGTTTGCGAAGTAACGACGCATCTGCTCATTTCCACATTTAGGCCCTGAAAGATCTGCTCATCTGCATCACAAAGGGTTAAACGGAGGAACCCAAGCTGTGTGTTTGTGAGTGAATGCGGTGGTTGAAGAGTCCGCGTTGATAGCAGGAAGGTGTGAAGAGGAAGGCCATTATCACAGTGTAAAGAGGGAAAGCTGTGATTGGCCACTCTGCCGCCTCCCCATTGACCCCCATTATAAGTGCATTAACTGGGGGATTAGATTGTCATCAGAGGGAAAACACATGGAGCTGGAGATGCACCCAAGAGGCACCGAAAGCCTTCAGATAATGACAAAGTTTTCTGCATCAGAAGCTGCTTGTCTCCAAAACTTAGGAGCTTTATTAAAACATTAACACAGTAAATTTGTAAAGACAGGTGCCTGTTTAATGTAGTGGGATATTAGATTGAAGAGGAAGGACCCGTCCTCATCCTGAGGTTTAGATGTGTTCATGTACTGGCTTGTAACTCATTTTGGCTTTCTGCTCTCAGGGCTTTTTGCAGCTACTGGTCAGGCTGTGGTAAGTCAGGTTTAATAAGCAGAGCTGTATTTCATTGCATAAGTTTTTTCCAGAGCTGTTAAATAAGATTACTAAACTGTTAAATAATCTGATTTAGCGGCTTTGAGTTCTGAATAGTTGTTCCAAGGACCCGTAAACACGATAGTTCCGTAAACATTCCAAGGTACAGCCAATCACAATCTGCCATGTCATCATACAAACGTACAGCCAATCACATTATGTGACGTAACAGACCCAGGGCAGATCCAACCACTTGAGCAGATCTGGTACCGACACCAGCGGGACACGACGCGTCCCTTTTGCTTCCAGAATGCCGGCATGCGATCTAAAATCACACACTGGGGCAGCAGCATGTAAAAAAGTCTCGTCCCTTTGTAACTGTATCTGTAAACAGGGTCAGGTGTTAGTTTTCGACGATTTTGGAAGAGAACAAGAGTTATTTAACACGCAGCTGCCCCAAAAAAAAAGGTTGAAAGGGAGTTAATAACATTATTTCAGTGTTTAATCTGGTTTAATCGTCACTTAAGCTTGACAAACTACTTTGTTAGAAAGCACAAAGCCACGGGTTTCATTAGTGTGAACTATTTTAAGGTCGCAGTGTCACTACAGCAGCCGCATATTTTAGCAAGATTTTACTTCTTAAAAGAAGCAAGCATAAAAATCTGCAATTTTCACCATGTTTTTATTTCTGTAAATTTGGTTCAGTATCTATAAGACGAAACATTTATGATAGCAAACAGTTGTTAAAAGTTTTCTTTCAGAGGAGACTGTGATTGAGTCTCTCTGAAGGTTCAAGCAACAAGCAGGTGCACATTATAGGGGCTCAGACGAGCGAAATGCTGACTCTTGACTTTCCAACTGTTTAAACATTTAACAACAGTTTTGTAAATAACATTCAACTGGTAGTTCACATATTCAGAACCAGAGACAGATCATATAAAATATGGGTGTCCCAAAGAGAAGACGACATTTGATGACTCATTCTCTTTACTGGATTCAGCAGAAAGTTTTCTCCAGTTAATAAATCTGATATTTTACAGTTTTAACACAGCTGTAACACTCAGTGCCTGCAGGTGGCGAAGTTTTAAACTGCAGCAGCTGTTACTTTCCTTGCCTGCAGGTGCAGCAGGTTGAACTGGAACTGCGGGACTGCAGTTCGACTGAACCTGGTTTCAACCAGTTAAACACCAATGAGACAGTGTGTCCTTGATTTTTCTTTTTTAAGTCTGACTTTGACTTTCTGAGGTTGTGGGAGACAGAAAACGAGACAGAAAGACACCAAGAGGTGAGGCGAAGCAGAGAATTCAAGTGAAAGAGAGACAGAAAGACAAAGCAAGAAGGGACCAAAAGGCAAGTAGAGAAGACAGACGGACAGGAATAAAGGTAAAAGAGGCAGCTGGAAGGAGAGACAGAAAGGGGAGGTCAAACGAGGCAGAGATGTAAAGGAGGCAGACGAGAGCAAAAGCAAGACAAGCAGAAAAGAGATGGAGACAGAAAGAGACAGAAAAACAGGCGAAAAAGAAAAAGAGAGGCATAAGAGGAAAAACCAGACAGACGGAGGTGAAGAACGAAAGGCACAGACACACAAATCGAAACAGAGAGACGATTCGCAATCAGCCCATGTCTGTAGCACTCCCCCTCGGCTTCCTCCCATCCCACCCTCCCTCCATTTTGTCGTCCTCCTCTGTCTGATGCTGTTCCAACACCTCCGGGCTTCAGCCTCACATCCACCATCCAACACACTAATGCTCCTCTGCTGCTGCTGCTGCTGCAGCGTAATCACCCACCGAGAAAAAAAAAACAACACCCAAAATAAAGAGAAGCTGTAACAAAGACGACCCTGGTGGATTCTGTCTCGTGTGGCTGAACGTGCCTCAAACAGCCGGTAGAATCCACTACAAACATTTATTAATACTATAATGTCTGTTTAAAGCTGCAACATTGAGGATTGTTATTCTTCAGGGTATTGCTATTAGATTAATCCTTAAATCCTGGTTTAATGACGGTAAACCAGTGAATCCAGGGTTGAGATGATCACTCACCTCTATCTCACACCTGCATTGTCTGAGCTACATTTTCTACAGTTGTTGTGTCACCAATTTTTGCTCCCTGAAAAGCTTTGGCTGAATCCAAACAGCTAGTCTTCTACCCCCACTCATGGAAAAGAACTAGTTCATACGGCGTGCCACGCTGAAAGGCAAAGGTGTTTATACGGTAGTTGTTCAAAACACACTCAAAGTGTGGTGAAAAGCAAACAATCATAGAGAGGGATGAGACGTAATGTCGTTGCACGAGTAAACTGATATATATTGTGTACAAAGCAGGAAAAAAAACAGCCCGTCCTCGCCAGAAACACAGCGTAAGGGGTTGATTAATACAGCAGTTTATTACGACCCATATTTACAATGTTGGATGAATTATGGAGACAGACGTCTGAGTCCTCTGTCTAAGAAAGACAAAGTTTAAAGTTAGCCAACATTTTGTAGATCACTTACGTCACTTGACTTACGTAACGTACTTATTTTAACCCAAACATCTAAGTAGTTATGACGCCTAAACCTAACCAAACTATCACCATTTTACAACGGTTACCTCGCGTCAAACATCAAGCCACTTAGATCACGTTACTTACTTAACAGTACTTGCTCTTAAGTGTCGTCACGTGTTGTATTAGGACACTTCACAATCAACTTGTTTTGTTGTTTAGGTATGAGGAGGTGAGATGAAAAGATGACCTCCACACACCTGGCGTGAGATCGTCGGACGGTCTGTTTGGGACGGTTTCAGACGGTCTGACAAGCCCTTCTGTTTGAGCAAACGGGTGCGTTTCCAGGAAGCCTGTAATTGCCGAGAACTGTTCAAATTCACAATTCATCCAGCCCGCAGGGAGCCTTAGGACTTTCTGCTGACTCTGAAAGGGTCAGCTTGACTTAAGAACTTGCATACATATTGATGAAAACAAGTTTGAGCTCATAGCTGGATGCACATTTTATCCCCTTATGACCCGAAGTAATGACAGTGAGCACTTCAGACACGTCACAGTTCTGCAGGCCACAGTGAGCAAAGGATGGAAATTTGGATTCAGCCTTTCAAGCACTTTGAAGATATTTGCGACCAGGTAGCACATGGCTGTCCTGTCACTACTGGTCTGATTTGTTTAATAAATCACACAAATTCTTTATATTTAAAGAAGCAACTGCAAAATGAGTCTCAAGACATAAATCAGTCCTCATCATCATCAATGTTAACATGATCCACGTGGCAGCTTTAAAGAAGCAATGTCAAAATGCTTTACCGTGGACAAACGTGCAGAAAACAGAGCCAAAATTTAAATCTTAGGCACAGTGATGTTAGCTGAGTCATGCGAGAGCACTGGGAATAAACAGAACGCATGCAAATAGTTTTTATAGTTTGTTCATATCACGCAAGAATGACCGCATTTATTAGACTTTTAGAAAACTTCTAAAAGGTCATTTTAGAAATGTTAAGATTCTTCAAGGTCCTGCAGACACACAGTAAAGAAATAGAGAAAGTAAAATAAGAGAGTAGAGACTACTGGAATATAACAGAGCACTGCAGATTTTACTGTTGAATGGGAACTATGTTGATGAATACAGCCATCCAAAGCTGAATTATTGATTAGCGGAGTATTAAATCAAGAGCTTGATAATCTCTCTTTCCAAACAGTGTGAGCAAACATGTCGCTGAACGAATTAAAGCTGCTCTTCCTCTGTTGTAACTGCAAACACAACCTGTAGACCAGCGTTGAGCCGCTCCAATAAATCAGTCACTGACGAAGTCCAATGAACTGAATGAACGGAAGATAAATTATTCAGTTCTGCAGATAGCCGAAAGTACACGGCGTGCACAGTGCTGCCGCTAGCCTTTGCATCTGTGTCACCGAGACTAATTTGTGTACATTTTTTGCACCTGCTGAATAACACTTTGATTCAAAAACTGCCTGTGAGTAAGCGTGTGCAGCTGTTTCTGTGTGCTAAGGTGGAGGTGTCCATTTCTATCCTCAGGCTACAAGCAGGAAGAGTAAATGAGCTGTGCGCATCAGAGTTAATAGGCTTCCAGCAATTTATACCTCAGAGTTGTAAACAAGAGACGGTGCAGCACTGAGGCAGCAGGAGGAGGAGGAGGAGGAGGAGGGAGGAGGAGGAGGAGGCCACTCATGCCACAGGATAGTTGGAGAACTTGTCAGGTCATGTTGACTTGCAGGACTGCTTTTCCACCTGGCGAGGGCCTTGTCAAACATCTCAAAAAACAAGAAAGAGAGCAATCACACGTTGCCTTTGCTTGTCGTAAAGTCAATAAAACATGCTCCTATTGGCATAAACTAGGTGTCCTCTAGTGTTGTGTTACTCGAGACTGGTCTTAAAACCGCTTTTTCTGTTGTCTTGGTCTTGTCTCGGACTCGACAGCATTTGTACTCGGTCTTGTCTCGGACATTGAGGACTCGGGATTTTATTGCAAGACCCGTTAAGACCCTAACTTTAGGAATATCAATAAATGGCTTTTTGCATTGTCTGATTTATTTGTTAACATCCTAACTGGATGTAAAACGTGCTGCTTCAAATGCAACCGAGAACCCAAATTAAAAATGTGTTGTTACCGTTAATGACTGTCCCCCCTCCTCGCGACGGTAAACATGGAAGAGGAGTGTTGAATAAAGATGCTTACGTTGATTTCAGCTCTCAGTGTTTGTATGCAGGTGTTTTAATGGAACTGTGGATCTTTCAGATCAACTTGAGAAGTAACTATGATGTCGTTCCACGTTTGATTGGGTGTCATGTAGAGGAACTGGTATTGGTCTTGACTCAGTCTCGCCCTCCCTCGGTCTTGGTCCCGACTTGGTCTAAGCCCCTAAAAGTCTTGGTCTTGTCTCGGTCTCGATAAACTCTGGTCCTGGTCTCGACTTGGTCTCAGCCCCTAAAAGTCTTGGTCTTGTCTCGGTCTCGATAAACTGTGGTCTTGTCTCGACTTGGTCTAAGCCCGGAAAAGTCTTGGTCTCGACTTGGTCTCGATAACTGTGGTCTTGGTCTAGACTTGGTCTCGGTTTGGGCGGTCTTGACTACAGCACTAGTGTTTGGCCCATGCAGCACCATTCCCAACACGTTCTCACTCCCGGCTCGTCAAATACGTCCGCTTGGTCCGGTGCCGGTACGGTTCAGTCTGTGACGCTGTAGGTAGCCTTCAGGGTCAGGTGGTTGCAGTTTGGTTTGGGAAAAGATCATGTTTGGCGTTAAAATCAGAATGTTAGTTACGTGCGTTATGAACGTAAGTTAAAAATAAGTCAGCGTTGACTACACCAGTCTCCTGGCTGTCCAGTAAGACATCCAGTTGGTCAGTCTGTCAGTTGTGGCAACAACATAGCGAGATCATCTGAAGCATGTGATGTATTGTGTTTACACCTCTCTCTCTCTCTCTCTGTCTGCCTGACTGTGTTTCCTCCCTCGCTCGCCCCTCCGTCTCCCCTGTGTGATTGTTTCTCCACCTG
Source organism: Lepomis macrochirus (assembly GCA_024633595.2). Taxonomy (NCBI): domain Eukaryota; kingdom Metazoa; phylum Chordata; class Actinopteri; order Centrarchiformes; family Centrarchidae; genus Lepomis; species Lepomis macrochirus. The sequence continues at coordinate 2,997,230 of JALXJV020000009.1, forward strand.
AGTGCCTCTCCTGTCTGCATCTCTCTGCCTCCCTCAGTCTGACTCACTCTTTCACCATCTCCTCTGAGAGCGTGTGACTGCGTTCACTAAACGTCTGCTGCTCGCCACCGTTTCTCACAGCTGAAAGTCGGTTACTCCACATCAGCGGGTGACTCACAGATTCATTGATCTGCTGATTCATTCATTAAATTCTCCAAAGGTGTTACAACCGAATAGTTTTTAAAGGAGAAGTCTGCTATATATTTCCTTTTATTGTCATCACATCCCATGAAAAGACAAAAAAAAACAGCAATGACCTGATCCAACCAACAAGTGCTGTGTTTGCATGAGCTTTACCCTCATCACCATGAACACACACACACACCATCCTGCTGCCACAGATACTCACTGAATGGGAAAGATAGTCCCATACAAAAAAAGAAAATACATTTGTGAGGCGTTTTTAAAGACTTACGTCTTCAGGAGGGATCAGCGAGCTTGGAGCAGGGATCCACGGACAGGGTGGGGATGTCATCAAGGACTGGGAGATGAATAAGAAAGAGAAATAATGTGTATTACAGGCTAGTATTTAAAGGACAGGTGTGTAGGATTTAGGAGGCTGTATTGGCAGAAATGGAGGATAATATTCATAATTATGTTTTCATAACTTAAGCCAAGAACAGTTGTGTTTTCGTTAGACCTTACCTTAGAATAAAGCCTTCGTATCGGCATATGGAGCAGGTCCTCTTCCATAAGTTTGTCCAGAGAACAACAGTCTGAAAACTAAATGTTCTCACCAGAGAAAGTGAACAGCCGACTCCTGATAAGCTTTTTCAACGGCGCTGGTTAAATTTACACAGCGCCGAGGGTACGAGTCGGCTCTAGCCTGTTTGACAGGCTGCCATGGTAACGACTTGTCAATCATAGATAATCCCGCCCTGAAACATTCTCTGCTTTGTGGTCTATTTTAAAATAAACGGGACCATAATTTACTAAATGAACATCATGCTGTGTTGAAGAAGACTTGAAACTAGCGACTGAGACCATAAACTCATCAGGAAAGTGTTTACTGGGGTAATTATTCAGCTGAGAAGGAGAAACATTTTCCCATTATTTCTAATGGAGCCGGACTTCTTTTTGCAACCAGAAGAGTCGCCCCCTGCTGGATTTTCAATAGAATGCAGCTTTCAGGGACTTCAGCATCGGCTTCATGTTGTAGGCCGGAAGCTTCCCGCTTGGTTTTTACGTTCCCTGAAGGCCACCGTAGGTTCTTCTACATGTTTGGAAAGGGTTGAGGGCATAAAATCCTGCACCCTGGTCCGTTAAGTAAAGACTACTGCTGAGAATACTGATACTGAGTTCTGGTCAGTTTTTACATCTTTTCCTGTCGGTGCCAGTGTGGAACATGTTAAAGCATCTTAGACTTTTGTGATATTAACCACATTGTACTGAAGTTATATTTGTTTTTTTGTCATTTAGTGTAGTATATAATACATGAACTATATCCACCAACAGTTAAACATTTAATGGTATTTAAGGCACTAGATAAGAGGACCGCCTTTTGTCAAGTCTGGGAATTGAGTGATGATAGGGGTATACAGGGCTTGGAGACTCTAATAAAAGATGCTAGTCTGGAAGACCCAGTCTATTAGAGCTTGGTCCACACCAGGGACTTAAAGTCAGGATATCTCAAGTCTGAATATTCTGTTCATAATTTGTTTCTCATCATCTTTATGGACATGGAATACTAAATCCCTTGAGTTGATTGTTTTAAATTAGAATGTCTGGCTTGTGGATCCAGTATTGAACACGCATTGTGATGTTGCTTAAATAACGAATCTGAGCTGAATGCGACTGTCAAACAGAAAGCCATTTTAAATATCAGCTACCAGCTGAGGGTCGTTGAAAGCAATAAACACCAGCTGATGAAAGTTGAGGAGCAAACTCCTCACAGACTTAAACCTGCAGCTTTTATTGCTGTTGTCTGGTGCAAGGATTGCATCTCAGCCACTTCATTTAAAAAGAAAAAAAAAACTGGGGTGTCTGTGTCGCACATCAGATCACGCAGGGTGTGAATTTTGGAAGTGTGACTGATTAGGAAACATTATAATTGCATTGCATTTCCCGCCGAGATTCTCAATTTTGTTACACTTCATTCCCCATTCAATGCACGTCTAGACCAGACTAATTGAGTGTCTACGGTGTTGATTCAGACTATTAACCATCTGTGCCTCTTCCTCTCCTCTCTTTGCCCCTCTTCTCATCCCTCTTTCCTCACCCATGCTACCTCTTCTCCTCCCCATCTCTCTTTCCTCTGCAGGAGTTTGGAGGACTAGTAGAATGCTGAGTATCTTTCCTCCTCGCAACTGTTCTCCACCCTGCTCTCCATGACCTGAGAGCGCCACCACAGCGGGAGGAACGAAACACCAGAGAGAGCGAGAGAGGAAGAGGAGGGCAGAAGGCCAGGGACGGAAGGAAGGAACACACTTTTTTTTGTTGTTGTTGTTTGTTTTCCCTTTCCGAAATGGCGGCGACGGAGGCCAACGCGGCGCCGGTGGTCCAGGAAGATGGGAAAACCCCAGAGAGCAAGCCGGCAGAGGCAGAGCAACCGGCTAAAAATGCCAACGCAAACTCAGAGACTGTCAACAGCGAAGTTGTCGATAAAGATGGCACTGCTGTCAACAGCGAGGTTGTAGATAACAAAGAGACTGTGACGAATGACACAGCGGTGGCGGCGGCAGCTGAGGAGGGAGAAGCAGCAGCGAGCGGGGAGGCGGCACCTCCTCAGAGCTCGGAAAACGCCTCCTCTCCTGAGCCCAAGACCTCGTTCCTGGACTCCTTCCTCAACAAGAGTGGCCTGGGAAAGGTGATGGGAGGAAGGAAGAAGAAAGAGCACGCCACAGCCGCTGGAGGAGGAGAGGAGAACGCAGCTGATGGGGGGGAGAAGGAGGGAGAGAAAGGAGGCGAGGAGGCTGCAGCAGCTGAGGGAGGAGCAGAGGGAGGTGCAGAAGAAGAAGCAGCGATAGAGAAAGCTCCTGAAAATGGAGAGAAGGAGGAGGAGAAGAAAGCAGAGAAGGGCAAACCGGCGGAGGCGAAATCCACAGTTCGAGATCTGATCAGGAAGCCGGTGGCGAGGATCTTCTCCCATCGCAGCACCGAGAAGAAGGACGGCGCCGCCGCAGAACCACAGAAACAAGTCAAGGTTCGGTCCAAGTCTCTGGACCGACTGGAGGATCCAGAAGCACTTAACACCACCGCAGACTCCACCATAGAGGAGGGAGGAGCATCAGGGGGAGCAGAGGGAGGCGCGGAGGAAGAACAGAAAGCCTCATCCTCCTCGACAGCCACCAAGCACATGAAGCGCTGGCACTCCTTCAAGAAGCTCATGGCTCAGAAGGCGCACAAGAAAAGTGGAGGAGGAGGCGGAGAAGACTGTAAGGAGGAGGGAGCAGAAGGAGAAGGAGGCGGCGGAGACTCCTCCACACTGGATTCTAAAGAGTCGGGGCAGAAGAGGTGGAAGCTGAAACGCTCCTGGACCTTCCAGGGCCTGAAGAGGGACACATCCATGGTCGGCATCAGCGGCAAGGCCAAAGGGTCCGACAAAGACTCTGCTGACAACGTGAAGCCAGAGGAGGCGGCGGCGGCAGCGGGAGGAGCTGAGGGAGGAGAGGAGGCTAAGGCAGAGGGAGGAGCAGAGGAGGCCAAGACGGAGCAAGGGGAGGAGAAGGAGAAGGCCGAAGGAGGGGAAGAGGAGAAGGCAACGACGGCGGGAGGTGGCACGGTGACGCACCACGCCAACGAGATCTGGACCTCCTTCAAGAAGCGCGTCATCCCCAAGTCCAAACGCGCCAACACGGAGTGCGCCCCCAGCGGGGAGGAGGACGCAGCTGCAGCTGCCGCCTCAGGTGAGAGGACACAAAGATACTGACAAAAAAAACACAAAACTGAACCTTCAGCAGTTAGATTAGAGCGAGAACGACAAATCCTTAACCCCCATATTACATTTGCAGAGGTGAGGGAGGAGACATTTTCCCTCGAAACCTCTCAGATTGTTTCATTTAAACAACAAGCCTGAGACGCACACGGGTTCAATGATCCAAGTCCACAAAATGAAAACAAATGTTTTATCCCACAATGACATCTTTAACCCACTCCAGATTTATCTGTCACTGCTGTGCAGGAACTTCAGCATCCATCAAATCCAGTATTTATCCTTACAGTTTTTGTTTCATGGCAACATTCATTTCATAAGAAGTTGTATTAAATTGTATTAAATGAGCAGACGTTCGCATGTAGAACCAAACCTTACATACGTAGCCAAGAGTCTTTAAAACAACAAGCTTTTTGCTCAGTATCACACGGTTCGACATGAAAGCCATTAAAACGTTCAGACGCTGTGTTCACACTCGATTCGCCTCTGCCCAGGGAGCGGCAGACAGGAGTTTGCGGCTTGCAAACTCTGGGGGAGGTAATGTAATTGAACATTCTCCCAAATAAAATATTCAACGTCTGATGTGAAATTCAAATCACACTGTAGCTTCAGTCAACAGTAAAGACTAAATTTAGCGGGCTTCTTGCCCCTGGCTGCATAAAGAATACGGTACAAAAATACAGAACCCTGGGCTCATTGTATTTTGGTTTTACTGAGTTTAAATGAAAATTTATTTAAGCTCAGTACATCATCGCCTAAATTTCTCTTGCAGTGAGCACAGCACATGTTCAGAGGAAAGAATGTGGAGCCAAAAGGGGGCAGAAAATACATAAAGATGCTGAATGTTCAAAAAATACAGAACATTGCAGATAGTCTTTTTTGTAATTTTGTAATAGTGATTTATTATTTATCAAATGTAGTTGGTGAGGAACCCAAAGAGCCAGATACTCTCAGCAGCTGCTACACAGATACCCAAGCTGAGCGAAAAGCAGAGTAAATTCTGGACTTACATTTCCCTCTAGTGGCCAAAAATTTACCAAAACAGCGTTAAATATCTGTCTCACCTTAAACCTTTGTGATCAATCATTGTACAAGAGGAAGTGTTGTGTCTCTTAAAAGTGTTTTTAGGTTCTGTCAATCAAAATCTCATTATACATTAAGAAGCTTTAACCCTGAACTCTCTTCTTCCCTCCAGGTGAGGAGGGAGCGGCGGAGGAGGGCAAAGACGGCAAGACAGCCAAGGCCAAGCGCACACATTTTGGCCGTGCAGTTTCCCTGAAGAACTTCATCCTACGAAAGGGCAAGTCCACTAGTGTGGACCTGGGCGAGGGCACCAAGGAAGAAGAGGAGGCCGCGGACGGCGGAGAAGCAGCAGAGGAAGGAGGTGCCGATGGTGAGGCTGCCACAGCGGCCGAGGAGGCCAATGACAAGGAAGCAGAGGCGGCTGAGAAGACGGAGGCGGCGGAGAGCGGAGGAGAGGCAGCAGGGAGCGGAGGGGAGGCGGCGAAGGAGGCGGAGGAGACACCGGCCGAAGCGCCGGTCACCAATGGGGAGAACGGCTGCTCCAACGGCACGGCGGAGGAGCACGCCACACACAATCACCAGGAGGAGGAGGAGGAGGAGGAGAAGAAGACGACGGGGGGCAGCCCCGTGAAGAAGACCAAGGAGGCAGCGGGAGCGAAAGAGGAGGCCAACGCCAAGATCATCAACGCCACGGCGGCTGTGAACAGCGGTGAGTTAGAGCACGCCGACCGGGACTCTGATGAGCCACTAAACAGCAGCAGCAAAGATGGAGATACTAACAACAGACAACAACAACAAGGGCCAGCAATAAGAAACAATAGCAGTAAGCTAACTAAAACCAGCCGCCAAGAACCTGAGCTAGCACTAGCCGTTAGCAGGGAGGAGGAGGAGGAGGAGGGAGGGGAGGAAGAGGGAGGGGAAGCAGAGTCTCCACAAAATGGAGGTTGTGACGATGGCGCAGGGTCATGTGACCAGGGAGAGAGGGAGGACGAGGAGGAGGAGATGAGGAAGAGGGATCTTCGAGATGCAGCGGTGGCCATCGTTCAGAACGTGATGTCAGCTGCAACTGACCAATTAGAGAGGGAGCTGTGCGTCGACAACGGCCTAAACGGATGTTACGACGCCAACGCGCGACACTGAGAAGGCACAAAACAACACACAGTTACGCACAGTGGAAACACACCCTTCATGTACGCACACACACGAAATCCACTTAAAATGTACCAGATGCCCAGCGATACGTTAGCACAGGCTAGTGCACACACACGCATGCAAACACACACACACACGTTGAAGTTCAACACATGCTTTCTTTCCAAGAGCTAGACGAGAAGACGATCAATGCAAATCTCATGTCCCAAAACTGTATTTTTCACACGCACAAGCAAAGCCGCTGTATCTGCAGAGCCACATGTTCACCTCCCTGAGTGATTGCAGTTCTTCCTAAATCCCTTTAAAGTCGCTGCAGCGTAGTTGTTAAATGTGTCTTAATAAGTGTCACATGTAAATAACCAGCGAGTCTTTTGATAGAAGAGAGAGAGAGACGGAGAGAAGCAGCCCTTTCATTTGCTGCCGGCTAGTTTCATTACAACGTCAAGTTCATGAACAGCCAGACAACAAAACCATTTAACAATCACAGGGACTCAGGCGGCGCGTGCAGGTTCCCCGGGGCAGCTACAGTTGGAAGCTGGCTGTTCGTGAACTAGTGTAAAAAAAATAAATATCTGATGAGCTACGACACGACGCAGCCCGATAGACGCTGATGAGAGGAAATCTCCTGATGTTTTAGGCTAAAGGCGTTTTTTTTGTTTGTTTGTTTGTTTCTTCTCTGAGCTCTTTTCCAGCAAAGCTTCACCCCTCGTTCGTACCATTTCACACGTTCCCACCGCTGGACACCGAGCGTCGGGAGGTGAAGTGCTTGTGAACCAGAAGGTGCTCTGTTCCCTCCTCCATAATTTATCAGTCCCATTCAAGTGCAGTGTGATGCTCGGTGTCCAGCAAACCCCCCTCGCTTTGATCTGATGCAGCCCAGCAGATGTTTGTGGAGAGCACCGCTCCTGCTGCTGCTCCTGCTGCTGCTCTGAGATTTACTGGAAGCCTCTTTAAAGCTCAAACTCTTTTGCTAGAACTGAACCCTGTTTAGCGGCCAGTGTTTGGCTCACCGAGGCCTGAAGTGAACACCTGTTTTGGGGGAGTGGCTTTGGAGGGTGGCCTGAAGGGAGGAGGTGGAATTTTTAGAATAAATTTTCTAGCTGTTTCTTGTTAGTTTCTCCAGCGTTGCCTACCTCTACAGAAGCCCTAAGCGGCCATCCATTCAGATATTTCCCCGTGATAATGGGATAGTTATCTTGTGATCTCGAGGTAACAAACCGTAACTGAATAACTAACTGGGGTCAGCAGGTGCGTTTCCTTACAATCATGTCAGATAAATCTTAGCTCTGTTGGCAGAGCACAGGGCTCATAATCCAAGGTCTCCTGCTCCGGATTCAATATCTTTTCTTCTCTTGTGTGTTTTTTATTATCGTCTTCAACATAGTTGCTATGAAGAGATTCAGAGGAATCCAATCACACAAAGGTTCGAAAATAACGTGTAACGTTAAATGGATTCCCCTGAATGAGAAGCACAGGAGTTTCCTCTCAACAGTCTCTTCATACTTTCATACTTCAACTTTCTTCAAGAGGATCATGAAAAAGATTTTAAAAAAACAAAGTTGGTCTACACCATGAGGATCAAACTTACAATCCTGCAGCTATGAGACTAAGCTAACCAGTGACATTGTAAATCACCCTGAAATTACCGTTGAGAAAAATTACTGCCGACCCCTGTGTTAAACTACTGTTTTGTTTGAGACCATGACGTTATTATCCCATCAATCAACGGAGAAAACGGAGTTAAAAAATATTTGAGCGGATGGCCGCTTAGGGCTTCCGTATCCCTCAGCTTTAAGCCCCATGTTAGATATAGAGTGGAAACCGCTTATATTGATCACAAAACAGAATCATTCCTGTACAAATGCTGTTTAAATAATTCGCTTATAGTGAGCAAGTAGTTCGCTTACATACATTTTATGAAGAGTTTGTTTTCAAACTGTATTACCATGGATACTCTGCAGTTTATTTTGAGGCCTGTTAAAAATGTAGAAATGAACTGTGCTGTGGCTCAGTAGCCTTTTTGCACTGCTGATGTTACTGCATTTCACAACGGCACACTGCCTGTTTTATAATTTGAAACACAGTAAGCTATGTTTTACATACAGTACCACTGAGTTATACAATTTAATGTGTATATTAATTTGAAGAGTTTGAAACAGCTCTTCCGTATTTTCATCAGTAAAAATCAGTAAATAGCAAAGCTGTCCACACGTAATAATTATCCGCTTATAATGAACAATTTGACCTGGACTGGTGTGATCACAGTAAGAGGTTTCAAAAACTATCCAATCATGATTAGAACTTGGAAGACGGGTTTATTTAAAAGTCTAGCAATCTAGTAGTAACTCTCATTTATCGCAGAAGTACGGCCTCTCCATTGATCCACTTGGCGAGTAACACACACCTGTGTGTGCTGCAGCTTTCCGCCTTAAAGGTTCAGTGTGTAGTTTTTAGTGGCATCTGGTGGTGAGGGTGGAGAACTGCCTCCCTTCGCAGCCGGAGAAGCCACGGTGGCCGACAGCGCGTTTGACTTCATGCCGCGTGATCAGTCATTGAGTATGTTCACTCAGGTAGAATGTGTCCGACTTGACGGCGCCGTTTTTATTCCCCGCCCTGCTAAAGCATGCAGCTCGCGTTAGACTATTAAGTCGGTGACAGTCGATCTTCTTTTTTCCTTTTTCCTCTTTTAACATAAAACAGCTCTTTTGCGCCGTTTGTCCAACATGGCGACTTCCATGTAAGAGGACCTGCGGCATACGTAAAAAGAAATGTCTCATTCTAAGGTGTAGAAACATAACAATTCATCATTAGGTCTTTATACACCACTGAAAACATGGATATCAATGTTATGTTGCATTTCTGTTAGGGCTGGACGATACGGCCAAAAATGTTATCACGATAAAAACTTTAGATAACGATAATTATCACGATACTTATCAAATCGTTATTTCTTTCCAGATTAAAGGCTGATTTTTGCTCCTGAGTGAAAGTTGAAGAAACCAGATGGTTAAAACTCTTGTTTATGGTCAACACTTGAGACCAAACAGCGGATCACTTCAAAAATCTGAGGTAGAACATTCAAAACAATTGTGATAAAATCATGTCAACAAATATGCAGGAGTAAAATTAAGTAAAAACTTTTTTCAGTCTTTTTTCCTCAACAAAATAAACATAGAAAAAAATAATTTGTGTATGATTCAAGTGAATAAAGTCAAACGTATTAAATATTTATTGAACATTTGTTATATTGTTACTGAGCAAAAAAAATGTGATAATTATTGTTATTGTTTTATTGTCCAGCCCTAATTTCTGTCAGTAGATCCTCCTAAAAATTACACACTGGAGCTTGAGGTTCAACTTTTTTTCACCTTTGTGCCCATAGCATAGAAAAAGAACACAAAAAGCTTCACTTACAACTGAAACAGCTGTGTGAAACTGGCACGTTGACATGAATAGTTACAGTAGTAGGCGTTCAAAATGAAACTGACCTGCCTTTCGGCCGCCCTTAGAGCCCAGTACACACTAGCTACGCCTGTAAAACAAATAAAAATAGACCTACAACATGAAAAAATGTTTTCGTCACTTGGCTGAAAACAGGGTTGCAACAGCTTCTCTGCAGACACATGGTGCAAGGCTGCGTGGCTTCCATGAGCTGTCAACCAAATTTGACATTATCTGATGTTATTTGTTTGATTCTCCTCTGGACGCAGACAAGTCTTCCAGCCAATACTGAAAGTCGTCACAGAAATAGTTAATAGTTACTCTTGCTCTTACACATTTCAGTAACAATAAGGGATTTCACGTTTTAACTGGAAATTCTTCGGTCTTCCTTGTCGTCTTCCATGCCGATGCTGAATGAGCCCAAGCTGCAGTGACTCTAAAATGATCTCAGGAAAATTAACTGACAGTTTTTACTTCAAGAGTTCAAATTAAGCGTTTGATTATGTTTTCAATAGGAAGTACACAGATCACCTACTTTAAAAAAAAAAAGAAAAGGATGCTGCAAGACTCCTCCTTATTCTTTTTTTCATGCAGTTTAGTTTTTCCCATCTCTATGCACAGTGTGAGGAACGCAGAGAGAATCGAGGAAAACACTGGTAGCGTGTCCCTCACATGGACTCCACAAACCATTTGTGCGGTTGTACCAACACAGGAAGGATTAAAAGTGTTTTGGGCCTCCCTCCTCAATCCTCCAGCTAGCTAGCTAGCTCTAACTAGCCGTAGCTTTGATAGTTAGCTCTGTATTTGCTGTGGAAGAGAAAAGCTGGTTTAGCAGACATCAGTAGAGTTGAGTCCATCAACGGATTAGCGGGCAAAATCAAAGTGTCACGGAGGCTCTTCAACAAGCCAGATTAACTAGCCTTCTCTCTCTCTCTCTCTCTCTCTCTCTCTCTCGGCCGTCTCTCCGGGGTGGAAGCAAACAGAAAGCGGCGAGTATAGCCAGGTGACATACCAGCGCACGGTCAGGTTATTTCATTTCAGGGGCAAAAAAGAGGTTTGTGATCTCTGAGCACAAAAAGGACAGTCGAAACACTAAAAGAAGAAGAAACGAAACAAAAAAAGGCACAAATACAGGTACAGGACAAAAAGGGACAGACAGACAGACAGAACGTCTTCCTGCTGGTTAGCATGTGATGATGAGCTTTAATGTGACGACATGTGTGTCAAATTTTTCTCTTGTGTTGTTGTTTGCTTTGTGTACATCCTTAACACAAAATTAACTAACTAACCAAACACTAGAGAGACCAACATCTGTACTAAACCACTAAACACACATATATAACCCTTTTATAAGACTGTTTTATTATTATTATTATTATTATTATTATTATTATTATTATCCTTTTTTTAATACATTTTTTCAATCTCTTCTGTTATCATTTACCAGACAAAAAGGCGGGAAACGTGTGAGGCCACACACAAAGAGGATTAGAACTGCCCGGGATTCGCTGAGCAAGGAGCTCTGAGCCCCGCCCCCCCTAACTCCTCCTCCTCCTCCTCCTCCTCCTCCCTTCCTTCATCCCTCCTCCTCCCTCCCGAATAAACGGAGTAATCACGTGTTAACAGATCACCATGGTGAGAAAGAGTGAGAGAGAGAGAGAGAGAGAATGAGAAAGACGCAGTTCATTTAGATGAGAAGTGAAAAATAATAATCACTCAGAAAGCAATAATTCAGTCCCTTCTTTCCCATCCATCATACATGCATACGAAACATGTACATCCAGTGTTTTTATTTTTTTTCTCTGCTTGTCTGTGAGATTTTATATTGTCTACGAGAGAAAAGAAAAATGCAGAAGTGTAAAAAACGAAAATCGAGACATTCCACCACTCCATACACATTTCGCCCCGCCGTCCTTTTTTCCCTCCTCATCGAGCTACTTAACTCCGCTCTGTCTCTGCCGACTCCTGATTGGTGGATTTAAAGAAAGAAAAAAAAGAAAAAAAAAGACTGTTAGTTTTATATTGACGGCCATTTTGTTTTGTAGTCCCCCTCACCCCGCCCTCGCCCCTCCTCCCTCCCCGTCCGTTCCCAGTAGATATTTGACAGTACAGCAGGATCACTATATAAACTGCCCTGAGGACTGCCACTTCCCAACCAACACTGCAATGTCTTCAGCTCTGTGTGTTTAATGTTTTTAGACTGTTATATTGTGTACATGAATTACAAAAAAAAGAAAGAACGAAAAACACCACCATCAAATATTAAAAGTCAAAATGCTTTTTTTTTCTCTCTTTTTTTTTCCTCCTCCTGTTTGGTTTGAATTCTCTTTTTTGGTTTTATTTTCTAAAAAACACATCTTCTCACTGTTACCGCAGTCTGACGACATGCTGTAATTTAAAAAAAAAAAATAATGATGATGACGATGATGATGATGATGATGATGTTTTTGTTGGTCCAAGTTTTCACATGTCCGCTAGCAAATTGTCAAGAAAAAAAAATAGTACAATAAAGACTAAAATCTAACAACTAAACCGCAAATCATTGTGGGGTTTTCTATTTTTATCTGGATGATTGAAGTGTTGTGTGCAGACGGGCGGGTGGAGGGGGGACGGACGGGACAGCACGGGGGCGGGGCCTCGCGCTGGAACACCATTGGATGCTCATTAATCTGTGTATTGATAATCTCATCCTTTTACGTAATGGGCGGAATAATACAAGATTTTCTTTGTATTAAAGTAGATCTGTATGTATTATCTGGCAGCAGGCTGCTGGTGTTTCATGTAGACAGGCGGGGGGGACGTCCATATGCCGGCCGCAGTCCCTTCACACCACCGCTGTTATTTATATTTCACGCATTCAGATAAAACTTTAAAAGGACACTGTGACCTTTGACCCTGTAGTTACATAATGTTTTAGTAAGTATAGTAAAAAAAAAAAGATTAAAATTTAACTTGTTACTCATCTCTTTCATTTAAATTTAGAAAGCGACAGAGAGCATAACAAGTCCCGGGACACAGATACCCCCATACTTTTGGTAGGGTCTGTTTTTTTATGTTGCGGTCTTTGTAGACGTGTAAACGTGCACAAAGCCAGCTCCATAAAGAAAAGGTTTTCCAGTTTGGTGTGGAGGAACTAGACTGCTCAGAGCCCTGACCTCAACCCCATCCGACACCTTTGGGAGGAGGTAGAAGTCCAACGTCGGTGTCTGACCTCGCAAATGCTCCACTGGATAAACGGGCACAAAAATCCCACAGACAAACTCTAACATGTTATAGAAAGCCTGCCCTGAAGAGCAGAAGCTGTTATAACAATGTGTCCCAATACTTTTGTCCATATAGTGTAGATGCGGTGGGCCGTCTTGCCTACAAACTCAGGCAAGAGGATTTGTTCTGGGTCTGTTTGTTGTGATTTGGTCAAGTCCACTTTGTTCCGATGAAGGGAACTCATAAGGTGACAGCATATATTAATATTTTACACCATTAATTCCCAACCTGGGGCGTCTCCAAAAGGGTCAGCGGAAAAATCTGAGGGGTTGTCGGATGATTTAGGAAATAAGACACTCACTCAACCGGGATCTATGTGTTTCAAATGAAGCTTCAATCCAGCACAGAGGTGGGAAAAATGTTCTGAGCCGAACAGAAAAGCTTAAAACAAGTTACTGTCTTTGAAGGTGGAAAAAACAAACAAACATGAAGACAAAGGAGGTTTCCAGAAAATGTTTCAGCCCATGCTTTCCTCCTTCTGTCTCTAATTTCTCTTCACACTTCACATTTTTCTCACCATTTCAAATTAAAAGAACAGTAATTTTTTTTAATACCTTTTTTTGGGATGCTCGACGCCGTCATAGCTGCTGCTGCTGCGTGGGCTTCTTCTGTCTTCTGGAAGGTGTTGAAGAGCCAGAATCACGTGTAGCCGTGAGTCCGTCCAGCGCTTTAATGAACTGCTTCATTTCACTGTATTTTCAGCAGCATCCTTCCACTGTCTCCTGCGTCGTAGCAGGTACATTTTACTATTAGTGGCACCTTACAAGCACACACAAAAAAATCACCGGTTTCAACATGTGTCGGCAGGTTTAAAGTGATTCAAGAAATATGGAAGGTACATTTCTTAAGGAAGGTTAAAATCAAGGGTAACTGGACTGGTTGAAGATGCTTTGGAGGCTTCTTCAGTTGTGATTTTAACCCTCCTTAAAAACCTGGATGAACCTTCCCAGGCTTCTCCTTGGTTACTGTTTTGCTGCTGAGGATGTCTGGTATTTTCAGCTGCTTCAGCCTTTTTTGAACAAGCATCTGCTGCCCAGATCTCGGGCAATATGAGAGCTAAAGCATCGTTATTGAGATCATGTCGAGCGCTCGGCGGGGAGGCGTCTTGTCAAAGTGTCCTTGAGCCAAACAGTGAACCTGCTCGCTCAGTGAAAGCAGATCTGAACGTGAGCTGCTGCTGCTGACACACCTTTAAAATGAACAAAGGAAACTGCAGGGCACAGAGGAGGACTGAGGGAGATCACACAGAGGTCAAAATTCAGGATATTTATTTATTTATTTATATACATACAATCTGTGGGGGGAAGACCTGTCAAACATTAAGGATTCTGATGCCGCATTCAGACCATCACTCAGGTGAAATCTGTATTTGCTGTATATCTGAACTCATCACAGCAGAACTTAGGAACGACTTACTGCAGGATTGGGAACTTAATTTGACGTTTATGCGAATTCTGACTTCTCTAAAAAAAAGCATGCAAGTTTGCAGAGAGGATGCAGACAGACCTGTCATCGGGTTTTTTTACGTGGTAATTATCTCATGTGTGTCTGTAGTTTAGTTATGATGTAAAAATGTTTTGTAGGTTTGAGTCGCTGAGAACCAAAAGCGGAGCCAAGAGGGTGGAGTTTGTAACGGAGGTTTGCAAAGGATGCAAAATTAGAGCAAAACTAATTCATGCTCTACAGTCCTGGGGCTGGTTTCACAAAGCTATTCTAGAATGGTCTTACCCCCCGGGCCAACTCAGGTCTAAGTTTCTGTTACCTTGGTAACCATCAGTAACAATCAGTTACATTACAAACAGCTGAAAAAAAGGAAAATGGCTCATAATTTGAGGTTTGTTGCTGATGTTATGGAGAGAGCGATGAGAAGGGAATGAGTTTTTAGGGGCCGCAGCAAATTACTAGAAATATCCAACAATGAGGACGGTTCATCGGTCGGTTTCATTTACGCAAGGAACCTCTCCTGAGTCTGGAAGCCCTGCCTCCTCCCGTTTTAGGATATTTCTTCTTTGGCATCTTGTACCATGCTGTTGGATCTTTTCTGTACATCTCCGCTCAACGGTAGTGTTAACGCTGTTTGCTGTTCTTACTACATTCTCTGCTAAAATGTCCCTATAACTATTATACAGCTTCAACAAACACATTTTTTTCCACTGTGGTAAACTGCACTGAGGGACCGGATGGGCCTACTCAATCCGCCATTTTTTTTTGGTTTGAAAAGTGTCTTATTTTACCCAGAGTTCATTGCAGTGTAGCTCTTAATTAAGATTAAGTCAGAGACTTCAGAGCTTTGTGCAACAGGATGATCTGAAGTCTGACTTTCTACTATATCTAAGCCACAGTCAAAGTCTATTCAATTCAAATTAGCTTTATTGGCGTGAATGTGTAACAACAATATCGCCAAAGCATCATACAAACTACATTGCATTAAACAAGTAATTAAAGCATAAAGTAATCAAAGCGTATGTGTGTTTGTGTTAGAAAAATTAAAATATATTAAAGATTAAAATTAAATAAATAAAAAACAGTATTTGTGTGTGTGTGTATTGTGTTAAAAAAATAAAAATATATTAAAAATTAAAATAAAATAAATAAATAAATAAAACAGTACGCATGTGTGAGTGTTAAAAAAATAAAAATATCTTAATTAAAATAACAAAATAATTAAAACAGCGTGCATGTTAAAAAAATAAAAATATATTAAAAATAAAATAGTCTACCTTTGTGAAACCGACCCTCTCACTATGTCATATTGGTCAAGCCAAAAAGACATAAAACAAGTGCAAAGACAAATAGTACAAGTACAATGAATGAACTGTCATCGCACATGTAAAGATGTGCCTGTTCTAATAAGTAAAACTTCACATAAAACTAATTCAACTAAGTTCATAGAGTTAAAAAGGTTAATTGGACTTTGTTCTAAATTCCAAATCAGTCAAAATTGAACTCTTCAGTGATCGGCCGCCGGCAGCGTCCCTGCGAGGGTCGACGGGCCACATGTTGAGCAGCAATAATAACACATGTCTAGCCGTCTGTAAAGTGTGTGGTGACGATAATTCCCTACTGTCAGTTGAAATCGGCAGCATACTGTCTTGCTGTCAGGCCAAATCTCTGGGATTATGTTATTACAGCCGTAATGCCAGAGTACAGTAGCTGCACACACACACACACACACACACACACACACACACTTACAAGACGTTTTAATGGACAAAGCGTGGTAATAATCATGTCAGTTCTGACGACGCGTTGGAGTGTAAATGCACAGCGATGAAATCCAGACTAAAGCAGAGCGTCCTCAGGAACCTGGAAACAGCTTTGAACTAGCAGATGGAGAATATGTCGGGACGATGATAATGTCTGAAGTCGTCTTTAGATTCGTCATTAATTGGGTTACACATGAGGTCAAAGACGTGCAAAGAGGCGGAACAGATGGATAATATGTCAGGATTACTAAATATAGAGCAAACACCTACATATATATATGCTGGGCTGACATGCCAGGCTTGTGTCGTCATGGTTACATTAAACTACATTAGCAGATTTGCATATGTGAGGAGTTTAGCGAAGTGCTCACAGCAGCTGAGACTGACATTTAGGCTACAGCTGCTATCATTAGATCAAATTACAGCCTGCAGATGGAGGATACAGGGTCAAGTTTAAAGACATTTTAAGCACAGAGACGATGATAATAGTGAGTTAAACCAGAAAAGAATTGACACTAGCTGGTGTTGCATGTGTATATTAATACATGAGGTTCAGCAGTATTATTGGTAGTGGGCTGTTAATACATCCAAAGCCCCTGCTAATGGCCTATAGAGGCTGCTACATTAATCACACTGTGCAATGGTAAGTGGATAAGAACTTGTTTTTTGACCTCTGGGGTCATGTCGCAGTATTTGTGCAAAGGCTGATTTTCAATAAACACACATAGCACAACAAAGCAACACCACAACGAGCTCCTGCCGGGATCCTCGTACGTACAAACGAGGTATAATCCGAACCACAGCAAAAGCCTTGAAGTGCAACAACTCTCAGCTTCAAATACCAAAAGTTCCACAAGGTTGCAGACGCTTTTGGGATGTGAGGAAAAAAGCATGGCAGAAAACCCCAGAGGAAGAGAGCAGGAAGTTAGAAAATGCATATTGTGATTATTTATATTCTCATGCTGTCTGTAGCGTCTTGCGCCTGCTTTTCATTCTACGCACCACGGGCGTGCAGCTATTCACCCTTACAGCATTTGTGGTCTGAAACTCTGCAGACAGAAGAAGCACTCAAGGTGCAGTTAGACGTGCAACTCCAAGGAGAGAATAATGTATTAAAATGGCTTTTGCAGAGCAACAAAACTGGGAAATAGGACGTTTGAGTGTGCTATGTATTGATGTTCTGTGATAAGGAATGCAGTGCACAACTGTAGAGGATTGAGCATCGTTCATGCTTCTTGTCGTGCATTCCGGATATTCTATGTGCAGTAAATTATTTATCCAAAAGTGATGCAAGCGAGGGACCAACACCTGCCGAGGAGAAAATTGGATCTTGTCGTGCTGAATGTGGGCGGTGCAGGATGTGACGCGCACGGAAACCAGTTTGCTGGTTTTGTAGCAAGCCGACCAAACCCTGCACGGAGGGCTCCATGTAGGCCCAAAAATGTCATCAAAGCCCTGTGACATCCCGTTGCACGAGAGAGAAGTAACCGTACTGCTTAGATAATAAACTCTCTGTGAATCTAAATAAACTGTGACACTACGTTGGTGTTTGGCTGATGAGCCTCGTAGGTGGGCCACGAGACTTTTTTGTTGGTGCAGCCACACAGAACTACGGTGTTTCTGCCGCCGCTCTACGTCATGAAACCACCGTTATGCGCAGTAGACGCTGGGGCCAACAGGAAGTAGCCCTGTAGTAGCATTTTATTGGTCCATCAAATCTGCAGGGGGGCTTCGTCCAGTAAGATTCTGTCTGCGGGTTGTAGCCCATTGGAGTGGCTGTGGTCGTTGGGTCTTCTCCATCTTGGCCGACTTAGAAAACTAAAGTTAATGCCATTGGTTGAGGCTGCGACTGCTCCAAGTTAACGTTCAACAAAGTTCATGGGAAGAAAACGTGCATTTGCTTGTTTAATGTTTAATTCGCCCTTTCGCTCGTATAGAATCAGTGTTTCCTCTATGTGCATGCCAATGCTGAATCACGACCGCCGCTCCCAAAATTTCCCGCGATCGTCAAACTATGCGCTACACTGTGCGAGCACGGCAGCACTCGACGCTGGGCTCGCTTCCTCTTCCTCCAGTAGATCTTTGGCTGTTTATTATCGGCCCAATATGATGTGAAATTACATATTTTTCATTGTAAAACATACATTTTTCTTGGGGGAGGAGCCTCAATCCCCCCGACCAACACCAAAACATTCATCTAAGCTCACATTAAACTGGGAAAACACTGCAGTTTTAAGCTTTTCTAAGGTGCATCGCATGCTCGTGGACACCAGAGTTGCTGAGACTTGTTGTGTTGGGGTTTTATATTCAAAAATTTTGCTTCACCTCCGCTGCTACATCTCCATCCTATCGGAAACACTGAAGTTTACCTGTTTGTCCTCCCCCCTACTACGGAAAAAAAAAAATCCTAGAGGAAACGCTGAGAATGGAAGTGAACAGGAGGCTTTGGTCCTGCACGCCAAGCAAGGTGATTGGTTGATTCAACTCCTGCTGGCGGTCATCTGTACACGCATTAACACACAGGAAAAGGAAAAGGAAGAGCTATGTGAAATATCTGAAGGACCTCCGTGCACGTTCACCTACACGCAGCTCAGAGATGTGCTGCCTGATCAGCGCTCGGTGACGCCACCAAGCAGCCAGCAGTGTGCAGGCTTACAGGGAGAAACAGGTGCGTGTCACATCACAAGTCAGTGTGTGTTGCCCTTTAAAATGCATAAATGATGTCCTTCAGAGAGAATATTCCTTGATGACCTAGAGCCAGCTGTACACCTGGTGATATAACATCCCACACAGTCAGAATTCAGGCGGCCATCACGCCCGCATATGTAACGCAAATCAAATTTCTCAGTCTGGGGAAACTGTGAGGCTCCAGCGGCGGTTTAAAAGCTCCTGAGCTGCTGTGAAAAGGAAAAAAAAACGCAGCATTGGACCAGACAAAATAAAGCTGATAAGTTTCTTTTCAAGTTTTTATTATTAACTTTTTGATTTATTTACAAAGCGAACAGCACAGTTTAACACGCAGATGCTGCCGCGCGACACCGAACGCAGAGAGACAAACCCGGGACACGTTTAACTGTGGACACATCAAACCCAAAAGTTTCTCCCCAAAAAATGTCTTAGCAACAATTCAGAAGGAACAGATGTTCAGTTCTTAAAAAAAAAGCAAAACTCTTTTCTTACTTGTGCAACAGTGTGATCTGAAGTCTGTCTGATTACGTTTCCCTTTCATCTGAATGTAACAGCCCTTTAAACAAACAGTTCTGTGCTTTCACACTGCGGCAGATATTTTGGTGTAATGAGCTTTGATTGTGGGTAATTAATTAAATCTCAAAGCCTGACACATTACTTTGATTTTACACACAGTCTGTAATTACAAAGAGAGAAACACATTGTTCAGTTGTCTTGGCTCTGTACTTAAAAAAACGACGCTAGCTGTCAAATACAAAACAAATACTGAATCAGAATCTGCAGACAATCAATATTAAAAAAAAAAAAAAGTTTATCATGTCATCCATCATTTCAGCGTCAAACCAAAAAGCAAACAAATTACTAAAATAAAAACCAAAAACATTTAATCTGATGTTCCTGATAAGAGCGAACGGACCTGCAGGCCGACGGCAGCAGGCAGCAGGGAGGGAGGGCGGATTTTTCCTGCAGCTGAACTGGATGATGTATGGAGCGTTTAGTCCATTCAGACAAGTCACTGTCAACCTAACAGGCTGGATCACACACACACACACACAGTGTAGTGCTTTCTATGACAGCAGCCATTATCGCTCTGAGCGGCCTGCACTGCCAGCAGCTGGCTGTGCGTGTGTTTTTGTGTGTGATCATACATAACGTCCTAAATCTGTGTGAGTTAGCAGATACTGTAAGTTAAATTTCATTGTTTATGTGTCATCAAGCAAAATAAAAACACCATAGTTCCTGTGCACGAATAGATGTGCATGCTCTGCTTTTTAGTTTAGTTTACAGTTAAATAGAGACAGGAAATTAGAGGTGACGTGAATGTATGTACCAAACTTAAAAGGTGGTCCATTTAAAACCGCTGGATTAAAAAAAATCACAAGGGTTCATCATCTGGAAATCCATGAAATAGTTGTTGAAATATTATATTAATATTTCAGTGTCAACCTGCTGCTGGCGCTAGAATAAAAATCAGGGTGTCACCAAAGTCAGGAGGACATGAATGTCTGCACAAAATTAAACAGCAACGAGATAATTCACTTTGGACCGAAGTGCAGGACCGGCTAACCGCCGACACTGTCCTGCCCGGAGCCACGGCGCTCGCATGTCTAACAAAGAAAAGGCAAAGGTGAAAAATACTAAAGACTAATCTAAATAAGAAGCGTTCTCTTACAAACTGCCTCAGTCCAGCTCCATCAGCAACCTGATGGCGCCCGCTGGTTCAGGTCGGACAGTCGGCTCGGTGCATCACCGCCTTAAGCACCTGCAACGTGCACGACAGGGACGGACTGCGTATGTCAAGGCTCAGCTAAAGCCAACAACCTACAGCCTGCCAACAGGCTCCCGCCGAGGCGTTAAAAAGTGGCGTGAAACACTAATAACGATTCCTGCGGAGTGAATCAAAGACTTGAACAAGCCAGGTGCAGGAAATCAGCACTTTCTCTTGCAAAAACTGTCAAAACCTCTTCATGCAGACACACAAAAAAAGTAAAACAATAAAATAAAATAAAATCACTCAAAACATACACAGTCTGTGTTTTAATGGTTCAAACTGTGCCAAAGCTGGAGCCGTTACTGATCCAACACCAAAACTACCTTCAGTGTCAAAACGCAAAACTCCACGAGAATGAGAAAAAAAAAAAACTCCCAACAGCAGGGACGAGGAGTGCTCCTATTGTGGCAATAGTGAAAACAAAAAAGGTCTGATGAGACAATATTCAGAAGACCTTTCTGCATGTAGATGATGAAAAGGCAAACATGCCACCCTGTAGCAGAAAACCTCATTATTTTTGTCAAAATATACTGTATATATTTTTAGAAATATGAATACAAACAGGCAATAAAAATAAAAAGGATCTGTGTCCCGCTGTGAGCGATTTTACTCCCGGTGTTTTTACAATCAAGGCTTACAAAGCTCATAAATTCAGGGATTAAATCTCACACCGTCTTTTAAAGCTTTCATCCATCGGTTCATCCATCCCTCCTCACGTTTAATCAACCAACCTTCTCTTTTACACAAAATTAATGTCTTGTTTATCCGTCCGTTTACCAGACCCCTCCACGTTGCCTCCATTAGTCCTCATCTTCTTTACTCCATCTTGGACATCTCAAACTTAGTCGTCATGATTTCCTGAAATAGAAAACACACAGTTTGGTCACGGCAGCTGAGAAACCTTCACGGGGCTCCAAGACTAACGTTTTTCATCGGTTGCACCAGCACAAAGTTTAAGGGCTCACACCGCCTTTGTGCCATAACAGTATAATCGAACCTTTTTCGTTTCCCGAACACGCTGATAGTTCTGTGACTCTAAACAGGAAGACCTCCAGGTAAATGCTCACAGCAGAAACAAACAAAAATGGCTACTGTAAAACAAAACCTGTGCTGAAGTTAAAAGTGCTTGACAATATGATTAAAGAATAAATAAATAAAAAAGACCCACAACTTACAAAGACGGGCAGCTCCTCAACAATATGACTACACGTCGCAGCGACGCAGACAACAAGAACTGTGACTGGGCGGCTCTGCAGCGTCACGTTTCCTCCGAGCTCCCAGGAAGCGCTCTGTGCTCCGAAGCCAGTTTTACTGGCGGCCAAACAAGCGGCTGTAAAACGGCAGATTCTTTCTTTTGAGCATCACGACATTTAGAAAGTCTAGAAGAGCCGCACAGTTATTATCTTAGTCAAGCTAGAGGAGGGGTAGCCCCGAAGTTACAAAAATCTAAATGTGAGGTTACGTGCGTTGCCGACGTCATAGGCATCGGCGTCGAGTCACTGCAGGAGTACAAATCCTGCACCCCTTCTTTGCTTTTTATTGGCTCTCGCCGTCGTTTTCCACCAGTGAGTTTTAAAATGTTAGGTGCAAATTTTTTGTACTTGCACTCCGGAGCCCTTTTGCCTGGTAATCCCACTGATCCGTTTGGCTTTCTTTTTAGCTCTCGTCTTGTTCACAGGGGCTTTTACATATCGCAACAGGTTACGGGTCAAATACATAAAGTTATGGGAAGTTGGTGCCATCGGTTTTATCACGACAACTCCAAGGTAAACAGTGGAATTACTGTTAAAGAATTACGGCACACATTTTCAGAAAGTTTCTTTTGGAGGACATTTAAAGTGTTGAACACAAAAAAGAAAGCTAGAGAGGGAAGTTCAAACCCCGTTAAAGTCCTGGACATACTTGCTTTTAACTACGCGTTCGCTTACGCAAGATGGCTGCCACACGTAGCCTGCGTTCCTTTGGAGCGTAGCTTGTGCACGTCTCCAGAAATTAACACTACGCGTCCGTGAGATGCAGTTCTGCCTATGAACGTGGGGGCAAACACGTTCATAGGCAGGCACGTTGCCAACCGCCATTAAACGCAAAAGAAGAAGAAGAACAAGAAGAAGAACAAGACAAAGAAGAAGAAACTTTCTAAAAGGAGATTTATGGCGAGATGTTTACAATAAAACTCCTGGAACTAGTCCGCAAGTCCCTCGCCGACACCAGGCGATAATCCGGTGTTGCCGAGGGACGATCCGGTCCCGGGCCTGCCCCCTAGTGGATTCAGGTTTAATCCTCAAGTTACACGCAAAGTACTCAGGCAAGTATGTGAACAAAGCCGTTTGCGTCTCAGACGCCTGTCTACGCCTACGCGTTGTTAAAAAAGTAAGTAAATCCAAGGCTCAATCCAACGCTGAAAACAGTCCTCAACAAATGCTAATTTCCTGCTGTTTGAGTAACAAAAGCTGCAGTTTCCAGCTGTTTTAGGAAACGACTGAGCCCTTTTAAAATGTATATGTAGTAGTGAACCATTTTTAAATATTAAGGTAGGCTTACTTGTGATCTCGGTGCAATAAACACCTCAGTAAATCCACTTTAACTAAAGTTCAACGGGGCAATGTGCAACAACCACACGAGCACTTTAATCCATATGTTGTCAACAATGTCCTTTTTCTTTGGGTTTATATTTTCGTACAACGTGTCAGTGCTTCTCAGCTTCTTGTTGATGTGTGATGTCTTCTGTGATGTTTTCTTATGAAGCCACACTGAACTGTGCCCAAGCCGAATTTCCCCTTTGGGGACAATAAAGTTAAGCTAACCTATTTACAGTCCTGCGACCGCCACAGAGACCAGATTTCTTTTCCATTTTCCTGTCAGAGCATTTGATTTATTGATTGCTGTCAGCATGTAAAGAGAACTTCAACAAATCTAAAACATAAATGCATCAGAAATAATAAAAAAATGAAGGTTTTATTTAATAGATAAATGCCTCTGGACTAAATTGCTTTAAATAAAAAGTGCTTTACATAATCTGCCATAAGGACGTGAATGGTGGGAAGTTGAGGCAATTATTTCCCCTTAATTTCATCCCCATCCTAATAAGGGAGATTCATTACATTGTTAGTGTTAACTCCCATGTCGAACAGCCTGCTGCGGAAGGAAGCAATACTTTAATGTGAGCCGATCAAACCTTTCTTCCATCTTTCCTTTGTCCTCTTTGACTCTTCCCCCTCTCTGCCCTTCATTCACTCATTCATTCCTCACTACAGCAGCGTTCACAGAGCTTCATACGTTCTGTGGATCTCCCCAGTGTTCACACAGCAGCTTACATAAGAAATTGATTTTACATAAGAGGCACTTCGTTGATTGCTGATCACTTAAAACGGTTCCAGCTTGGAGATCAAGGAGTAAATAATTTCGGAAATGGTTCGGATAAACAGTCAACAGAGGAGACGGGCGACAACAGATTTTGAACACATGATGTCTGATAAAAACAGATTCTGACTGCGGGAGATTTACGTCTCACATCCTTTATAAAAATCAACGCTTTCTTCTGTTTTGCTTTCAAGATGATCATTAACGGCTGCAGAAACACACGCAGACGTCACCGTCACATTGTGCTTCTCGCCATGACTACAGAGAAGAGGATAAACAACAGTGTGATGTAACTGTGGCAACAACTGCTCTCTGCAGATTGTCTGCCGCCCTCTGCTGCTCACAATCAGAACTACAAAACTCATGAACAAGTGTGTTTGTCCCCTGCAGAGATATTCAGTGTAAATCTCGTCTGAGGACATTTTGTAGTAGTTTGTAGATTTTATCCTCTGTGGTTTTTACCTTTTTTAAGTACCAAAGATTTGCGTTATTTTATTTACATATAAACATTTCCTCTTCCTCCCCAGTGTTGACATGTTTTTGAATATATTTACAGCTTGTACTTGAGGTTGTATTTTTGAGGGTGTTTTTATTTACGGGAGATGTCCAATTCAACTTCACATTAAATAATATCTGAAAAAAACCTAAGTGCATAAAGACATAAATACCTCCGTCTCTGTGGCAGCCCGTGAAGCTCTGGTGAACTCCATGCACAAGAGGGTTAAGGCCCCGTGTCCACCAAAGCGTTTTTTTTCTGACGCCAGCGTCTTTTTTCAATTCATTGCAATGGCAGCGCCGCGTTTTTACGAGCTGGTGCTGAGCGCTGAGTGTGTTTTTTTCCGGTCGCCGAGAGTTGAAAAATGTTTACCCAGATGTCCAATCACAGTAGAGGAGGGGCGGGACATATACCACACCGTAGCAACGGTTACTATCCTGGAATCGGGCTTCGTCGAACCTCAGCTCTTGGACTAAGCGGTGGTACTCGCCGAACCCACATACGGCGAGTCCGTCCTCTCTCTCCACCTGCTTCAGCGCTTCCTGCTGGGCGTTTTCAGAAGAGCAGCTGGCGTTTTCAGCTGTTTTTGTAATGAAATTAATCACTTTCTTACTGCCTTTTTGTGAACGGGTTGTAAACTAACATAAAAATGAACCATTTGTTTACTTTCTCGGTTGCTTGGAACAGCCAGAAAGCCTCTTGTGAAGAAATCGGGTCAAATTTTCCACGAAATCTATTGGTTTACTTCAGCTGTGATGTGCATGTGCTGATGTACTGATTCTGAACTCCACACAGCAACAACACCACAGCTGAAAAAAGTACACTTACACCACAAAACGACTCCCAGCACAACACAGATGCTACATAAGGATAAAAAAACAAATAAATTTTACGCGCTGAAGCCCGTCAGGCCAAACGAAAATCGATGTCTGAAGGAAAGTAAAGGCTCGAGTCACGAGAGAGCCCTCAGCTTTGTTTTGGATATACAAAACAACCCAGAGTTGGCTTTCATCCTATTGGACAGGTAAACTAACATTACTGCAACGTTTGTGAAATATACTGAGACGTTGTGCTTAAGTTTAAGGCTCGAGTTACATAACGTTTACGGTTAACGGCGCCGGGGTGTCGGCTTCTGTTTTAGCTCGCTCATGACTTCGAGCACGCAGATGCTCAGTAAGGCAGTGGAATCTGAAACCTCTCCGCTAGAGGCCACTGAAAACTACACATGGCCCCTTTAATACCTGATATACAACTTATTTTTATTTAAACTGATTCTTTATCTCTGTCTTTGTCACTTTTCAGTGGCGGCCATGTTGGTGTCAGAGTCCTGCTGTACACAACTGATACTTTCAGAACTAACTGACTTTAATCTTATTTTGTTTGATTAAACTTATCTTATTGTCTGTTTGCAATATCATTATGGTTTAATAATGACGTGAAACAGTAGACTTACCTCATCAGAGTCCAGCAGGGGGGGCAGGGCGCTGTGAGAACGGGAAAAAAAAAAAAAGACTTTCAGCATCAGAAGTGAATTCTATTAATTGATGATCACATCTGATGTGTATTTATCAACAAGCTGTCGTCATGGTGATGGTGACTTACACATCTGCCATAGAAGTCGGGATGTTTTCTTCTGCCCATTTCAGATCCTCATCCTGGAAAAACATCAGAGTCAAGAATCAATGCAGGACGTTCAAGCACATAAATGACGTTCCACATGTTTTCACACAAAACTCATTAATGAGTTTCTAAAAGTAATATTAGTGCTTTATTTCACTCTGGATACAAGGGAACTGTGTTTTATCCTCACAGAAAGACAAAGAAACAAAACTCTCTCCTTCATACAAAGCAGTTTGGATCTTCATCACACACCTTGAATACAAAGGGCGGGATTTCATTCATTCATTTCCCCGCCATCAACTTTCAAACCTCTTCCTGACAGGACGCCTGACCGGCTGGTTAAGAGCCAATCACCTGATCGTACGCCATTAAACTTTTATCCACTCGGTGGTGCCGTTTCACAAAGAAACGCCCAGGGATCAGCTGACCTTTCTGTAGCTTTCTTTGGTCCTTGGATAAAAGATGTTCTTGATAAAAAGAAACAATAACACTCTTACTGTTACAGCAGACTCCCACAGAACAGGAGGAACCGGACAAATAGATAAAGAACGTCTTCAAAGACTTTATCACCGAACTTCACAGGCTCTGCAGAGCAAATGACTTTGGTTCCCACCAAGGTTGACGTGTTGCTTTCTGATCATAAACCCAATGCTTCTCTGACTTACGACGATTTGAAAGAAGACGATCAGCTAATCGTGAAGGCTGCGATTTGAAATGAAGTACAGTAGGACAGTAATTAAGAGCGAATAATCGAAGCTTTGCGGGCGGCGGTCCACGGAGGGGGGCCCACGGGATGAGCCGTGTTTCCTGTAGCGGAACTAAATCCAACACGTCATCATGCAAAATTCAATTTTAATTTTAATTATAGCGACAAAATGCGCTTCTTCTACAATCGGCCTGATATAATTAGGCTGATTTAAATGCGTTCATTGTCTTGCTGTTTGTTTCCAGCCGACAGTTTGATTAATTTTAAAATGTAGGAAATCTGACTGTTTTGATCTGTAATGAAATTAAGCAATTACAAAATTAATAAACACCATGACTTCCACACCACCGCTGTAATCACTCAGTTTAAAGAGCTGCCTCACAGCTGACGGCGTCATTTCTTTTCCCCTTTGATGTGAACTGAAGCGTTACGTTCGCTGCTGTCGGCGGAGGTCAGGCACGCGAAAAAAAATAATCAATAATTTAATCTCATAATTGAAAATCGAATGTGTGCCCAACGGTCGAATATTCGGGTCCAACCCTACAGATTTGCTCACCAATCACAAGCGCCAGGCTTCTCCTTACAGACCTCCTTACCAATCAGAGTGGGCAGAGGGCGTGAACGTTTTACAACAATAAAACAAAAACTAAAGGAAAACGTGAGGGCTTCTACTACAGAAGTAGGCTGCGTAGTTTAACTGTTTCTTTTTTTGTCTATTTAAACCGTGTTTATTGTGGATTTACGATCGTGAGTCTGCACAGGGTGTTTTATTTTCAAATCAGGCGGATTCTCTATGCCGCTCTGTGTCTGCTGCTTAACTAAAAAAAATTAAATCGCATCGTGGCAGAAATATTGCAATTCGATTTTTCCCCCAAGTGGTTCAGCCCTTCTCTGACTAAAATGAAGCACATCAGGGTTATAACTGAATTACGCACAAAACACAATTTCCATCAAGAACAGTCTTCTCAGAAAATGAGAATGAGGAGAACAGTTTTCAAATAAAGCTTGAATTATTCTTTTCACATGTGCATGACATAAATACAATCGTCTGACAGCGTGAGCGTCCAGCTGAGGCCCAATCTCCATCGGCTATCATCGGACGGCGATTAAGCTTCTTGGGGAAATGGAAGTTTCGGGGGTTTCAGTGCAGCCTGCAGATATCTGGGCCAAGACTTCCTCTTCCTCTACCGTTCACTGTTTGTTCAGACTGACTAGCAATCTGGAAACCCAGCGGCTATGTTCTTTAATTCAGATACAATTTTTAAAAAGCTAATAAAAAGCTCTGGGGTTCTGAGACATGTTCTGAATCCACATGCCGATCCGTATCTATCTACAGGGATTAGACCCCGAGGGGAGACACCCGGCGTTGCTCTGACAGTTGTCCCTCTGGGCTGAAAGCATTTCACTCACCACTTTGTTGGCTTTGGCCGAACCGTTGGTCTCGATTTTCGTGCCCCTCATTTTCATCCCATCTGAAGAGACACAGGAGTAAAAGAGAGAGAGACACCGATATCAGAAACATTCAGCGGTAAGGACAGAATGACATTTATTACTTTCTATGAACACTGAAGAGGGTTTGAACACACAGTGCGTTTAAACCAGGACTATTCAACTACAAATTCAATTGGATTTTAAAACCAGGACAGGGAGACGGGCCGGATGTTTTCTCAAGAGTCGGTAGTGTTGTAGTCAAGGCCGCCCAAACCGAGGCCAAGTCAAGACCAAGACTAGAGTTTATCAAGACCGAGACAAGACCAAGACTGAGGGAGGGCGAGACCGAGTCAAGACCAAGACCAGTTCCCTGCATTGCATGGCACGCAATAAAATGTATAACAAGCTCCTAGGTACGTCTTAAACTGATCTGAAAAGATCCACATTCCCATTAAAACACCCATTAATCAGGGTTTTTGGTTGCATCTGAAGAAATATTTTTGACTTCCAAATAAAGTTAGGATGTTAACAAATAGATTAGACGATGCAAAAGCATTTTATTGATATTCCCAAAGTTGTGGTCTTGACTGGTCTTGAAATAAAATCCCGAGTCCACAATGTCTGAGACGAGACAGAGTACAAAAGCGGTCGAGTCCGAGACGAGAACAAGATCATCAAGACGGGTCTCGAGTACAACAACGCTACGCGTCGGTATCATTAGGATTTTACTAGCGTTGTGAAATTAATTAATGCATAATAATCGTGAAACCGTGATAATTTCTGACAATAATCTTACCAACAAAACCTGTAATCGTTGCATCCCTATTTATTAATAAATTATTTCTTTTGAAAAGTTATGTTATTTGAAAAAGAATTTAATATTTTTTATTAACTGGGCTAAAGGTGGTTTCTGGAGCAGCAACAAGATTTACGAGAGCAAAGTGAAAAATATCTCACTGGAAACAAACTAAAGTGTCAGGAAAATAAATCATTGTCCTGACAGCAAACCTTTCGTTCTGTTCTTCTGTTCGCAATAAACACAATTTAATATCAGTTTATCATTGTGACATTTACCAAATACAAACACATGCAGGACGACCCGTGTAAGCTGCAGGCCTTACAGTAACCGAAACTTTGAACCAATGAAAAGAGCAAAGGTTTAATCTTTCATCTTTACATGAACTGATGATTTAAGAAGTGTCTGAGAGGCGACGTTAAATAGTTTGTCCCTCACTTTCTGACTACCTAAACAAACAGGAGGGCAGCGAGGATGGAAAATGATACAGGAAGGGAAGGGAGGGATGCAGAAAGAGAGGAAGGAAGGAAGTAAAGGAGGAAGTTTTCTGACCGAAAGCCTCGTTCATCATGGGCTCCTTCTCCTCTTCCTCGCTCTCTTCATCAAACAGCGGACTGAAGGCATACCTGAACGAGGGAGGGAGACGCTGGCTTTACTTTACAGTTTAAAAAGAGACAAACAGGCGAAAAACAGCCCTGACAAACCCCCCTTCCCCTACCTCTGGTTATTGGCTGACGGTCGCCATAGGAACATGATGACCAATAGGATGGTGGAGAACAAGAAGCGCCAGAACGCGTCTTCTATCCACAGCTCCCTCCAGTCCTACAGACACACACGGAGACATCTTGGTTGAAAACACTTGAAAGACTGAAGATGCATTTCTTTCCCCGCTGGTCTCATTACAGAAGGCAGTGACACAATCAAACCGTGGGTTTATGCCAAAATATTCCAACAAAGGCTGACAAAAGACCTGTTTGTCCTATACAAGTATTGTGGGAAGTTAATAAAATCAGCACTTGGCTTTGATTAAAAAAAAAAAAAGATGAATGAAAACTCCTGAAATCACAACTTTATAAACTCTGTCACCTACAACATTAAGTGAATATACGACTAATTTTCAACAGCAGCCATGTTGTGAGAGACATGTGGCTGAATGTCTCCCTGCCGTTTTGGTTTCTATCAACATTTTAGCGTTTGTAATCAGCAAAGTTGCTAAATGTTCAAACTGAAACAGCATGTTTTATTTAACAGTGTGGACTCCAAAAGATGAGTTCTGTGTCAGATTGTCCGTACGTCACCGAGGCTTCAGAGCGTTGTGTGCAGAGGGCCGGGCAGAGTGGGGGATTGGAAATCTGCAGGCCGGCTGAGAGCTGCTAAACTTGGGGGAGAGGAGCAGGGAGCAGCGCGCCCGCTTTCTGACAAATAAACACCCGTGGTCGAACCGGACTTTGCCGTGACAGCTATGCCGTTTACTCGCGGGAGGAGCTCGGAGTAAACTGCTTTTATTAAATTAGCTTTTTACTTTAGTTTTTAGGATTACAACGTTGATTTATCTTCACTCGGGCTTATCGGCAGCTAGATTCCGTGCACATCCAGTTCCAGTGTTGTTAGCGTCGTTTGGCACGACCTCATATTTATATGATTTCGAAGCTATCAGCTGTGGCTAAAATTTTAGAATCTATTGTCACCGAACAGCTAAAGGAATTTTTAATTAACAATAGTATTCTATCTAGGTTTCAGTCCGGTTTTAGAAAAAATCATAGTACAGTAACTGCTACTATGAAAGTCTTAAATGACATTACCTGCGCCCTAGATACTGGAAGATCATGTGCTGCAATGTTTATTGATTTGACTAAAGCTTTCGATACGGTCAATCATGGTATTCTTTTGTCGCGTTTACATTGTATCGGTCTTTCTGAAACCGCATTAGGTTGGATCAGGAACTATTTAAAGAATAGGAGTCAAAGAGTGCAAATTAGGGGGTTTCTTTCTGATAAGCTCACCATCGAATCTGGTGTGCCACAGGGGTCCATTTTGGGTCCCCTGTTGTTTACATTATATATTAACAATCTTGGTGATAATCTATCAGATTCAAGTATCCATTTATATGCCGACGATACCATTATCTACTGTTTTGCATCTTCTATTGATAATTGCATCTTAAAGTTGCAGGAAGCATTTGATTTAGTTCAGCGTAACCTACTTTCTTTAAAATTAGTCCTAAATGATAAGAAAACAAAATATATGGTCTTTTCTAGGAAACATAAGACCGATTCTTCTCCACCACCTATTTACACTTTGCAGGGTAACTCTATAGAACTGGTCTCCTCTTACAAATATCTAGGGTTCGTGTTGGAAGAGGACTTATCATTCAAGTTACATGTTAAGCAACTGCTGTCTAAGTTAAGGTTACAGCTGGGGTTTTATTTTCGGAATAGTGCATGTTTCTCACAGTCAGCTAAGAGAAAGTTGGTGGAATCTACCTTCTTACCTATCTTAGATTATGGAGATGTTTTTTACAGAAATACCACTAAAGCTCTCTTACAATCAGTAGATTCTGTTTATCACTCTGCTCTAAGATTTATAACTTGCACAAAATATCACACTCATCATTGTGCATTGTATGAAATGGTAGGTTGGCCTTCACTTCACATAAGAAGGTACAAACACTGGCTCATACTTGTATACAAGGCATTAGTCGGCCAGCTTCCTCAATATATGAATAATTTATTAACTTTTAATAGTCAAGGGTATAATCTACGTTCAAGTAGATATATTCTTTTAAATGTTCCCTTAATGAAGACAGAGTTTGGAAAAACTGCTTTTATTTATAGCGCACCAGCTGCTTGGAATGAGATCCAAAGTTCATTGAAACTTGATGAACTCATTTCAATAAATGAGTTCAAGTTACATTTAAACAAATTACTCAAATCTGTCTGCACTTGCTCTTAACGTTTAATCTTGTTTTATTTTTCGTATATGTGTGTGTTGTGTAATCTGTTTTATGTAATTATGTATATTGTGCTGCTATTTTGGCCAGGGCTCACTTGTAAATGAGATATTTATCTCAATGTGATTATTTCCCTGGTTAAAGAAAGGTTTAATAAAAAAAAAAAAACATTTTAGAGGTTGTTGTCCTGCTGTCTTGCTGACAGACCTGACAAAGCACGAATTGAAATGTTTAACAAATCTGCATCATGTTGTAGTTATTTCGGCATCAGTTTGATCCGTTTATTGCTATTTAATCACAGCAAAATGTTTACTTTGGGTTCATACAGCTTTATTAATGGCGAGTTGTGTTTATTCACCGTATCGCGTTAAAGTTGGCTTCTCGCGTTGTGTGTGGACACTTGCGGCAAATGAACTCACGCAAAGAAAGCGTTGCGAGGAGAAAATTCACGTTTGGTCTGAACGCGGCATTAGTGTCATCTAGTGGTGAGGGTTTGCGAATTGCAACCAGTGGCTCACGGTGCATTCACGTGCTCCTCCGATGGTCCCATTTTTCGAGTTGTGAAATCGTTCGTCCGGCTTCAGTGTGTGTTCCTGTGCTCTTAATGTGGAATCAAGATGGATGCTGCTACAAAGATGTGTTGGATTAACATTACCAGAGTATATAAACAACACGCAGACATCTGGTTCACTCTACACGGACAGCAAATTAACTGTTAGAACCACATTGCAGATTACACGTGTGCAAAATATGTTTCTGCAATAGGGGTGGGAGAAATAATCGATTCTAAGATGCATCGCGATGCGGACGTGGAAGATTATTAAACGATTAACAAATGTCTAAAAATCGATTATTTAAATGTTAATTGATAACGTAATGTCGACAGCGGAACTCGCGGAAGCGCAGCGCCCGGACCGTCTGAGGAGCGCACACAACAGCGAGACCAGTGCCCCCCTGTATTCACCACCGCTGTGGAATGAATAACCCCAAAATGTCACAGAATCATTAATATCAATGCTCAAGTAATTATTTTAAGTCGCACACTGCGAGCATGGTGACGCTCTGCAGCTGTGTGTGTGTGTGAGGACGAGCAAGTGAGAGAGAGCGAGTGGCAGAACGTGACGGTGAAATATTATATATATATTATATATATATACTAAACGTGCAGCGCAGGTCACGGTGTGTCCGTTACTTTTTATTGTTCTGTCACTGTAACTATGTGTAAAGCGTCCTTGGGTCCCGTGAAAGGTGCTAAAAAGATTTATTTATTAATGTAACATTAGCAAACTTAGTAATGTAATATTAATTATCAGCTGTATGTCATTACTAACTAACCTACTAGTCAAGGGTTGAGAACATCAGGTACAAGCTGAGACTAAACTGGTGTGCAGCTCTGTCCTGTACACAGACTCCACATCCTGATAATTATATTTCAGTGTTCAGGAGTCTGACAGCTGGATGTTAAAGAAATGAGAGACCATGGAGCTGAGGTTAATGAAGTAAATTAGGGATGCAAACTAGTCCTTTTAAGCTAATTAGGAGATGTTTCTTTTGGATTTTAATGGGCAAAATTAAATGCTTAGTAATTATCCAGGGATCCTCTATAGAAAAAATATGATGCATCGATAATCGTTTTATAATCGAATAGAATCGTGAGGTGCCCAGAGATTCCCACCCCTAGTCTGCAATATGTGAATCTGCACCAATCAAAGTTCTGTATACTGTTTATGCAGTACATAGTTTTGGATATTACACTGCATTTCTGTTAAATATAACATTTTGTTCATATTGTGAGATTATTTAGAATATTTTGATTTAGAATTTCCCGTTCCAAAATCCAAACTCTAAAGTACTTACAGACTGACATTTAGACATCCTGATGGTCTTCGTGGACCAAACGAGGAAGATGACCGACACTGAAAAAGACACAAACACATGCAAGCTTTAAATACAAGATACGGGGTTCGGTAAATATCAAACAGGAGTATATTTCGTACCTATGACGGCGAAGATGAGTGTGTTGGTGAAGTGTCTGTAGAGAGAGAGCTTCACCACGTTCCTCCTCAGCCTCAGCAGCTTCATCGTCTGAGCCAGACTCACAAAGATGTGACGACACGGTCAAGGAACGTCACCGAGCGCTCGAATAAACACTCATTCTGATCAATGCCCATAAACATGCAGCTAATTGTTCATATTTAAACTTTGGTTAATTACGTGACATCATCATTGAGTGCATGGGGAGTTTGCTGGACACTGACTTTACACATTGACAGACAAAGCAGAAAACTAGAAAGGATTTTAAAAGTGAGAAACTTTCAACATTATTAAAAAAGGGGGAAGCTGCAGTAGCGGATATCCACCAGCAGAGGGTAGAGTCGAGCACAGCTAGAGGAATTGCAGCCAGGAGAACTACATCATCTTCAGCCTGGAGGGAGAAAGAAAGAAATGATAGAAGAAGAAATGTTGAAAGCGGACAGAAAAGCAGAAGGGAGAGTATGGAGAGAATTAAGGGAAGACAGCAGGACGAAGGAGTGAGGAGAGGCAAAGAAAAGCAGACAGCGCACCACAGGCAGAAGCTACAGGTAATTCTAACAACCTTGTGTCACTCGGCTGGTTGCGCCTGGCAGGTGAGTTTTGTCCTGCATTCAAACAGTGCTGGAGGAGTCCAGTTTTAAACGGACCGCGTTTTCATGTTTGCACAGTGTGAAGCGGTGAAATCAAGCCACTCTACCAACCAACAAACAGAACGAAAACACAAACACCAAGAACGTCCTGAAGTCAAATCTGCAGAACATGCAGAAAGGAGCGTGAATCCAGACAGACAGAAGGCACTGCCCTCTAGTGGCAGCAGGTACAACCTCAACGAGTAGTATGTAGCTACTAGGGACGTCCAGATCCGATCACGAGATCGGAAATCTGGCCCGATCACGTTGTTTCAGACTCGATCGGAATCGGACGTCACCACCCGATCAGGACTCGGATATAAATGTATATATATTCTCATATTTTTATTTACTGTTGCACTAAAGTCCAAAGTGAAGAACTTATGTTATTTATTACTTGATTGTTGAAGCTTCCTCACAGAAGTGCTCTGTTTGTTAACAGAGTTGTTGAACGTTAAAATAAGGTGAATTAAATAAAAATAAGGATCCTGGATCTGTTTTTAAGTATTATAGAAGTATCGGATCGGGACTCGGTATCGGTAGGTACTCAAAATCAAATGACTCAGAAGCAAAAAAAACCTGATCGGGACATCCCTAGTAGCTACAGTACCAGAGGCTGCAGGAATCTCCGCTGTCCCAGGACCGGTGGGACACGTACAGCAACTTACGGTGAGTTGAGATCAATGACTGATCAGGGAAGTTGCAGTCGGGGAAAAGCAACTGCGCCCGCCGGACTCGGCGCCTAGACTTGGCTTTTATGAACTATGACGACCTGATAAATAATTCTTCTTGGCCTCTTTTGTAGAAGAATATCACTTCACTTTTAATTGCTGCAACGATTAAGTGAATAATCGATTAGCTGTCAAGTATTAAATGAATCGCCAGACTATTCTGATGATCAATTAATCGGATTAAATGTATAAATATTTTCTTTGTTCCTCCATGACCGTCAAGTCAACATCTTTCGGTTGTGCACAAAACAAGACACTTGAGGTCGTCTTCTTGGGCTTTGGGTAACAGTGATCGACATTTTAGACAATTTTCTGCCACTTTAAAGACCAAACTACGAATCGATTCATCGAGAAAATAATCGACAGCTTAATTGACAATGAAAATAATCGCTGGTTGCGGCCCTACACAATAACCCGTCCCTGGTTTGTGGTAATGTTAAAGGGGAACTATGTATTGCTCAGACTTTGAGCTCCAAATTCAGACACTAATAAAATGACAGACAGCGAATGCAGACCTGTATGTTGAAGGAGGAATCGAGTTTCATTTATTGCCCCACCAGCCAGAGCAGCAAGGCTGGCAAAAAAAAACGACAGCTCAAATTACTGACTTGTGGGGAAAATGTGCATTTTGTCACTTTAAGCTTTAATAATGAATCAAATACTGATCACAGATGTGGTCACTGATAAGCTGATGAGGCTGCTGCTATGTGTGTGTGTGTGTGTGTGTGCACATGTTAAAGGATATCCACCAGACAATACAGGAGTCAATGAAGGCCAGCACTATGTCACACAAAAGTCTACTGTTGTTGTCGCCTCGATCCTGCAGAGAGAAACAGGTTAGAGACACACATATACACATATACACACATATAAACACACATGCACGCACACACGTGTTACTTACAGTGTTGACTCGTAGGAGCCCCTCGATGATGGAGAAGACCAGGTAGAGCAGACTGACCCCGACTACTCTGTGGAGCAAAGCACCGAGCCTGGGCCTGGTGGACAGACAGACACCAGTGATGACAACGTCAACAAAATCACCCTCAGTAATGCTGTTTGTGCAAAACAAGCAGCATTTGGTTGTCTGATAAGTTGTGATGTGTAATTTCTCATAATTCTTTTTACATTTTATAACCAAAAGGATTAAAGTCAAGCAGGAACCTCTGGGTGTGAAAAGTAAAACCAGTGCTGAGGAGCCTTAAACCTGCGTCCTCTCCAGCAGCCAGCAGGGGGCGACTCCACCGGCTACAGAAAGAAAACGTTTCTCCTTCTCAGCTGATTTATTCCCTCAGTAAACACTTTCCTGATGAGTTTATGGTCTCAGTCGCTAGTTTCAAGTCTTCTTCAACACAGCATGATGTTCATTTAGTAAATTATGGTCCCATTTAGAGGAACAGAGACCAGGAAGCAGGGGAGGCTTTAGGGCGGGGCTACAAGCTGATTGACAAGTCACAATCAGTATAGAGGCGAGTCGTTATCAGTGCACATTTAACTAGTCCTGAACTTGTTTCGGGCGCTGTCGGCGTTCCCTCTCAGAGCTTTGACTCTTTCTACTTCATGAAAGTTAGCTGGAACATTTTGGTCACCTAAAAATGTCTCGTTTGTTGAACTAAAAGACACTCTGAGGAGTCAACTGTTTTTTCCCCCCGGGTAAGTACGTTCTGTTTTTCTCTGGCCAAAATTAGCATCCCAATAAATAATCACAGTTAACATGAATAATGGATTCACCTTGCTAACCACGCTAGCTAGCTCCACCCTCTCGCCCAAATATGGTCACTTCTGGTTCCTAAAAATCAAAATGGCGACGGTGAAACTGCGGTAGCCCACAAACTAACACAGTGGCTAGTCCAAACTGTGGTCCTAACCCTTCAAGTTCATGAAAGGACACAAGTTAGAAGTTACTTTAAGTTTTTATAAGTAAAATACAAAAAGCGTAATTCTGTTGAAACTACAAAGACAGCGGTGACTCACTTGACGATGCCGTATCCCAGACTGGCGATGATCACCAACACCCTCGCCAGAGTCCTCTTCACCACAGAGAGCACCTCCGCAAACACCACCGCCCCCTGGACTGCAGGTGGACATCGCTGTAACTTATTATCTCCTGAAGCTCTGCTACGTCAGCTCAGTAAAAATCATCTCTGCGTCTTCACCTACCTGACTGGCCTTCGTATCTGATGCTCTGGAACTCGGCGTAGTAAACTGCTTTCTCCAACATGCCCAGGAAGATGACTCCTCCGATCCAGAACTGGATCCTGAGCAGATCCCTCCAGTAACACGCCGACAGAACCAACCACAACACCGCCAGCAGCACGTACACGATGCACATCACCATGTAGAACTGCAGACACAAAGAAAGAGACTTGAGAAGCTATTCTATCATTTACTGCTGTTTGACTAGTGGCTGCTGAAAGCTACAGTGGCCAGCTTTTAAAAATTAAATTATATATTTGTGAGCAGTTTTTAAATACTTACAGTATCTCACAAAAGTAAGACATTTTTGTAAATATTTGCTTATATCTTTTCATGTGACAACACTGAAGAAATAACACTTTGCTCCAGTGTGAAGTAGTGAGTGTACAGCTTGTATAACAGTGTAAATTTGCTGTCCCCTCAAAATAACACATCACACAGTCATTAATGTCTAAACCGCTCGCAACAGAAGGGAGTACACCCCTCACATTTTTGGAAATATTTGATTATATTTTTTCATGTGACGACACTGAAGAAATGACACAATGTGAAGTTGTGAGTGTGCAGCAAGTAAAACAGTGTAAATTTGGTGTCCCCTCAAAATAACACATCACACAGCCATTAATGTCCAGTGTTGGGCAAGCTACTTGGAAAATGTAGTGAGCTAAGCTACTAGCTACTCTACATTAAATGAAGCTTCACTACACAGAAGCTACCCCCCAGTGAAATGTAGCAAGCTAAGCTACAGCAACGTGGCAAAAGTAGCTTAGTTACATCTAAGCTACTTTTAATTTTTTAATAGTTTATAGTTAGGTCATTTATATATAAATATTTATATACACACACACACACAACATAGGCCTAGTTTATATTGAACCAACTTCATTCCACAGTAGCAACAGAAGAAAGACTAAAAACCTGCTCCAAACAGTGTGTTTGTGCAAGAGAGCTAAATCAGACACAGAAACTCTCCTACTTACTGCCATATCATTGCTGCTAAATGTACTTCCTCATGCAACAAACGGAGAACCATTGTTTTTTGTATAAAGCAACTTAATTATCAAATTATTAATAAATTTAATTAATTAATTATTAATTCTAGATTTTTTATGGTTTATATTTGACTTTGTGCTCTGGCAACATTGCAACCTAAACATTCATGCCAGAGAAAGAGAGAGAGAGAGAGAGCGAGAGAGAGAGACACTCCGTCGCACGTGTCTATTCCCCTGCAGCAAAGTCGCAAACATCAACCCAAGGATCGGTACGTGATGTCACCATCACAGGGAAGCGCTTCTGCCGGCTGCACATACAGGTCCGTGTGTGGCGGTGGTGTCACGTACCAGTCCTTCAGAAATGTTTGGGAAAATGTAGCGTGTGGAAGCTACCGCGCTAGTCGGCCAATAAAAGAGCTTCGTTACTGAAAAGCTATTTGATTCAGAAAATAGCGACGCTATCACCAAGCTACTGAGAAATGTAGTTAAACTAGTAACGGCGCTACTTGTAGCGACGCTACTGCCCAACTCTGTTAATGTCTAAATCGCTGGCAACAAAACTGAGTACACCCCTCACATTTTTGTAAATATTTGATTCTATCTTTTCATGTTTCAACATTGAAGAAATGACACTTTGCTACTATGTGAAGTTGTGAGTGTACAGCTAATATAACAGTGTAAATTTGCTGTCCCCTCTTGTAGCCTCGACCATGTCTATGTTGAGCAACCATTCTTTTTTTTCAGATCCTCAGAGAGAGAGAGAGCATTTTCACTTAGGGGTGTACTCACTTTTGTTTCCAGCGGTTTAGACATTAATGGCTGTGTGATGTGTTATTTTGAGGGGACAGCAGATTTACACTGTTATACAAGCTGTACACTCACCACTTCACATTGTGTCATTTCTTCAGTGTTGTCACATGAAAAGATAGAATCAAATATTCACAAAAATGTGAGGGGCGTACTTGCTGTTGTGAGATACTGCAGATCTTTAGCAGGGCCTTACGTGCCGCAGACAGGGCAGAGGAGTGACAAAGTACTGAGAGACAAACTAACTCATTGTTGTTTTTGGTTTATCTATAATAAAACCAGACTCCAGATGAACATGAAATGTTTGATGTCTGTTCTTGAGCGTGTGTTTGTGTTCTCACCATCATCAGAGGCCATTCAGAGACTGATATGTAGCCATGAGGACCCTTCATGTCGATCGTGCACTGCAAACAGAGAGACATTATGAGACACACCACACGACCACAGCTGACTTGAGCTGTGTCTCAACTTAAATACTTCAGTCAGTAAACTAAGATGCAGTACATTGTGTACACTAAGTACTTGCGTAGTGCGTATATTCCACCAGGGTAATGTCTCAAATTAAACACGGATGTGGTGCACTTACAGGAAACAGCTTTTAACCACTTCTGGGCTAATTGTGACCCGGCAGATCACTCCTGCCATCATTTGAACGCAATTATCACCCACCAAAATATCTGCCAGCTTGTTTGCTCGCCTGACAGTTGATTCGACGCAGAAGTATAAATTAGACTTTAAACAGGTAGAGCAGCACACTGTCTTGATCAAACGAGTGGTAACATGTGTGTGTAGGTTTATGTGAGTGTGACTGACGCTGTAGACTCCAGGACACGGAGGGGAGTGGGGACGCTGGCTCGGCTCTTGTCTTTGATTTCCGTGATACTCAGCATGAACATGTAGGGTCCGTCCTCCCAGGTCTGAGCCACTGCATCAGGATGATCAGCGGGGGCAGGCCGTTGTCCCTCATTTTCATTCTGTGCTGCATCCTGAGAGACGGAGAGAATCAGTCAACTGGGTCAAACGTTTCATTTAATCCTTTAGCAGGTAAATTACATCAACACACCACAGATTCTTCTGTAAAATAAAACTTTAAAACCACGAGTTCCGCACGTTCTACTGCAGGTCTGTTTGTTTATAACAGAGAAGAATAACCAAGCATCAGCATCATGTGTGAAAGGTAATGACATCTATTACAATTAAACATGCAACGCATGTAGAACATGTAGAACATGTTCCACTGCATGTTCAACATTCCTGCCTGTGTGGTGGTGTTGTTTTTTTAAAACTGTGTGTTCTGGTAAACGTTACGCCTTGTGCTGCATGTTCCAATGAATGCTCTAGTGGAGCTGCTGATGTTGGTTCTCCTTCATGTTCTCTATGAACTGCTTCACATTAACAGAACGTTAAACTGTTGGTTCTGCAGTTTGTACAGAAGGTTCTGCTACGGGTTTCATCAGAGAGGTTTGACTGCAGCGAGACAAGTTGCAAGTTTTACTTTCTGTTCTGCACCTTTAGTTTTGGAGTCTCCGCCTCCCTCCGCCTCCTGCCTGGAGTCTTCTCTGTGATTGGCTGAAAAACAAACAATTGATTTCGGACAGAAGAAACTACATTTAATGATAAGAAATAAAACAATTCTTAAAGATGCTTGACGGTAACTGCAACTATACCCATGTTTTAGGTTTTAAGGGTCTAACTTTCTTCGACCAAATATTATTACTTCAGCTCTGTGTTTGGAGTCGAGACAGAGACGAGTAGATTTAGTAGAAACAGTGGCTGTATGGTTTATTCAAATCTTTAGCTTATTTTGATATAAACAGAAATTCAGTATCCACAGACTCTTCATTGTTTTGTTTTATCAGCGTGATATTCAGAACAGAAACTGGGCTGAGCAGCAGAATATGATCAAACAAAGACACCTCGAGTGGAAACCTTCTGCTCGCTGCTCTCCATCACAGTGAAAGGGTGAATGTAGTCTCAGTGTCATTAGGCGACATAGGAGTTACCTTCAGGTAGGGCTGGGCGATACAGGCCAAAAATGTTATGGCGATAAAAACCTTTCATATAACTCGATATCGATAATTATCACGATAACTATCAAATCGTTATTTCCTTTTAGAGGTTTAAAGGCTGATTTTTGCTCACACAGAGTTTTGAACTATTATGATACAGGGCTGGACGATACGGTCAAAAATGTTATCACCATAAAAAGTTTCATAACTTTCGATATCGATAATTATCACGATACGTATCAAATCGTTATTTCTTTCAAGATTAAAGCCTGATTTTTGCTCCTGAGTGAAAGTTGAAGAAACCAGATGGTTAAAACTCTTGTTTATGGTCAACTCTTGAGGCCAAACAGCGGATCACTTCACAAATCTGAGGTAGAACATTCAAAACAAATATGATAAAATCATGTCAACAAATATGCAGGAGTAAAATTAAGCAAAACCTTTTTTCAATCCCTTTTTCCTCAACAAAATAAACATCTCACTAGAAAATTTGTGTTTGATTCAAGTGAATAAAGTCAAACATTTATTTAATATTTATTGAACATTTGTTATATTGTTATTGAAAAAAAATGCGATCATTATTGTTATTGTTTTATTCCAGCCCTAATTAAATCTTTCTCAGTCCCTTTTCCTCAACAAAATAAATATTTCAATAGAAAAATTAAGTGCTAATTTGTTTGTGATTCAAATGAATGAAACCAAAGATGACGATATATTGAACATTAATTATATTGTTATGGAGGAAAATTAGATTGCGATAATTATCATTATTGTTTTATCGCCCAGCCCTAACTCCAGGACATCGTAGCGCAACTTGACGAGATAACGTAAATACTGTTGGAGGACTAAATTAGTTTTCAACAAAAAGTGGAATCTGAAAACGCCTCCTGAGGCGTCTGAGGTTTGTACTTAACGAGTTGTCAAACTAACTCAGGATCCAATTCGGGTGCAAACTCAAACAGACCGAGAGAGAGAGACTGAAGCAGAAAGCGTCTCTCACCTGCTTCTGCGGCGGTTCTGTCAGCTGGGTTCTCTTATCAAAGTGATCCAGGCCCAGCTGTGACGCAAAACAAACACACACACTTTACAACACAATCACCGCATACACTCACTTTATTACTCACCGTTTGCACTGTGTGTCAGTATAAACGCTGTGTGTGCGTGCGTCACCTTGATGACTGAGTGTTGATTGCAGGTGATTTCAGGATACTGGTGAAAAACATAGTATCCGCTTCCTCCTTCTGGTTTGACGTCCGTCGAGTGGAAGTAGCTGCTTCGCAGCTGATGGCTGCGGACGAACAAACGACAGACAGGCAGCGTTCGTTCGATAAGGTGAATCAGAAAGGTGTTTGCCATCATTGCTTTGTAACCGTCTTCACTGATTAATCAATTACTGAAATTGTTGCAGATTCCTTTTCCATCAGTCAGCTAATTGTTTCAGCTCCACGTTAAACTGCCCATGTACATGAATCTGTCTTTAGCTTTCTCTGTAATCCATTTAACAAACTTTCAAACTTAGGAAATCCTAAATACTATGATTCTAACACCGATTATCAACATTTTATGTTCATGTTACGCTGAGCAAACCGATGGCTTTGCTCATCTCGCTGAGGCTAAACTGATTTTAATCGCTGTTTTGGTCTTCTTTAATGAAACATAAACTGAAAATGGAGCAGAAACAACAACTATCACTGAACTTCAGGTCAGACGACTCAGAGCTGTTGGTGACCTCCGTCGAGAAATCCAAATCCACATAACGCTTAACTCGGGAGATTACAGATAGAGAGCGGGCTAAAAAACGAAAGCGAACGTTAGCTGGTGGAAAAGTAAAAGTTAGGACAGCTCAACAGTCCTAAAGTTAGGAGCGTTTATTTAAGATTTTACCAAGTCAGGACGCTTCTGTAAAACACTTTTCCTATCTGAAGTTAGGGAAGGAATATTGACTTAGGAACTGTTAATCTGTAATGGCCTTTTTCCTAAATCAGTTCCTAACCCTTATAACCATGGTTACCAAGCAGTTAGGATCTGCCGGTTAGGAAGCTTCTGTAATACGGCCCCTTAAATAAACTCTCCTAACTTTAGGATAGCTGTTTAGCTCTCCTAACTTTTACTTTTCCACCAGCTAGTGTTTGCTGACTCGTTTAATCCACATTGTCGCTGTTTGAATGCTTTTACAAAATCAACAAACTGTCAAAAGGCCGAACTTAATTGATTCTACCGATGTGTTTGATGACAAAACCCTCGTTAGGAGAAAGGCTGTCGTAAAGGCTTGATGTAACAAAATGATCCTGATGCAAGTCTTTGATAGAAAGAGATCGTTAGAGACAAGAAATAGCCTACATGAAAATCACAGCCGGTGACTGTGTCCACTATTTTAGCCCGCTCTCTATCTGACTCTGCCCGAGTTAAGCGTTATGTGGATTTGGATTTCTGGACGGTGATTTTACCAACAAAGTCATCTGACCTGAAGTTCAGTGATAGTTGTTGTTTCTGCTCCATTTTCAGTGTATGTTTCATTAAAAAACTACAAAATACAGCGATTAAAATCAGTTTAGCTCGGCGACGAGAGAAAAGCGTCATCGGTTGCTAGGTAACAAGACATAAAAGTTGATAACCGATGTTAGATCGAGTATTTAGGATTTTCTAACCTGAGATAAGACAGGATTCCTAAAGTTTGTTAGGATTTACTTCTGTAATACCAAACTGAGAAAAATCCTATCGAGACTCTTCCCGTCTGAACTTGAGACCTAAGATAGGAAACTTTCTGTAATACGGCCCCGGGTGTCCCTGTACTTTTGTCCTTCTAGTAAACATATTCACACTTTCACAGACCTACAGTCAGACCAAACCCGAGTGTTTGAGGATCCGAACGCCTCAGGAAAAGGGCCGAAGCAGAAAACTCACATCCATCCTGAAGACTTCGGCGTAGCAGTGCGAGTTCCTCAGATACCAGGACACGCTCAGGTTAACGGAAGACGGGGTGTTGCAGGTCGCTGCCACCACAACAGAAACAACAGGTCATTTCATTTGGTTTGCAGTCCTCCTCAGCGTCAGACTGACTTTTGACGGAGCTACACTTTGCAGCTTGCTTCTAGCCTTTGTGCTAAGCTACGCTAAACACTTTTCTGTACCGAACCCACAGAGATGAAACTGATATTTATCCAATCGTCTGACAGGACACAGACAGCTGCTTTAAATCCATTAAAAAAACACACATTTGAGGAGAAGGAAATCATCGTCAGGCGGGTCGACTTACATTTCAGACTGATGACGCTGTTGTTGAACATCGTTTTAGAGAAATAGAAGAGACTCTGCTCGTTCACGGTTTCCTGGAACAAGCAAACACAGATAAAATCTTATTTCTACGGTCCAATATCGCAGATCACACGTTTGTCTTAAGGGCCTTTACAAGATTCGGCACCCTGACAGGAAATCAGACTTCTTGTAGTGAAGATAACAACTTTCTTTGCGTCTGACAGCCTCTGAACGCACCACAATGCTTTAAGATTGTTAAACCTGCACTCTCTGGAAAAATACAACTTGCTTTACAAAGTTTTTTTCCAATTCTCTTGTTTGTTCTTGTGAAAACGCAAGTTTGAACACT
Organism: Lepomis macrochirus; assembly: GCA_024633595.2. Classification (NCBI taxonomy): domain Eukaryota; kingdom Metazoa; phylum Chordata; class Actinopteri; order Centrarchiformes; family Centrarchidae; genus Lepomis; species Lepomis macrochirus. The sequence goes on from JALXJV020000009.1 coordinate 3,042,046, forward strand.
TCAGGCCTCTAAAAATACCAGAATAAAACAGTTTAAGAGGAGAAAAGTGTTTAAGATGACGGGAAAACATGGCTTCAGATTCTGTTGTAGGGATTTTCTGTCCATATTCTAATCTAAGGCAGTTTAATCTGACTTTGGCTGGACGATACGGCCAAAAATGTTATCACGATGAAAAGTTTCATATCTTTCGATATCGATAATTATCACGATAAGTATCAAATCGTTATATCTTTTGAGTTTAAAGGCTGATTTTTGACATTTACGATAAAATCTTTTTCAACAAATACCCCGAGTAAAATAAAGGAAAAGCTTTTTTTCCTGTCTTTTCCTCAACAAAATAAACATCTTTGTAAAAAGTTCAGTCCTGATACGTGAGTGATTCAAGTGAATCGAATCAAACATTTCTAATATCGCGATAATTATTGTTATCATTTTATCGTCCGGCCCTGGCTGGTGTCTCGCCTTCACGCGCAGCACCATGATTCTCGAGCAGGGACCATGTTGAAATCTTATCTGAGAGGAACCGGTTGCGGCTTCTTTTCGCCTCCGTTTCTCTCAGGCTTCAGAGAAACAGTGAGATGTTCAGGCTGAGCTCTGATTGGCTGGCTAACGCTGTTTACATTTCACGACGCAGCGCAATGTGCGCATTAATATTTATATCTTTTAGCACTTAAACCGCAGTAACAGCGGAGTTCGGCTCGTTTAGCTTCTCCTCTAAACTGTTTAAAACATTTAACTCGCAGCTGAAAGACTCCGGTGAGTCGGATCAGGAAACTCACGCTGCTGACGTTCAGCGTCCACTTCCCCTGTTCTGATACGGCACCGACCGGCCCGTTCAGCCCCGTTAGCACCAGCAGGAGCAGCACCGAGGACCAGAGTCCCGGACCGGCTCGACCCGGATCGGTAGAGCTCGCCATTTCAGCCAGGAGGAAAGAGAAACCAGCAGCACTAAAGCATCCGCGTCAACTCTCAACACGCTGGACACTTCCTGCTTCCGGCTTACGTTAACAACCGTGCAATGATGCTTTCACGGGCCGTGGGAAGTTTGAAGACGCAGTGTAAAGATGCCGTTAACAATACAACAAATATCTCATATCATTCATTTTGAAGAATGTGAAGTTGTAGTATTTAATAATATACAATATTAACAACTACAACTTTCATTACATTTCTGTTCATTCTTTAGTAATTGCCTCGGTTTTGGTCGCTTTGATTTATTTTGAAAATAATGACCAGCTGTAGCGGTATGCTATCATGTGTAGCTTGACGGTTGTTGTTGCTGTTCCTCACTGTGGCCGCTGGGGGGCAGTGAACACTCATGTCAGCTTCACCAGCATCAAGACAGACGGGATCTCCGGACAGGAAGCTGATTCATAAACAATGTAACACAGAACATCAACAATAAAGTTTCTACCAGCACTGATGTCATTTAAAAAAGTCACATGAAAGGATTTATTTAAAATGAGATTCATTATACTGCTAAAAAAAAATTATTTTGCAGTTCCTCACTGGGACCACAAGAGGGCACCCGTGTCTAAATGCATAATAACAATAATAATAATGATATTATTATTATTATTATTATTATTATTATTATTATTATTATTATTATTATTATTATTCTGAGGGCAGTAAACACGAGACATGACAGCATGATTACAAGAAGAAAACTAAATGGCTCACTTGTCACTTCAGAAATATTACTTTACATTCCAATTTTTCATTTCCGGTGAACATTTTCAAAATAAGATCAAACTGTCACATTAAATATTAATAGTTTTTTTGCTCAGTGGGTTAAAATTACACTGAAACAAAACATTCTTTAGACTTGTTGTTCGCCTATGAAAGGAATTTATTAAGGTTTTTGTTGAATTTTAAATTTAATTTACAGCCATACAACTTAAATTGATTGGTAAAGCTGTAATTAGAGCTGAAACTAGTTAGTCGATTAATTGATGAGTCAATCGACACAAAATCAAGTAACAACAATTTTGAAAATCGATTTATTATATGTAAACTTAAATAAGTGTAAACTATTTTTGGACTGTTGGTCGGACAAAGCAAAACATCGACAGGCCCTCCTCTCTGTTTATTTAGACATATTATAGACCAAAAGATTTATAGAGAAAATAACTGGCAGATAATTAATGATAATAAAGAATGAAAATTATAAAAACAAGTTGCAGCACTGATAAACTCTTTAAAATAACATCAAAACAAAAAGCTGACTTTTAAATTTATTCAGATCAGGTTTAAATATTTAGTTTCCCCCATTAATCTTGTCAGATCTTCTGTTTATATTCCATATAGTAACTATAAGAGTTCATCTGTTGTTTAAGACTGTAAAAATGGATTTAATGTAGGTAAACAAAGTTCGATTGATTATCACTACTTACTTTAATTTTTAAAATGAGATTATTTGCCATTGCCAGTTGCAATGTCTGATATTTCCTGCTGGCCCCTGAATGCACCATAAACTTTGTTTTATTGTATGAATTCTCACCCCAGAAACGTAATGGACGTTAAGACCTGGAGGCCTGAGTGTGTGTGTGTGTGTGTGTGTGTGCGTGCGTGCGTGCGTGTGTTGGGCGGGGTTGGTGACGCATTGAAAAACAACTTAGATCTTGTGTCCCAACTGGTTTTTCGGCTTCTTGAAGTGGGAGCGCCCTCGATCCTGTCTGAATAGCTGCCTCTCTCTCTCAGTGTGTGTCTTTACCTCTCTCTCCCACTCCCCGACAGTCTCACCTTTTCTTTCTTCAGAAGCAGCAGCACAAAGTCTCAGTAAGTATTTTATTTAAAACAACTCTTTTAGAATATCTCGTGTTTGTGCGCATGTTTTTACTGTAAATGTGCGGTTTGTTTCCTGAACTGTTTGTCGTGTGTTTGCTGTTTTAGTTTAGTGCGTGTTTGTGCTGAAACCTGACGCTGTATTGTGTGAAGGTGAGGGTATTTACATGAAGGGTGGTGGAAAAGTACAGAATCAGAGCAGTGTGGAAATGATCCAGTCCAAAGTTTACAGGACTTCACGCAGACTGTGGCAGTGAGTTGTCAGTAGAAAGCTCTCAGCAGAGCTGTCAGGGTGTTTAATGTGTTAACAGCAGGCGCAGACTTCTTCATTATGCTGCAGGCAGCGGCTGGAAGAAGAGCAGAGACCGTCAGAGTGGCCAAGGAAAAGTCCTGTATTCAAAGTTTACTTTTGTACATTAGAGGCTAAAAGCGCTTAGGTTTTTCAACATAAAAGCATTTATTATCATTCAGGACAAATAAATTCTTGTCAAATGTGACGAATGTTCTGCTTTTCTTGCGTTTGTGCTCCAGAATACTGTGATAGACGGTTTTACCTGTTGTTCACGTTTTATCGACCAAAACTAATTATTGATTAATAGAGAAAATAATCTTCAAATTAATTTATATACTGTTGGATGGTTTATGAAAATGCGTTATGTCTTATAAACATTTTTATATAAATTTTTTATATTTAATCTGCAAAGTCACCAGTAACTGCGGCTGTAAGATAATTGCAGAAGAGTAAAATATTTCTGTCTGAAATGGGAGGTACTACAATTATAAAGAAACATAAAATGTATATTTGTACTTTGTAATGTACATTTGCTTTATATGTAACATGTACAATCACACACAGTGCACTTTGCATCATCTTGACATGAGTTTTTGTCGTGACTGGACCATCGATTTGCTTCAGCCATTTCATTTATTTGATACACTTTTCTTTCAGACTTTTTCCTTCTCTTCTCACCTGTAAAGTTGAATTACTCAGACCTTTTGTTATTGATGAATGTTGATCAAATTGTTGTTTCAGGACTAAACAAAGAACTGATGTTATTCCTTTTCACTTTGTCTTTCTTTATCACACAGACGGCAGCATGTTTCTGGCAAAGACCTTCATCAAAGGCATCGTGAATGTCATAGGGTGAGCACGCACAACATTCATTTTCTCCTCTGTTGAGGGAGCAAGGTTAACAGTTTCCCTTTGCTTCCAGTCTTTGTGCTAAGCTAGGCTAACCATGCTCTGGAGCTACAGTGTCTCTGTACTGCTCGCATACATTGATCTTCACAAAGCTGCTCTCTGATTTGTGTCCCGTCCTTTTTTTTTGTCTCCAACAGCGATGTCGACCCCACGCAGTTTAAGCCTTCAGCCCCTGTGAGTACCAACGTCAGGAAACAAGCAGAAGAACTCGTCTCAAACAAATACATTTATCACAACGTCCCACAGATCAGATATTTGATAGTCTGCTCCACGTCTGTTCGTAATACTGACCATTCACATTTTAGTCAAAGGCTGGGTTTGTGATTCTGGAGAATTCCAACACCACGATCTAGAGATCTATAGAGCGAACAACGACAATCAGAATCAGAAATTCTTTATTGAACCACGAGGGGAAAGTTTTTTGAGACATTTGCTCAATTTGCATATTTTGGAAGAGGATTAGGGCCATGTGTGAAAATTTTTTTGAATTCTGAGATTAAATTCAGAATTCTGAGAAAAAAGTCTGACTTTTTTTTAATCAAAATTCTGACTATAATCTCAGAATTCTGACTTTAATCTCAGAATTCTGACTTTAAACTCAGAATTCTGACTTTAATCTCAGGATTCTGACTTTAAACTCAGAATTCTGACTTTAATCTCAGGATTCTGACTTTAATCTCACAATTCTGACTTTAATCTCACAATTCTGACATTTTTCTCAGAATTCTGACTTTAATCTCACAATTCTGACATTTTTCTCCGAATTCTGACATTTTTCTCCGAATTCTGACTTTAAACTCAGAATTCTGACTTTTATTCTCAGGATTCTGACTTTAATCTCACAATTCTGACTTTAATCTCACAATTCTGACTTTTTTCTCAGAATTCTGATTTTTAGTCTCAGAATTCGAATTTAATCTCAGAATTCTGACTTTTTTCTCCGAATTCTGACTTTTTTCTCCGAATTTTGACTTTAAACTCAGAATTCTGACTTTTATTCTCAGAATTCTGACTTTAATCTCAGAATTCTGACTTTTTTCTCCGAATTCTGACTTTAAACTCAGAAGTCTGAATTTAATCTCACAATTCTGACATTTTTCTCTGAATTCTGACTTTAAACTCAGAAGTCTAATCCTCTTCCGCAGCATATCAAGGTGTTAAGCAACCTCTGCACTCTGCTCGTTGCCTCTCGTCTCAATCTGTCTGTTTTTGCTCATAGTGAGTGTATGCTTGTTCTCTATAGTGTAGCCGGTGTATGATTACTATTGTCTTTTTGTATAAGTGAGCACATTGTGAGAAATGTCCAGAGTCAAATTCCACGTATGTGTACACAAACATGGCAACAAAGCTGATTCTGATTCTGGTTCTAAAGTTTAAAAATCCCTCCTGCAAACTCAAAATTGTAATTGATAGAGAGCACCAGATATGAGACTCTTCTGAGTAATGTACATGTAATTCAGAACAATGCTGTCATTATTTGCCTTTGATTTCAACATAGGTTGTTTATCAGGGGTGCAAACAGCAAGAATAAAGCTTACATGTTTTTGTCAATGTCAGCCAGTGGCATTGATTTATCTGACGAACCTCCTCGTCCTGCTGCAGTTTCTTTTTTGTGCCCATTTCACCCAGTCTCATGTTATTTTATCCATATTTGTGTATTTATACATCATGAATCTGTCCTCTTTCAACCTTTTAAAATGTTTTTTATACAATGAACAGTATGGCACACGAAGGGTAAATCCCTGTCTCTGGTTGGCTGTTCTCGCTCGGTAGTGATTAATTGTGTGATCACTTCAGAGTTGCGCTTCTTAACACACCTGTTCCCGGTGCAAATCAAGTTGTTTGAAAGCACAATGCTCACGATGTGCTTACCTTTTTTCCCTTCTTGTTGCTGTGGATTGGAAATATTGTTTGATATATATATAAAAAAAACAAGAAGACCTGAGATCCCCGTTCTTGGGACAGTCTTGGAAATCCATTTGTGTCCATGTCCTCATAGCCAGCGGCCCCAAGCGGGGGACACGGACCCTACACTGTGAAACTCTGTTAAAGAGGTTTAGTTCAAACTCGTTACCGTGATTAAATCAAATCTCAGATTTCTTCCAGTGGAAGATTTCTTAAGCAAACAAACGCACCGAATCTGTAAACAGCAGTCAGACTGAGGAATGTGTGTAAGTGTGTGACCTAACAGCAGTGTGTTTGTTTGTGTTTGTGTGTTTGCAGCCTCCCCCTCGCGTACCGCTGCACCTCTCCAAGGCTCAAGAGACCGACGAGGAGGCGCAGTTCAGGAGGGTTTTCAAACAGCTGGCTGGAGATGTGAGTCCATGATATTCACATTTAAATCACTTTATTCCTGCCTGGTATCCGTCTGGGTGCCCAGAGTTCGGGCTCAGCCTCATTTCTCTCCCAATTACTCGTTTTATTGCATTCACACATGATGCAGCGTATCCTTCGTTTTCCTGCAAACACATCCATAAGCTTTAATATTGTGTCGGGAAATGATGAGAACAGGTAGAGAGGGAGGAAGGCGGACTGAAACAAGAGGTAGAAATAGAGATAAACAGGCAAACATAACTTTATTTGGGCTGTGCTTCATTGTGGTTACATACATTTAAAAGCTGCAGGTGCACGTGTCAGCAACACTCAGGTATTATCCTCACTCAGATTTAATGTTCAGCGGAAAACTATAAAATTGCTGCTGATGAATTGTTTATCTAATGACCTCCAAAATGAGTATATTGTTGTTGGGAGCCTGACAGGGAGCCATGAGGGGAAATGCAGCTCAGAAATCTGGGCCGAGTTCAAGGTAATTACTGCAAAAAAGTTCCTATATATATATATCAGAGGTGAGATTTGGCTGCTCAGCAAGTTTTTGATGAAGTTTTTAAAAGGTCCGCCCGTCTCCGCCTTTCTTTCCACCCGATCGTTCACCGATCGCTCGCCACACCTGTCTGCCGGCTGCATTCCTAACGCTGCCCTCCGCTGTCCCACCCTCTCCATGTTTTCTCTCTTAGTCTGGTTCATCATCACGCTGGGATGTAGCTTCTGCCGGGTCTGATTCACACCTGCTCTCGAGTATTTACAAGACAAATCTAAAACAAAGAAAGAAAAATATCATCTACCGTCTTTGTTCTCCAAACTCTTCTTCAGTCAGGATTCTCTTGTTAAGCATTGGAATAATGGTACTTTAATGGTGCGTTTGGGCCTCCATCTAGTGAGGAGTGTGTTTCCTCTGAGTCATATCAGCAGGTTAAAGCTCTGCTCGACCGTTTCAACACAGCTGGAGTAGTAAAACACTTCCAACCAAACCAAACAGGTAATTCCTGAGCGGCTTTGTTTCAAACAAAACAAAGAAACAGGAGTTTCACCTCCTGTAACGTGTGACTGGCTGCTGAAACGTGGAGTGATCGCAGAGAGTTGTGAACGCTGCCCGACAAACAAAGTGTTTTAAAATCTGCCCGCTCCAGAGTGCACGTGGTTTTTTGTCAGAGAGTCCTTCCAGAAACAGACGTCTTCTTATTCCACTGACATCTTTAAACCAGTAATGTGATTTCCAGGCTTGTGAAATTAAATCAGAGAGTGGATTTCTTTTTAAATTGTAAGAGATGACATTTATCTTTAATTGTCTTATGGTGTATTCAAATCAATAAGCTTTTTTTTTTGGTTAATTTTACCACACGTCACAGCAGCATTCTGGGACTTTGAGGGTGGAGGTGAAAGATAAGAAACGGGTTCATAGCCTCGCTTCTCTGCACCAGCCGGATTTTAAATACAGAACGTCGTTTGCCCGCAGAAATAAACAGTGAGGCCGTTTGTTGTGTCCTCTGATAAACATGTTGAATCAGCTTCGGTTGGCTTGAAGATTTGGTAGAGAGAGAGAGAGAGAGAGAGAGAGAGAGGTCTGTCTCTGCATTCCTGCCATTGTCTGACAGGGAGGCGTTCAGGCCTTAGGGGCGTTGTACTGAGGGTTTCTCTGACTCACCAGAGGGGTGTGCACACAAGTCAGACCAGAACTCTGCCGGCTGGGTGGATTTTTCTAAATCAACAGCTGTAATAAGAGCGATGATGAAGATGTTTGTAGTTGCGTATCTGGGTGGATTCAGGCGGCCTGTAAAGGTGAAGTCTGCCTCAGACACACATGCTGCCCTGCTGATCGATCGTTTCTGGAAACTTCCTGTTGCTTCCTAAACGTGTGCAAACAGGGCAAAAAAAATCGGCCCTGGCATTTTTCGGCCTTGGTGAAAAAATACACCACCGTTCCATTTAGGGGGTCAGATTAGGGGTGTGATAAAACTGAGACTGAAGATTGGTGTCCATGACTACAAGACAAGAATATATTTTAATAGACCTACTTTAAAAAAAATATATATAGTTGAAGTATTGAATAGGGGCATTAAACACTTAATTTCCTGCATTCTGGAGACATTTCCTGGAGCAATTTATGGTGGGAATGTCTTTATTTTTACAAAGGGAAGCATAAAATTCACAATCTAAAAATATAATAAAATATAAAGCAGTAATCAGTAGCTTATTGGGCTTCTTTTGAACAGTGCAGAGGTTTCTTTGCATTGCAGGTTTTCGTACTGTGCAAATAAACCTCTCTCATAGCATTTGTATTAGTTAATCAACATTTCTTTGTGAAAGCTCTTTTTCAGAACATCTTTAACAAATGCTTTCATAAAGTGGTGGCTGCACGTCCTCACTGTAAATGATCCTACCCCTCCTCCTCCCTGCAGGTTGAGCTCCTTCATGCTTACAGCTTCACTTCCTCTCTCCTCCTGCTCGCTCTCTCTCTCTCTCTCTCAGCTCTGTCACTTTGTCCCCCTGTTTCGCCGACACACCTCCTCCTCCTCCTCTTCTGCTGCAGCTGATGTTGAACATATCGGTATTTTTTGCACATTTGGCGACCTCCAGAGAGCAGACGGGGTGCGTGATAGTAAGAGATGTGATTGGACCGGCTTAGTGTGAGTACAGAAATTGACCCGATGGGCCGCTGTCCGTGCTTTATGGACCGATCGTTGGCCCATTTTTTAAAAACAGGTTCGTCGGTGTGCCAGATTATCAGTTCAGCCCTGGGTGCAAACATCCGATTCTGTCACAACAACCTGAGAATTTAGGGATTTTAAGGTGATCAGTGAAATCAGGGAGTGTATAAAGTTAACTGGCATTCAGAGAAGGAACAAAACAGGATTTGGATTGGATTTCAGAGTTTATGATCATAAACACACAAAAGGTACAAACTACCGTGGCGAGAATTTCCAAGAAAGCAGCTCCCAACAAAAGCAAAGTAATCCAACAAAACGTCAACACTGACTGTTTTTTCTTATGCTATGTTACTTAAATCACGTCTTCAAACCCAAACCAGGATCTGTTCCTAAACCTTCCACAGCATTAACCACTAAATTTATTTTGAAAGTCTAACCGGACACACGTCCAAAAATGAGGCTAAAGGGTGACCTAAAGGGGGCGTTAATGAGCAGATGTGCATTTGTGACGTGTTGGTGGTGAGAATGCGTTGAACATACAGACGGGGTTTAGTAGCAGAAGGCACGAGACATGAACGAAGACAAAACCAGGACGGGCGGTACTGACACAGACACAAGCTGGCAGGATGATTAAACACATGTGAGACACAGCAGGTGATCAGAGGCAAGACCCGGGACAGGAAATACAGGAGGAAATACAGGAAATAAAGCGCATAATAAAGACAGAGAAACAGGGAACGGAACCCCAAACCAAATCCTGACAAGGAAGCCGTTTCACACAAAACGACCAACAAACCAACACTAAAAATATCATCATCATCATCATCAATAAAACCCCTCAAAGGCAAACATCCAAAATATTTTAATGTACAGATATTTAAAGGTGCAACAGATGGGCGGGTCAGAGTAACTTCAGGCTGTGTCTTCACTGTTTTTGGCAACAGGGAGAAAATCTGAGAGTTGTCAGGACTCTGGATGTTTGTTTGTTTTTTTTTCAGCAGTGAGTCAGAAGATGGAAAAATGACAAAGGAAGTAAAAGGAAACAGCTTGAGTTCGGGTTGAGTCACAGATCAGCTGTGACTCACTCTGTTTGTGGGGTTTCCTCTGTGGAAAGAAGCGATCAGAGCCTGAACACCCTTTCTGATATGTGTGTGTGTGTGTGTGTGTGTGTGTGTGTGTGTTAACAGGACATGGAGGTCAGCCCCTCTGAGCTGATGGACATCCTCAACAAAATCATCACCAAACGTAAGATAAGATTAGAAAACCTTTATTTGTCCCACTGAGGTTTGAAACAGCAGTATGACAACAGCAGATAGACAAGTAGCATAAGTAGCATAAACAAGTGTCAGACAAAGTTACTGTACATTAAATAAGACTAAAATAGACTCTGTCTTGTACGGCCTCCTGCGGCATGAATAAATACTGGTAGTATAAAAGTATTTTAAAAGGGCAATGCACATAAGTCAGATATAGCAAACTGTATTATACAATAATTGCACATGAAATAAGTAAAATTGCACAAATGAAAATTATGCACAGATGTAATAATGGCACATGTGATATATTGCACACGAGTCTCATCTTCAGTTTTTCTAATCCACTTCTTGTGGACTTCTGCACAGATATGAGCCTTCACCGATCCGTAGATGTCTGAAGACTAATCATTGTGTTTTTATTTAATTAGTTAATGTTTGATTTTAAGCATCAAACTAAACTAAAACTCACAACGTCCTCTCGTTTCAGACGGAAAGCTGAAGACTGACGGTTTCAGCATCGAGTCCTGTAAGAGCATGGTCGCTGTCATGGACGTATCCTTTCACAAAGTATATAGTGCGCTCGCACAATGCAGCACTAGTGATACGGAATACTGCTGTGTGTCGGTATTAGGAGCAGCTTCAGCACAAGTACTGGAAATTGAAATAGCAGCAGCAGCAGTGGCAGCTGTAGTAGTCGTAGTACCAGTAGTAGTGAAATGTAGTAGTGCATGTAGCAATTGTAGTTACAGTTGCAGCTTTAGCGGGAACAGTAGTATTAATAGTAGTAATAGCATTAGCAGTAGCATCAGTCGTGGTTGCAGTAGACGTGAAGTAGTAGCAGTATAGCATTAGTAACAGTAGTCATAGCAGCAGTAGTAGTGAGTGATTGCAGTAGCTTGTAGTAGCAGCAGTAGTAATTGTAGTAGCAGTATTAGCAATAGGAGCTTTTATAGGAGTGGTGGTGGGGAGTAGACGGAGCAGCAGTAGTGTAAGTAGTAGTGGTGGCAGGAGATGTAGTGGAAGAGGAATTATGCGCTGGTTTCCGAGTTTGACCTTTGACCCGGCTCCCTTCAGAGCGACAGCACCGGGAAACTGGGCTTCCACGAGTTCAAGCACCTGTGGACCAACATCAAGGCGTGGCAGGTCGGTCGGCCCAGCGCATCTCTTGTTCTTCACACGAGCGCTAAACACACGTAGACAGTTCTAACCTCGGCCCCAAACATGAAACACTAAGACAAAAACACTTTGCAAACATTGCCCAAATTTACCCCGAATCCGAATTCCTATCAGACACACAGAAGCTCCCCTATTTACTGGGAGAAATGCCCAAATGTCAAGTAATTGCTGCAAAATATGTCTCCACATGCCATGAAGTGAGAACAACCAGTGGAACCTCAGACTGATAAATAATTGGACAGATTTTAAAATTATTATTATTTTGATCATTTGATATTTTAGTAATTGTTTTGTTTTACATTATATACATTTTTTTTGTCTATTAATATAATTATATGTTATATATATATACACACACATTCTACTGTTTCATTTATTTATTTTGTTTTAATTTAATTCTTTTTTAGATATTTTTATTTTAAACACACACACGCTTACTGTTTTATTTATTTATGTTTTTTAGTTTTTTAGTTTTTTTTTAACAAACACACTTCGTGTTCTGCTTTTTTATTTCATTTTTAGTATATTTTTATTTCTTTTAGCACACACACAGTTTTATTTATTTTATTTTATTTTTAATACTTTAACAAATACACACACACTTACTGTTTTGTTTATATATATATATATATATATATATATATTATTTTTTTTTTTTTTAAACACAAACACATATGCCTTGATTACTTTACGCTTTAATTCTACTTTACGCTTTAATGAAATGTATTGGGTTGATTGTTGTTATGTTATATGTATGATGCTTTGGCAATATTGTTTCACAGTCATGCCAATAAAGTGAATTGAATTGAATTGACAGTAGGGCTTAAATTCTGTTAATAGAAAAGTTTATCTGCGTTGTCTCCTGTTCTCTTTTGTTCTATCGTTGTTTATTTGTTTGCTGTTTGCTGTCTGCAGGGCATCTATATGACCTATGATGAAGATAAGTCAGGTGTGATCGGCGCCCAAGAGCTGCCCAAAGCCTTCACGGCTGCAGGTGAGAAAACACACTCGGCAGGAAAACCTTTGCCGTGCGAACTTTCAAACCTAACTGTGTTTGTGTTCGGGTGCAGGTTTCCCTCTGAATGAGGACCTCTTCAAGATGATTATCCGTCGCTATAGTGACGAAAACGGCAACATGGACTTTGACAATTTCGTTGGCTGCCTGGTGCGACTGGACGCCATGTGCAGTGAGTCCCTCCTCGCCTTCCTCCCCCCTCCCCTCTCTGTTGCATTAATGCATCAGATGCCATTCCAGCTTCATTTTGCACACATTTCTATAAAAATTTCAGCCAGACATGCATGTTTTGAACCTCCAAAATAAAGGTCTGACAGCTTGTTTTAAAGTTCAACCTTTATACATCCACATTTCATACATTTAATGTTTATTTAAATGTTTATTTAAATGATATGTTCAAAGACTGGAAAGTGTTCTCCAGCTGTTTCTCTGCAACCAGATGTTTGATAAACATCATCTGCCCGTCTTTTTCTCCTCATCTGTCCTACGTAATATGGATTTAGATTTATTTGTGCTCCGTATTCACAAAATATTGAAAATGTTCAAGTAAATAATGAGAATTCAATCTTTGGTGTTAGAACTTCAGTTAGCGGCAAAACTTTCCTTTAAAAGCAACACAATATTTTTTGAATTGGCGCTGTCGATCTTTCTGACCTGCTTCAGCAAATAATGAGTTTTCACTGTATTGAGCCATCAGTAAATGACGTATGTGTTTGTGCTCTGCAGGAGCCTTTAAGACCCTGGATAAGGACAACAGCGGCGTCATCGACCTGGACATCAAGGAGGTAAAACACGGTTTAGTTCACTTTACTGTTTTTTCCTTCACTTAATCGTCAGCGTGTCGCCGTTGACAAGGATGTAGGTTTGGTTTCACAGGTGGGAGACAATGTGAAGCTGAAAAAGATCACTGTGTGTATAAGAAAGAGAAAATGCAATTCAAACCTCTGTACTGAAAAACTTAAATTCTTTGTTCCCCTTATAAACACCAGATACTTTCTTCTCTAATACTGTTTTAGCATATTTTAGTACATATATTAATAAAAACATAGTGGGAACCTGAGTGAAGTCTGCAGGTGTTCCTTTCAAGCTACATACAAACCCAACAGCATTTGCCAGTAAGATAAGGTATGTAGCCTGAGAGACAACGCCCAGGGCAACATATCAACAGAGCAGTTCTGCAGCTCTTTTAGCTTATTGCTCCCGTCCACACAGTAAGAGAGAATGTGAAGGTACGTCACGTAATGTTGCATGTTGGGATGCGGGCGCCGTGTTTTAAGGTGCGCGCTCTGTTTACCTGTGAGCCTGCAGGTTGCGACTTGGCAAAAAAAGTGTTAGCTGATAAAATCTGAAGGAGAAGGAAAGAAATGGAGAAGGGAAAAAGAGAAACTGGAGAAGCTGATCTGCCAAGAAACAGCATTTCACTGCAAAAACTAAAATCTTAGTCAGATTAATTATCTTAATCGAAGGCAAAATGCAGCTTTTATGTTACAGAATTTGTTTCAAGTTTTTTTGGCCTTAAATAGCAAGTAAAATATTCTCGTTCTGTTGGCAGATAATTTTGCTTGTTTTAAGTAATATTTCCCCAATTTTAATGCTTTTTTTGAGAGCTCAGTTTTTGCAGTGGACAAATTAATAACAATAAACAATGTAGATCCACATGACTGGGATACAGAACAAGACGCTTCCACTCACACACCTGGACATTGTTAAATGACCTTGTGCGTGCGCTTTGCATGAGTTTGAAAACTGTAGATTCCTAGAAGCTCATAAATGTCTGGTTTTGGCCCTTTTGTTCAAAATAAATGTGCAATTAAAAGTGACATGACGAGAGCTGTTAGTGACGAGTTCATTTACGTGGTGGAGCTGAGGTGTGATTAAGGTTAAAGTTTTCTCTTCCCTTTGTGCTCTTTCCAAGTAGGAAAGGCATAAAAAACATATTCCATTGTCCAGTTTCCTCCCTGAGTGATTGTGTGATGTGCTGCAGCAGCACTGAACCGACCTTGGCGACAGTTTTTAGCCTCGCAACAGAAAATCAAAACACAGCCACCGTCTCACCACAGCAGAGGGACGGAGCGGGATCCTCACACTGTGCTGGCAGACATAAAATTTTAATTCACCTTCACCTGTAACTGAAGGCACACATATCTGCACATTTTTGAGATTCGAGTCTGGATTATGGAGGCTGGACCGAGAACAATGTTCAGAGAGACTTAAGTAAGAAACAATATGAGTGAGGAGGACAAGGAGACACGTCTCTTTGCTCATAGATGAAAACATGTAGTGATCTGCAGAGCTTCTGTGACACTGACGCTCTGTTTCTGTCTCACAGTGGCTTCAGCTGACCATGTACTCTTGAAGCGACGGAGGGAAGCGGCTCCACAACACAAGCTCATTTACTTTTATCTCCTCGCTCACTTGGCCCCCATTCCACTCGTCCCGCTTGTGTGCGCTTACGGATGTGCAATAGAGTTTAAAACCCCATCTCGTCATGGTAACGGGACCAAAACGCCAGCGCAGAGCTCAAGTCGGGAAAAATCTAACTCGGACCAAAGCGGAGCTGCCGGCGCACCGTCCTGCTGCTGCCAGGCGGCGGCGCTATAACGTCCCCCATGTTACAGATATCTATGTTTTATATTAAGTAAGTTAAGTTTTTATCAGGCTGAAACTGTTTTACCAAAACGACTCTGGATGTTTAAGAGAATAAAGTGACACAACGTACATGTGAGTGTTGTGGCTGATTTGTGGGTGTGACAACGTTTTCTGGATTTCATCAAAGTTATGTTTCTTTATTTCCAAATCACTTCAGCATCTGTGGCTGACAAAACTGCCTGCACGGGAACCTTTCTGTTTATTCCAAACAATAAAAAGGAACTTCTGATGTGTGACTTTCAGCGAGAGGCGGGAAAGAGCTTCCAGGCAGCGTGTGTCAGAACCAAAAACTGGTCTGGATCACTTCTGCATTAGACAGGAGAATAAGACGCAGGAAACATACTCAGTGACTGGTTTACTTCTTGTCCTATTGGTCCATGAAGCTGACATCATGACGTGTAGCAGCCACAGGGACCAGCTTTAGTTTGTGCGTTGGATTTACACAATAAATGTCCAGAAAATTGTCACCTGCAGCTCATGAAACAGACAGGATGTTGAGTTTGCAGTGATTTTAGTTTGAGGTATTTCTAACGGCAATTCTTTAACCTTTTACTAAAGTAAACGGTCAGTGCCAAAAGACTTTTACTTGTAATTAGGGCCAAAAATATGACCAGAAATGTTATCACTATTAAACATTTCATATCATTTAATATCAATAATTATCGGGATAAATGTGAAAACATTATTTCTTTCATGTTTATAGGTGGAGTTTTTGCTCCTGAGGGAAAAGAAACCAGACGGTTATTTGTGGTTTTAAAGTTTTGTTTATGGTCAGAACAAACATTTGATGCCAAAGACACATCTGAGGCAGGTCATCCAAATTAATCCTTATATATCAGTAAAATGAAATATCTTACATCATATCTAGATCTGGGCAGTGGCCGTCTTGAGGAGGTGATTAGCCTCCTCATCCTGTTCTTCTTAATTAGTTAGGCTCATGGTTTAGTTGGTTTACTTAGTTCGGGTCAAAAAGACCCAAAAAGAATCGCAAGATAAACAAAGCTGCTTAAAATTCTGTTCATTTTTTTCAGGTTTTTCTTGAATCCTTGTTTTTTTTAAATTGTGGGACTTTTACAGATCAATTTGTCTCTTGAAGCCAAAATTTAATAATGAAAAACAAGAAGTTGTTCTTGTCAAATCAGTAGACACACAATAATTCTTTTGTTTAAGGGGTCACCAGCCAAAAAGGTTGGTAGCTAGGACCATGAACTGAACCTGGTTTAGGTTCAGTTCATGGTCAACTATTTAAATATATATATATATATATATATATATATATATATATATTATTTAAATATAATATATATATATATTTAAGGGTCAGTTTTTATTTTACATTACATCTTTGTATATCCATATGAGAGAGTAGATCTTGTCCTATAATGGGACCAATGGTCTGTGTATGTTATTTAATACTGGGTTTGTATTCTGACCGAAATGTTTACATGTTATTTTATCTTTTAGACCAATGATAAACTTTTAATATTAAGCCTTTATGCAAACGAAGGGAAGATTGTATTTTATGGTGAAGCTATAAATCTGACACATGACGGTTGTGTGTGTTGACAGTGGTTTGTGTTTGGTGAGGGGCGGGGCCGGTACGGGGGAGTGGGCGGTGCACGGGGGGGCGGTGCACGGGGGGGGGGCAGAGATGCTGAAGAGGGACTACAACGGAGGAGGAACAACAGGTTTCTGCCGCAGACCGCGGAGCGTTTAATCCTTAAAATCTGGACTCTGACTGGAAGAAAACCTGAAGAAGAGCTGCAGAAAGGTGAGAGGGCTTTCTGTCCGAATGAATGAAGAGACCCGCCGTTTCAGCTCACTTTAACTAAACGCAAGTTGACGTGTTGTGTGTTGTGACGTGAAGTGGAAATAAAAAAAAAGCAGCAGCGAAGTGGAGAAATATATTTCCATTGAATGATTTAAAACAGTTCGGTAGAAGAGAGAGAAAATGTTTTGAACTAACATTAAACCCTGCAGCATCAAGTGAAGGCAAACTAAAGGTAAGATTAGTTTAATCAGCACGAAGTAGCTGTCAGGCTCTAAAAGCTTCAAATGAGTCTGTCTCTCAATGTAAACAGTGAGAATAGTGAGTGTGTTTAACAGCAGATGGACAGATTGTCTTTCAGGCTACAGGTGTGTTTATGTTTGCGCGTGTGAAAGCTGGTTGGACCGATATGGCTTATTAAAGATTAATACCACCTGATTCATCATCAACTACCAACTAGCACGTGAGAAACCCTCAATGTTAAATAAAATAAAGATATTAAAGAGTAAAACAGAGTTACAGTAACCATGGTAGCACTCAGACTGCAGGTAAACGTGGACATGTGTGATGTCTGAAGAGAAGCGGTGAGGCGTTAAAGGCTCTCACACCTTCGTTATCTGTAAGGACGCAGATCAGGGCAGGTAGTGTTGAGGTTACGTCACAATGTGCAGCAGGTGGCAGGAAGGCTTCATTGTTTACTATCTTTACAAGACGGTGATGTGATTTTAATGTGTGTTCATGTGACTGAAGTTCCCGAGGTGGCTTTCTCTTTGGAAAAAGAAAGGCTCGTGCTGGTTCCAAAAAATGTTGACTGTGATAAAAAAGGAAAGGAAAACAAAGAAACTTTGCTGCACTGAGTTGGCCTTTAACATACAGTGTGTGTTTGTAGATATGAGCTGTGCTATTCTACTCTTTACCTTAAGCATGAAGTGTGGCTGGGCTTCGATGCTTAAAATAAATTCTTGATGTTGTGTAATTTCTCCTCTTTCACACAGAACTTGGATTTTCCTGTCGATATATTGACAGCATAGCTTGATCACATAGATGGAAAGCAAAACGGTTGAAGGCCAATTTGACACCTAGAATTAGGTATTTTTTGCTTTTGCCCCCTTTTTCTTTATTGAGTATCTTTTCTGTGCATGTAATAGGTTTTGTTACGTCTTAAGGTCTAAGGGGTGTCCTGGATGCAACGTAAAAAGGTGTGGCTTCCCACTCTTCCCATTCACAAGCAAGGTCAAAACACAGGAAATACAATTTAGCAATTAGCTTCAGAAATGAGTATGGCCCAAAACACTCTTAAGAAACCAAAAGTAAAAAGGAGAAAGCTCTAAACTCTGCTTCTAAAACCAAAAACAGGAGAAAAAAGTGTGCAAGCAAAAAGGGCTCCTCACTCCCACTAAACTGCTGAACAGCAAAGCTACAACAAAGAAAAATAAATCTAACGTATATAAAACAAAAAATGATAACAATAATCGGAGTTATAAAGTTAAGCTGTTCAAAGTGTTCACTACACAGATTCACTCACAAAGCCTAAAATGCTCACAACAGTTCTCTGCTCACAGTGAACACAGACCAAACACACAGAACACAGGCTCAGGGTGGGAACGACAGGGAGAGAGAAAAAAGTTCCTGTCAGTGGGGCTTAAGATGGCGGCTGTCATCCAGTTGACCAATCAGGAGGTGGCAATCACCTCGGCAGGACCAATCCAGTGTGCCCACCTGTTCTCCATTACCTGCATACACTCATGCCGCGTTTGAGAGCAGTCGGAACTGGGATATTTCCGAGTTGAAACTTCCGGCTTCCGACATCAGCGTTCCAGGTGCGTGGTGGTGCAAGACGCCGAAAGTGAACGAAAATCATGGCTGCACAGTGACAAAGTGAGCACACACATGCACCCTCAGCAGTGCTTTAGGTGTTTAACTGCAACAACTGACATAAACAGCCCGGACGTTCCAGGTTCTGTGTTCCCCTCTGGCTGTAAATTGTTGTTGCACTTCCTGATGTTTTGGGATTTTTAACAATAACTTTTATGCAGACTGTTGACTTTAAGATTCTTTACTGTAGCCAGATACCTAATGTGCAAAACGTTTTCTACAATATACTTGCAGAACAGGTTTTACTATATGATCTCATGTATTATTTTAATTTAAATAAATGCAAATATACTTTTTGTTGCCTTTTAGTTTAGGGTGTAACATTTACAGTGTGAGCTTCTGTGGGCTGACATTGTTTTGTGGCTGCTCCTTTTTTTTCTCCGAGTTCACAGGTAGGAAATCCGACTTCAAGTGGCGTTCCAGGATAGTTTTTCTAGTTGGAGGTCGGAAATTTCCCAGTTCCGAGTTGCCTGGAATGCAGCATCACACTCTAAGGGAAATTTGTAAACATGAAATTTGTTACAGATTAATAACTTCCCACTCAAACGTCTCACTCCACTCTTAGGTCGCGAAGCTGGTTCAGGTTGCTGCGCTTGTGTTTCAGGATCAGACTCGGCCTCTGTAACCATGGTTACCGGCTGAAGCGGCTTTGTCTTGGCTCACACTTGTCAGGACCTGCCTTACTCTGCTCCTGATTGACCAGTCGTCCCTAATTAGATACTGAACGTGTGCAGCTCCTAACAAAGTTTCAGACAGAAATGAGATGCTTCACTCGGCAGTTAGAGGTGAAACACAGGGTGAAGAGAGGAGCTGCAGCAATGTGCAATCTGACAAAAATAAACCATGTAAAGCTGATCTGGTACAACCTCTGAATAAAAGTCGTTAGTCAAACTGATTTCCTTTGTAAAAACTGATTGTTTATGTCAGTCAGCTGGAAAAATACCAAACACTTGCTGGTTACTGATTTAAAAATATCATGATTTGCTTTCCTTTCATTATACAATGATTACCTTTCACTCAGATGTCTCATTGCTTTGTGCATTTTAGAGACTAAATGATTCATCAGTCAATGGATATAATCAGTACGTTATTTAGCTACAGCACCTTCTCTGTTTTGTGTGATTACAGTTTGCGCCAAAGAACATCAGAAGTCTTTCTTCTTTCCTTCTCCGCTGCCCCTCCCTCCTCTTCTTTTATTCCAGCAGGTGGTGATTAGTGGTTAGGCCTAATTACGGTGCTCCAGCCTGATAACACGCATTTCTTTTCAATTTCTAAAAAAAGAAAATTGTGTGTGTGTGTGGATGAGCTACAGGAGGGAGAGTTTTATGATATTGTGAGGACCCAACACCTGGTTGGACTATGACGTTGTGATTAGAGAGGGGAAAGATTCAAAACATATACAGGGCCAACTGTGCCTGAATCAGGCACACGCTAATAACTAATTATCAATTATCAAACTGCAAACAAGAAGCTGGCTGAACCGGCTTGTATGACTGTAGGGGCCAGAATGTCTGGAATTCACTAATACAGCATTTAAGTCATGGATTTGTCCTGGATAATTTAAAAAATTCCTACATGTCCATGAAGGATTATTACTTAGCAACAGAATTTTTAAAGGGGTCGGTAGCTCAGCTGTTCTTGGCATGAGGAATCTGATTGTATTGCATCAGGAAAATTTAACTCAGATTTCAAACTGCTAGTTCTTGTTATAGTTCAAAACTGAACCTAGAACTCAGAAATGTCTCATTTGACCTTTAATCGATTCCCTGACGTGATTTTAAATCAACAGCTATTTCAAACATACAGGTAACAGCCTTGCTATTCAAACGGAGTCAAGATGGACTCAAGGATTGAGATGTTCAGGAAGGTGACAGTTTCAGGTCAGCTGTGGTATTTTACTGGTTACCAGCTGATGAACCAAGTGGCATGCTCGGCGTTAGTCTTTGTCAGTAGAACCAGCTCCCGGAAACCTACAGCGCGCCATCCTCTCCAGCGCTGCAGCTGCAGTGTACTCCCATGTTTTGTGATCCCACATTTTAAGCACGCTTTCTCACGGTCCCATTGTATTTATTTAACCATCTCGACATAGAAGGTATTTCTAACAAAACGAGCTCTGCATCTTACGCAGCCATGACGAAACACAAGAAATAATGCGACGTGATTTCTCTGACGTCGCACGGACGACAAAGTCTGTGCAACAAGAGTTTGGAAAGCTCCTTGTAGTTATAGTCCAGTTGTCAGTGTATCGCATATATTGTGATACTTACAGATTGGTAAATCTGATAAAACCTAATTGATGGTTGTGAAATCACTGTAGCAAGGAATGCGGCGTCGAAGAGCAGCCGGCAGGATCATGTTGCCACTATCTGGAATCTGACAGATTCACACAGGAACAGACAAGTCTGCTGGCTTTCAAATGGAAATCTGCACTCCAGTGCGCCTGATCAGCAGACTGTACCGACTGTTTGATGTCTTTTAGTTGTCTTATTGTTTGTTTTTAATATGGATACCCAGGACTCACTGGAAATCAGTATTGAGTGGGTTTTGGTGAAGTAAATTGAAATGAACTGTTTTTATGGTCTGTCAGCTGCTCTTTCTTGCATGTTCTGTTGTCAGTCATTATAAATAATGATGGTGTCGCTCTGCTCTCCAGGTGCCAAAACCACCTGATGCTGCAGCCTAATCCGGTCACCTGGGACTGAACACACACACACTCACAGAGGGCCAACATGGCGTCAGACCCACCCATCTTGACAGAGCAGGAGCAGCTGCAGAGGAGAGCCAATCAGGTCACAGATGAGGTAAGTAATCTAGACGGATGGAGATCGTTCCAAGTAGGTTATCATGGCTGTAATTGCTTGGTTACCTCTTAGTGTGTGTTCTGGCGAGAGTCAAAACAAATTTGCATTTTCATGGCTTCAAGGAATCTTAAATTCATCTGCAGGCAATCACATAAGCCTTTAACCAATCAGAGCTGATCAAGTGTAAAATACAGACAGTACTGCTCATTGCCATCATCATCTGAGCCTAGTCTTCTGATTTGTTGGTGATACCCGACTTGATTGGTGGCTTTTTTTAATCTCTTAGACTTTCTCATTAAGCGAGTTAGTGAGATTCAGGGTGTGTGTCCGCTAGATGGCCGGAAAACTGTGGTTAGATGACTGGAAACTGTGGCCGTTGTAATTGAGTTTTCAGGATCAGCACGTCAGGATGGTCATTGTGGAGTCCTGTCTTTTCCATAAGCATGCTCTACAAATCACATGTAATAATAAATGCGTTATACGTTGGAGGTGTGTTTATTTTCAGCCTCCACAGTTGGACTCTTGTCCGTATTCCTGACAGACGTCACCAGACGCTGGGTTTTTTCATGGTGACGATCTTCCAGGCCTCAGCTGTCTTCAGTTGCTGCTTCTTTTGGGGATTTTGCCTTCAAGTTTGTCTTCAGAAAATGCAAATGCATGCGTCTATATCGGATTCAGGGCAGGTGATTAACTTAGCCTTTCAACAACATTCCACTTTTTGGTGGACAAAGTATTTGCCTTCTTTTGCAGAACTTTATGCGTCATTGTCCAGCGGCAGCGTGAAGCGCCGTCCAAATAAATTTAAGGCACTGGGTTGAACCTATGCAGGTCTGTACACCTCAGAATTCATCCTTCATGTCATCAGTAAAGACATGGGAGCCAAACATGTCCAGGCCAAATCATTGGCTCCTCTATTTTTACAGACGAGGTGGTTTCTTTTTCTCTCTCCACACTCTCCTCTTTCCACCCTGGTAGATGTTTATCTGTGTCTCTTCAGTCTATAAGATCTTGTTCCAGAGCTGAACAGTAACCTGGCCTTTCGGTTCTTCAGTTTGAATGTGCTTTGAATCTCGTGGTAAACCCTCTGCAGTTATTCTGAGAAAGTCGTCTCTTTATCGTGGTTTCCGACACAGATATGTTACCTCTTGATGTGGTTGACAGCTGAAAAAGGTTTTTTTTTTCTGCACGATCATCCACTGCACTAGTGTAGTGGCAAGTTGTCTTCTGGGATCTACCAGGCCATTTTCTTATTGCTCAGATTACCAGGATGTTGTCTTTTTTAAGAACATACCCAACAGTTGATTTTAAGAAATGCAGTGTTTCTGTTTTTTTGATTGATTATTAAAGATTTTAAGCCTCTCAATGGCCGTCTTAGCTGATATTTTCACCTCTTTTCAGTCATTTTGACTGATACCAGCGACTGATTCCAAACTCTAGGCCAGTGGAAAAGTAATTGAATAACAAACACCTGTCTTGAGAGCAGCTGAACATTCAATTGTCCAATCACTTCTGGTACATTTCATGCGCTGTACCAGATTATAGCTTCAAGTTAATTCACATCTGCAGTCCCTTGGCAGGTCGTAGTTAAAAACAACACAATATAAGTAAATGTGCTAAGGCTGACCAGGTCAACATCGTCAAATAGCATCCCAATCATGTCGCGACGTCCACCGAAACTATCGCAACATGACTTTGAGCCAAATGAACAAAAATGAAGGTGACAAGAAAAGAGACATAAACTACAGAAAATGTCGAACAACACACACAAGGGTGAGTTACAGAGGACGGCGCTCTGCCCGAGGGGAGTCTCCCTTCAAGGACACCTTGCTTACCTGGTTGCTATAGAGGCAACCGGTCTCCCAGTGCAACAATCTGCAGAGAAACATCAGGCATGGATGAGCTCATACACTCAGTGTGGGGCTGTGCCGAACACACCCATACACTCCATGGGGTTAAGAGGCTACTGCAGGTCAAAGCCATTTGTCACCTCATCATCCCCCCGGTGGGGATGTCCCCAGGGATTAGCATGATATTTACACAATACACACACACAAAGAAAGACTGGGAGAGAGAGTGGCAGTACAGTGATAATACAGCTAGACAGTACTGCTGTGTGTTGACTTTCTAAAGGTTCAGGGAGGTTAACAGGTCCAATCTGTATTTTTTTTTTTTTACTTTACACCTATATTTATGAAATGTCTTTTCATATTGGCATTCACATCAATGAGAACACAGTCATGTGTATAGACCTTTTGAGCATTACTAAGTTGATCATACAAAATTATAAACACTTTTGTTTTTGCCCCCGTTCATCATGAGCTGAACTCAAAGATCTAAGACTTTCTCTACGTACACGAAAGGTCTGTTTCTCTCAAATATTGTTCACAAATCTGTCAAACTCTGTGTTAGTGAGCTCTTCTCCTTTGCCAAGATAATCCATCCACCTCACAGGTGTGGCGTATCAAGACGCTGATCAGACAGCATGGGTTATTGCCCAGGTGTGCCTTAGGCTGGCCACAATAAAAGGCCTTAGGCTGGCCACAATAAAAGGCCACTCCAAAATGTGCAGTTCCATCACAGCACTACGCCACAGATGCTGCAAGTTTTGAGGGAGCGTGCAATTGGTATACTGACAGCAGGAATGTCCACCAGAGCTGTTGCCTGTGAATTGAATGTTCATTTCTCTACCATGAGCCGTTTCCAAAGGCGTATCAGAGAATTTGGTAGTACATCCAACCTGCCTCACAACCGAGACCATGTGTAACCACACCAGCCCAGGACCTCCACATCCTGAGACCAGCCACTCGGACAGCTGCTGCAACAACCGGCTTTGCATAACCACAGAATTTCTGCACAAACAGGGAAACTGCACATTTTCGAGTGGCCTTTTATTGTGGCCAGCCTAAAGCACACCTGCTGTCTGATCAGCATCTTGATATGTCACACCTGTGAGGTGGATGGATTATCTCAGCTATCTCGATTTTGGCAGATTTGTGAACAGTATTTGAGAGAAACAGGCCTTTTGTGTACATAGGGAAAGTCTTAGATCTTTGAGTCCAGCTCATGATGAATGGAGGCAAAAACAAAAGTGTTGTTCAGTATAATTTACCCCTGCTGAAAGAGAAGTGTAACTGCTTTAGAAAACATTAACAACCTGCATGCTATGCTCTAACCTTTTGTTTTGACTGAATATATTTTTAGGCAACACTTTTTTACATCCGCTAATGATTCCCGGTATTTTGGGAAGAAGACAAGATAAAAGATGGGATACGTTTGTTGTGTCTTGTTTAAAAATCTTATTTCCAGAGTGATTTACTTGAAATATTTGCTCTATTGAAACTAACTTTATGTTACATACATACTGAACTGCCTGTAGATGAATTACACGTATTAGCATGTTCAGCTGTCCTTCTGCAATGAATTTATTCACTGGAACTGTACAATTTGATCAATGTCTCTATTTTGTCTTTAATTAGTGCCAAATTAGGCAGTGTTGTCAGGAAAATTCCCAAGAAATCCTGATTAATTTACAGACCAGTTAAAATAAAGCAGAACCCATTTCTAGTTTCCCTTTTTCCCCATGCCATGACAGAGTCTCACAATCCGCACTGGTAAAATAATGAGTTTTTAATTTATCGTTATGAATTTGAATGTATATTGAAGTGCTTCCTTTTTATGTCTTTCAGTCCCTGGAGAGCACAAGGCGGATGGTGCAGCTGGTTGAGGAGGTACATACACACATACAACTATGCAAACTGTGTGTAATATATATTCAGAGAACTAGTGAACCTTACAGCGATTAAAAGTCATAAAACAAAAAGATATGAATGAGAGAAGAGAGAAGAAAACCTCATCATGATTCGGTTTGTTTCTATAGAGATCAACTATTAGTAATGTCCTGTGGTCATGGAATTGTAATTGAAATTTCTGTCGATGCTTGCGCGTTTAAACGACCACAGAGTTTTAAAAATGACCAAGAAGGGAAATCGTGGATGTAACAGCTCACTATAAGTAATGTGTATTTTGTATTTATGTGGTTTTATGTGCTCCTGCCTCCAGAGTAAAGATGCTGGGATCAGAGCTTTGGTTATGCTGGATGAACAAGGAGGTAATCAGTTCTATTTGAATTCTTATATTGCTTCAATATTTTAGGATATCTGCCTATGAACTTACTAAGACACGTTAGGTGTGTTTCAGTTGTGTTTTAACGAGGATGCACTCGGTTTGTACTGTGCTGTAATATCATAATTATGTTTGCTTAATGGTGAATTTACAGATTCATTATTGCCAGATGGCCAAGTTAGCTCCTCACGGTCTTTCCAGTCAGTCCAGTGTAATATTAATAGTTCATGTGCATGGGTAGCTGTTGTGCGCCACTTGTGAACACTACAGGTTTGGGACCTACTCAAGGACATTTCAGATTCGGCGTGAGCTTTGATTAACGGAGGTTGTCAGCTTTGTCTCTCACTGTCTGCCTGACCGTGCTCTTGACCGTTCAGATCAGTCTGTTGACTAAAAGCCGCCACCATAAAACCCCTGTTCCTAACAGAGCAGTTGGAGCGTGTCGAGGAAGGCATGGACTCCATCAACAGGGACATGAGAGAGGCAGAGAAGAATCTGACAGACATGGCTCAGTGCTGTGGTCTTTGTATCTGGCCAATCAGGAAGTAGGTCTGGTTTCTGGGATCCGCATCTTCCCCCAACTGGTGGCCCATGAAAGCCACACTGGTGCCCAGTTCCATTAAATGAGCTTGAAAAAAGGTGTTTATTGGAACGCGAACACTCAGATGACAGATGCGTTAATGCCTCTTTCATTGCTGTTAATCAAGATCTTTTGCCAAAATGTTGATCTCTGTCATTTCTGAATTACTTTTTATTTTTCTATATTGCACAATGCCCCCTTCAAGGGGGTACATGGACATAGTTACCCAATCAATTAAATTTTATTTTATTTATAAAGCACCAGGTCATAACATAAGTTATCTCATTGTACTTTTCATATACACTGATCAGCCATAACATTATGACCACCTGCTGGTAGGTCTCCACTGTGTCTGCTCTGTGTGTTCTGACGCCTTTCTATCAGAACCGGCACCAACTTTTTCAGCAGCTTGCTCATTTTTCCAGCTTCTAAAGCATCAACTATGAGGACACAATGTTCACCTGCTGCCTCGTACATCCCACCCACCGTTCTGAGTGTTCTTGGCCTGTCAGTGGTCATAATGTTATGGCTGATTGCTGTAGAGCAGGCTTAGACTCTTGGTAATACTATTTACAGAGATCCAACAATTCCCATCATGTGCAAGCACTTGGTACTGGTACACTTACACAGAAATAAGGTAAGCGGACAGTGACAGATTCTTTATTTCTGTTTTTTAACAAGTAGTTGCACAATAAAGTAGACATTACGAGATAAATACAAAAACTTATGTGCACAAACACACTCGATTGCTACTGAAATTTGGTTATTATTTTAACAAACTTTGCAGGATTGGTTAACTCTTTTATATTTTAAGCGTTTAGTACAGTATAAAAATCCAGAATGGGAACAAAGGCGTGTCTTTTTTTGGGGGGAAATAACAGATAACGGCTATATTCCACTTTGTCACGTCGTTCCTGGAACAAGTTAAACGCTTTAAATGCACCCATATGCATTTTTACAATTGTATCTAACTTTGATCTCAGCTATTACAAATACTGGAGACATCATTCTGCAATCAAACTGTCCTCATTAACCCTCCTCAGGTCCAATCTTCCATTAACATTATACCCCCTCAATCCAATTCAACCATAATGGAACTGGGCACTATCACAGCCGGCACATTAACGCACACTTTGGCACCGCTCGGCCCCGTGGGGCCCCTGTTCGCTTCAGTTTGTGCAGAGTTATTTATGATTTGTGAGTGTAAATGTTTGGTTTTGAGTTTTGTGGACGTGTCGTGCTCCCTTATTGGTGGCTGGTTTATCAGTTCAGCTGCGGGGCTTTTGGGAAATAGTTTGTGATTTCTTTCTGTTTTGGATTTTGTTTTGCCTTCCTTCTCCGCTCCCCTCCACCATCCCCTCCTTCCATTCGTTCTATTGTCCTTTCTCCTCCTCCTCCTCTTTTGTTCACCTCCTTTCCTGCTGGCTCTTTTTACCTCCTTCACTCCGTACTTTCACCGTCCTCTCCCACCTCCTTCCATCCCCCCCCATGTCATGCCCTTCCCCCTTCTTCCCCATGTCCACCTTTGTTCTTCCTCTTCTTCCTCCTCTCCCGCCTTCTCCTCCATCCTCCTCCTTCTCCTCTCATAGAGCAGTTTGAGCGTGTGGAGGAGGGCTTGGATCAGATCAATTCTGACATGAAGGAGGCCGAGAAAAAACCTGACTGACTTGGGCAAGTGCTGTGGCCTCTGCTCCTGTGAAAAGTAGGTGGAGGTGGAGGTGTGTGTTTGATTGGTACACATTATTCTGAGGTAAGTATGTGATGATCACCAGAAGAGTTGCAGTCAATTTTCATTTGAAACACATTTCCATCATGATCTTTTTTGTTTCATAATTTAATTCAGTGCTTAAATGTGTTAAGACTTTTCCGTAACCACTAGTTTTCATGCTTTAGATGCTTAAGCTTTCTTTTGTTGCTCTCGGCTTGCTTTGCTGCTGAAAGGATTTTCAGCTGTTTAGATATCTTCCTACATCAGATTTTGCTCTCTGCTGTATAAAGAAACCTCTGCTGTACCCACACTGGAAAGGTACCAAGCATGCATCAGACACTTAAGCTGGAAGCAGATTAGAGAAATACAAAGCCTGTCTTCTAATAAAAAAGAAAAAGTTGTGCTGTTGCCGTGGTTCTAGTTTGGGTACAGCGTGGCTCCTGTGCGTCACGTTTAACAGGCTGAACTCACAATAAAAAGGAAGTGATAAGGTCATTCTCTCTCTCTCTCTCTCTCGAGACTGAAGGCCTTTGAGGAAAGCGGGGCGTACAAGGCGGTTTGGGGCGGAGCTTCCGGTCAAGATGGCGTCATGTCCAATCAGCCGCCGTCGTCTCGAGTCGTGGATGAGAGGGAGCAAATGATCATGAGCGGAGGATACATAGGGAGGTAGAGACGGGTCGTAATAGGAGAGTTGAATGAAGTGTGTTCTTACAGGTTGGTCGGCTGCTGTGTTACGGGAGAAGCAGCTGTGCGGCGTAATGTAATACTACCCAGTCAGCTGTCACACCGGCAGCTGGCCAAACACACACACACGCTTTTGTTCTGCTCAACCTCAGGGTGACTAAGGATGCCCGCGAGGACGAGATGGAGGAGAACCTGACGCACGTCGGCAGCATCATCGGGAATCTGAAGAGCATGGCCCTGGACATGGGCAACGAGATAGACACGCAGAACGTCCAGATCGACCGCATACAGGGAAAGGTACGACCTTTAGCGCTGTTTCATGAGGGGTCAACAGACGTCACAGTATTTCACAGAACGCCACCAAATATCAGAAAATATACAAACTAAAATCACAAGTCTAGATTGAACTATTTTTTTTTTTTGCAGACAGGAGTTATGAAACAGACATATAAACCTATAAATATACTGTTGATACTGTGCAGGGTTGCGGTATCCGGTGCACCTGGACAGGTTGCTAAAAGATACACACAGACACCCATTCACACCAAATGCAGCTGTAGTCTTGTCAATCAATCAAGCAAATGTATTTATATAGCACATTTAAGGTGCTGTCCAAGCTCGGGATACACAAACAACTACACTAAACAAAGACGGTAGAAAAGGTCGAGGTGTCAAAACTCAACCCAAATTAAAAGCCAATAAATAGAGGTGGGTATTCAGCACGGACGTCCTATTTGAATATGCAACATATTCCAGAGATTAGGAGCAGCCACCAAAAAGGCTGGGCCACCTTTATTTTTTTTTTTAACCTGGATGTGGGAACATCGAGGAGCATCTGATCGGACGAGCTGAGCGCTTTGACGGGAGTGTAAACAAGTAAAAGATCGGATAAATAAGAAGGCGCCAACCCATTTAACGCCTTTTAAAAACAAGCAATAACATCTTAAAATCACTCCTAAAGCAGACAGGAATTACTTTTTATTTTTCTATATTGCACAATGCCCCCTTCAAGGGGGTACATGGACATAGTTGCCCAATCAATTAAATTTTATTTATAGCACCAGCACCAGTTCATAAGTTATCTCATTTTACTTTTCATACACACTGATCAGCCGTAACATTATGACCACCTGCTGGTAGGTCTCCACTGTGTCTGCTCTGTGTGTTCTGACGCCTTTCTATCAGAACCGGCACCAACTTTTTCAGCAGCTTGCTCATTTTTCCAGCTTCTAACGCATCAGCTATGAGGATGTTCACATGCTGCCTCGTACATCCCACCCACCGTTCTGAGTGTTCTTGACCTGTCGGTGGTCATAATGTTATGGCTGGTCGCTGTAGAGCAGGCTTCACTCCTAAAGCGTACAGGAAGCCAGTGGAGCGCTCACTGACCGAAACTGGTGAGCAGACAGATTTACGAAAAACATGTTTTTTTTTTAAAGGATTTCTTTTTTAATCATTTCAATAGTTCCTTTTTAATATTTCCACACTATGGCATGGAGCAATATCTGAACATTGATTTAGTGCACCGCCTGCTTTGGGAAGTATTTGTATTAAGCATTGCAGCAAAGCAAACTTGAATTTGAAAGACAGACTGTCCCCCAGGTTCACTTCCTGTTCCTGTCTCTCTCTCTGCAGGCTATTCTCAACATGTCCCGCATCGACGCTGCCAACCAGAAAGCCACCAACCTCATGAAGCGATAGAAGGAGCGCTCTTCCGTTTCATTGTTTTTATTCCTACTACCTGCAATTTACTATGCTTTTGCATGCTGTGCCAAAGTGTCGCCGCTGTTATTCCACGCTTTAAATGTAGGTCATAGTGTTTACATCATGAAAGCTTCCTGTCATGTTATTTATCTGGTACAGTCAGTAGTGAGCCCCATGAAGTGTTCATGATCTCGTGTTATAGTATTCCTATTTACTCTAGGTATAGTTTTTGCTGTGACACGGATATGACATAACCCTTTTTTAAAAAAGGTGTCACGTGATTATTATGACTCTATTTCTGTGGGGATTTCACAGCCAGGCCTTTGTCGCTTTGCATTTCACACTTC
The DNA here is from genome assembly GCA_024633595.2 of Lepomis macrochirus. Classification (NCBI taxonomy): domain Eukaryota; kingdom Metazoa; phylum Chordata; class Actinopteri; order Centrarchiformes; family Centrarchidae; genus Lepomis; species Lepomis macrochirus. The sequence continues at coordinate 3,072,704 of JALXJV020000009.1, forward strand.
GCATTTCCCCTCAAGGTGGCCTCTGCGGTCACTCAACAGAGAGTTAGATCAGATCAGATCCCTGCGGGGGAAACTGGGTCAGTGCAGCGGCACCATCACCACCAGCAGCAGCAGCAGAGAGCGAAAATCAGACAACAGCCAAATCATAGAGATCATTTCACAAAAGGTGAAGAGCGAAGAGCGACTCCGTGGGCCGGGGCGTGCATTCTTAAGCCAAAAAGTGACCTTTGTCTTTAACCGGACAGATAATTAAAAAAAAACAAAAGGATAATTCTGAGTGCAGAATTTATGTCCAAATTTCTTAAAAGAAAATAAAAACTACACTACCAGCAACCACTTTATTTCCCAATGTAAACATCAGTGCAACACACACACCCTTCCCCCCCTTTCTCCATCTGAAATGTTGCACAGGGAGTGAAACACGTGCATGATGGCGCCCTCTGCAGGCGCAGCAGGGTTTTGCCCACAAGAAGGAAACACGCATTTGTCCCCAGAGGAGGATCTCTGGCGACACCAAGCGGAGCAAACGCGGAACCGGCTCCTCCTGACCTCCCTCCCATCTTCTTTCTTCTCCGTGTTGATTTAAAATGGTGGTGAAATGACGGTGGATTGGTGTTGTTTTTCTGGATCTTATTCCATAAGAAGAAGAAGGGGGGGTTGATCTCACTTACACTGTAGCAGAACTAACACGAATCACAACGTTTGTTGAAAAGAGAAAATATTATCATGCTGTGCTTTTTTGTTTCTCTTTATAGCCAATTACATTTTTTTTGTAGCTGCTCTGGATGTGTCGGTTCTTTAAGCATCATTATTGTTCACAAGCAGCCAGTCTTGCGTGCGGTGGAGTCACTGGTTTGTTTAAAATGGTTATTAATAATAACATGTTAGCACAAAGCAGTTGGTGACCTTGGCCCACCTGAACTAGGCCTCCACACTTTTCCTCACAGGAGGGTTAAGATAATTGCAAGGACAAAGTGGCGCAACTAGAGCGCGTGCATATTGTTGTTTGTTGTGATCAAATTGTTAAAATATGAATAAATAAATGTGCATAAAAATATGGTGTGCATGTTGGACTATATGTGTTACGGTTGGGGGAGGAGGTTCTCAGCATCCCTGGAGGGGGTAAATCATCAGTTTTCCCATGAAAACCCAATATGTGTATTAATTTGTGCAGGATTCGTTACTTTTGCTGTATTTGGGCCTGAGTGGCGCACACTGTTATCTGGGGCAGCTGGGGGGCGCGCGCGCAGCGAGCTGAAAATGTTGCGCGTTCAAGGGAGGGAAAAAAAAAATTTGTCGGAGTCTGCGCAGTTCCGTTGTTCTCGTCACTCCGAACTTTCGGGAGAACCGCGGAGGAAGAAGAAGGAGGGGAGAGAGAGAGAGAGAACAACGCCATTTTCCCTGGTAATTATTTCCTAACAAATTCAGCTTTTTACGCCGCACTGCGCGATTAATTATTATTAAAGGACAACACACGTGTCGATTTAGCGTTAAAAAAAGGGCGTAAAGCTGCAAGACGATTTAAAAACCGGAGCTAGCAGACGTTTGTCCTCTTTCCAAACCGCCGATGCTCGCGTAGCTGAACTGGCGGTTATGGCGCAGCGGACTCGCGCACACATCGCAAAGCGGCGTTTTACATCCACGATTAATCTACGTATCACTACCGAGAGTCGCAGTAAGTCCGTTTTTTTGCCGTTTTAACGTAGCGACGGTTCAGCGCCGTGTACCGGGCAGAGATGGCGGAGTCGGTGGGCAGCTCCCTGTGAGCCGAGAGGCACGAGGCAGCAGGGGGAGAGGCAGGCACGAGCTCAACAAAGACAGGAGGAGGTCACGGCTGATTGGCTCAGGCGGACCACGTGGTCAGAGCAAACGCAATGTTAATTTGTGTTGTTTTATTTTGACAAGTTTTACCTTCGTGAATGGACGAACAGGTAAATATTAACACCGCGCCTGCGCACTGTGGTGAAACGTGGACTGTAACGGAAGAGTTAAAGAGACAAAGCAAACAAATTAAAAGGAGAGAGGATGAAAATATAATTATATTAATTTAAAAAGCTTCACCTGTTGAGTGGGAAATTAACTTCTGCCATCCACTGACAGATAAATGTCCATATTCACCAGTAAACAGGTGGATGAGGATAAAAGTACTAAAACCTCACTGTAAAAATACTCAGTTACGAGTAAAAGTCTTGAATTGAAAAGTAAAAGTATGTAAGTATAATCAGAGAAATATAAAAGTACTCCCTAAAGTAAGATAATAATAACAGTATTATAATTTGTGCATTCAAAACCAATGATTATTTCCTTACCGAATAATCTGTTGATTATTTTCCATGTTAATAAATTATTTATTTGATTTGTAAAGCTTCTGGAAACAGTGAGAAAGGTTGTCGCAGCCACCAAGAGCCCAAAGACACACCTTCATAATGCTTTGTTTTGCATAAACAGTCCAAAGCTCAATGTTATTACCAAACATTTAAATAATTAAACTGATTAAGAGGAAAAGCAGCAAATCTGTCACATTTGTGAAGCTGAAAACATAAAATGTTTTTACAAAAACTTGTCTGAACTGTTAAACATCGTATTTTCTAACCTCTTCATATGTTTTATGTAGTGATGCCGAGATGAAAGTTCATGAAGCATTGAAGCTTTCCGTCCAGTTGGTTCTCTCGTGGGCTGAAGCTTCACGGTGCTTCATTTGCTGTAGTTTGCCATCAAGTGGACAATAGATGTAAAACAGGCAAAGTGATAATAACGGCTTTGGTGTGTGAAGCTTTGAATTGAATAATGAATGATGTTTGTGATGCCAATACATAACTGATTAACTTATTAATAAAGTGTCTTTATGATACAGTGACAGGGTAAAAAGGAAAGTGGAAACAAGGCAGAGGGTTATGACGACTTGGTTTGTGACTTTATATAATAGAGACAATATTTTATTCATCTTTCTTTAAAAATAACTTTTCCACAGCGCTGGGCTTCAGGCGGTTTCTTTTTTTGGGGGGGATTTTCACCTGCTGTAGAAAGTTATTATCAGGGTTACGGAGTAAGAGTTCAATTTTTACCAAAACCACAAAATGTCAACACTTTCTTTCTTAACTAAAACTTTCTTCTTCACAATTTAGTTATTTGATCAAAGCAATTCGTCACCACATACGTCACCAACACGAGCCTCGATACGCGCTTCACAAAAATCATCCTGGATTACTCGACATGCGCTTCAAAGCCTCGAAACGGGAGGACACATCACTAGTTCACTACTGCCAGTAAATTATTATTTTGTATCTGAAATCCACCAGCCACTTTTCATATGAGACCAGCATGTGTGTGGTGCTTGTTCTTGTTAATTGTCTTATTAATATTGTTATTTTAGGGTATGTGCCTTTTGTTTTTCTTTTTAATTAATCAGAATCAGAAAGAGCTTTATTGCCCAAGTAGTATTTTACACACACAATGAATGTGCTTATGGTGATCAGGTGCTAGACAATAAAAATTTAACAGAAAGATTTAAAAACATAAAAATATGAAATTTACAGATGTGCAAGTTATAAAAGAATGATCAAATTATATATCATATTTAATATATATTAAATATAAAATTGGCAAAATGAAAAGAATAATAAGGAATATGGAAAATAAGGTCTTCACTTTAAAATCCAACCAGAAGAGGGCGGTGTAGGGACGGAAGCTTAAGAAAAACAAGATGGCTCACGTCCGAGAAAACAACTCCAGTCCAGTTTGAAGAAGCTTATTACTCAAATGTACTTTATTATTGTCTTAACATCTCTATTTATGTTGTAATTCACCAATTTGTTTGTTTTTTTTTACTGTGGTGTACTTTCTCGCTAATGGTGATTAAGATTTCATCAACATTTTGAAACCAATTCTTATAAAACTGCTGGCTGTTGTGTTGAAATGAGAGCTCGAGACCCTCGATGTAGGTGTGGAGCTGCTTCAGGTGGCGTATGAGCAGCTGTGACTCTGCTGAAAAGAGATCAGGTAGCTTATATGTAGAGCCCAAGTTTTCTTCGGTGACACCTGATAGGTAAGAAATGAGTACAGGAGTCATCACAGATCCAGTGCTGTCTGAAATAATTAGTTTACTTTATGTCACTTTTCAAAGTGTGTTTTGAACTTGAGCACCTGCTGCCGGCTTTTACCGTATTTTTGAAATGTTGAGCCGCCCTGGCCATGAAACATTTATTGATCTTAAGATAAACGCTCACAGTTTTGTACTTGGAAACTGTTATGTAGCGCCACCAAGTGTCAGACAGGATGATCCACATGGCAGGAGTAAACATTTCCTGTGCTTCGATGGATCAGAATTGGTATTAAGTAATAAATGCGCTTTTATGTGACTTAAAATGAGGTTTGCACCTCTTTCAAACAAAATGATGGTCGTTTTTCTGTGTTTTCATGAGATACATTAAGATAAGATGGTGCCTGACCATTAAGAGCTTTGTATGTGAGAAGAAGGATTTTAAATTCTATTCTGGATTTTACAGGAAGCCAGTGCAGAGAAGCTAAGACAGGAGACATATGATCTCTTTTCCTGGTTCCTGTCTGAACACGTGCTGCAGCACTCTGGTAAAGTGTAAAGTAAAAAAAATGCGCAGCGATAAGCAGTGATGGTACCCAGCTCCTGATGCCGCTCCATCTTTACACGTTTGTCTGCAGTAGAGTGAAATATTTAGGATGTTGTGCGTTTCTTATTTCTTTTTTGCTTTGTTACGTAATTCATCTTTTTACATTTTCCCTCTTGGTTCTTTATCCCCCTTTTTGTTTTTGCAGGCCCGGCGCAGTCAGACGGGTCTCTTTAGTCCAGGCTGCCAGTTCGATCAGGACCAGACAGTCCTGGAGGGCGGGGAAAGTGAACCCGGGACCAAGCTGAGTTGTAGTGGGCCGTCAGAGGAGGAGGAGGAGTTGACGAGGTGGAGCCATGTCGACCTCGTGGCGCGAAGACGATGAAGAGTTCAAGGTGGGAGGAGTAAAGGCTGGGTTGAGATCTAAACCCAGGTTCTCCTTCACGGAGGTCAAAGTGCTGCTGGAGGCGGTGAAGAGGAACAGATACATCATCCTCAGTGAGTAGGAAGGACTGCGTGTTTGTGTGTTGGCTTCGGTTCCAGTATCTTCAACCAGGTCCAGTTGCCCTTGACTTTCACCTTCGTTGGATAACTATGACCTGGATGACTGAGAATCTTCAGTTTGACACTAATCTTTGCCCGTTTTCCCGACTAGCACGCTGCAGCTGACGAATACACATTATTACGTTACGCCCCTGCTTAACAGTGGGGTCAGGCTCAGCTAGGAACCTGGTGACACAGATGGGGTTCTGATGTTAGAGTGGTGAAGTGGTTCTGGAGGTGTTTTTCCTTAATATGTGTTCTCCTGAGTCTCCTGGTCAACGTATTGATCCTGTTGACCGAATCACTGTGACGTTGACTCGACAGCTGTAAGTGTAACGTTGTATAGTTAAACACGGCGGTCTCGACCTATCTGACGTTTACGGTGTTGCTTCTCTGGCGTCTTCGATGAACCAAATCTACCCACCTGTCACATCTCAACGCCGGTCGAGATTAGTTAAACTCAAGCTTTCATTTTCCCAGCAGATAAATTAGGTCTCCAACCTAATGGCAGTGAAAGTGCTGTTGTTAATATGAAAACATAAAACATGCGTTTTGTGACAAAACAAACCGTGTGATTGGCCTGTAGGTTTCTGTGTGCACTCCAACCTGCACGTAAAGATGTTTCCCAGCAGGGGGAGAGCACGAGCCAGATTCACCGTGTGGATTGACAAAAACCACAGTGGTTACTGGTGTTTCTCCCGCCAACCACGACGTCTCACATCATATCTCCGTCTCCCCGTAGGGAAGTTTAACCAAGGCGTGTCGGCTGAAGCCAAGAAAGCCACCTGGATTGAAATCACGAATCAGATCAACGGGCTGGGAGAGAATCACAGAGAGGTTTGTTACTGTGGTCACATGATGTCAGTGATGCTGGTGAATTTACAGGCTTTAGTTATCAAATATCAAATTTACATTTCATCAGCAGATCAGAATGTTTAGCCTTTCTGGATAGATACATCAGTGGTTCTTGCAACCCCTTAAAACTCAGATCCTTTGCACAACAACCAGTTCATTTAAAGACTGATCCTTCCTTATAATTTAGTTTTGTTTGAATAATTTATTGAGGCTTTTCGAGGATAGAATTGTCCATTAAGTCACAAGGTTAACAGCCAAAATGAGGAAAAAAATAACATTTAAAACCACTTTGTGTAGAAGAAATGTTTCTCTTTTTCTATCCTGTTCCCTGTCTCAAAACCCCTCAGGCTTATTTTGTGAATCCTTTTGGAGTCTAAAAGCATGAAGGATAATGTTAATCAGTTCATCATTTTGTCTTTAGAAAACTTTGAAAGAGTGAAAATCAAAGCTGGGCAGCAAAGCAGTGCAGTCCAGTATTAGAGCTTGATAAATGGCTAATTGAGACTAAAAGTTCTGTTAGTTTCACTAACATTTTATTTTCTCAGGTGCGTCAGATCATGAAGAAATGGGCCGACCTCAAGTGTGATGGAAAGCGGCGCATCGTCGCCCTCCGGGTCCCAACGGCAGCCACCTGAGGAAGAAGAACCTGGGCCCCGTGGAGAGGATGGTCCATAAGATACTGATGCTGAGTCCTAGAGGAGGTGAGGAGAAGCACGGGAAGAGAGCGAGGTGGTGTCTCTGACATGGGGTTTTACCAGTGAATAAATGGTCCAGCCTTTATTGTGAGAGCCTGAATGCATATTAATGAAGCGTAAGACAGATTTTTGTGTAAACATGTTCGCTCCGCTTTAATCTTGACATGCTGAAGTCTCTATTCACTCAACTAACACTGTAAATTTCCAGCTAAACTGAGGCTCGTTTTTGACCTTTTCTTGCTCTCTCGCCTGTCATTCACCGGTCTTGTGCAGAGTTTAGCGTGCACGCCGCGCTGCCGACAGCTGCATGCTCGTCGCGGTTCCTCGCGGGTCTATTTCTAGCAGCTGGCTGTTTACAAACGATAAATTATTCTTGGTGTGGTTCATCACCGGTGATAAACGATCCGAAACTCGGCACAACAGCAGTAAAGCTGGAACTCCGTCTCTTCAGCAAGTGTTGCTCTGCCGTCGCCACATACACGCTACCACCCAGGGTTAGGTTTACAGTTACAGGATGTATTCACACACTTTAAAACATTTTGTTGAAAGTTTTTTTCTTTTTACATGTTTATTTACAGCATTAAACGTAGAAATGTATATTGTAATAGGCTGGACATTAACTTATTGGGAGACAACTGGTAGTTCTGTGTAAAATCAGACGTTGAGTCACATATCCCTAAAATGTTGTTGTGATCATTGTTTTGAAGCCTCGACTGTGAGATTGACAGTCGAATCAGGCTCCGCCCATCGAAGCGTAGAAGCTTCGACTATCTGGGTTCAGCCCTATTAGAATCATTTATCACCACTGACGGACCTCACAAAGAATAACACACACAAGCCAACAGTAGTAAGCCTCAATCCTCAGCTATAAATGTTTACACATGTTGTTCTCCGCCTGGTTGGGCCGTGAGTTTGGGTCACAGTCATGAGTTTACTTACACAGCTGATCCCAATACGGGGAGGAGGCGGACGCCGCCGCCGCCAAGCAAATGTACTTCTTAAACAATGACTTGATGAATCAGTGAAATCTGCAGAATACTCAAAGTCATCGTTCGCTGCAGCCCTGGATTCAAATGCAGGAGCAGATTTATGTGAACAGAAATGAAATCCTTAATTCACTAGTTTTCATTTATTGGTTCTCAGACGGCGACAGTGATCTGGACCTGGCCGACGACGATGATTTCTCAAAGCTTTACAGCAAAGGCCCGCCCTCTAACCCTCCACCCTACTCCTACCTCAACTTGACAGACAGTTCCCACTCTTTACCTGGAGGGGCCCCCTTGGAGTTTTCTCCTCTCTCGTCACCAGAGAAAGAACTTGGCGGTAAGTACAGCTGGATACTGAGACCGGCAGCGGGGGCAGGAAGTCCACTTGAAATGTGAGAGTTTCTCTACATGGCCAACATCTCTACACACCGAGTGGCTGCCAGAGCCAAAACCAAAGTGAGATCAGAACTGGTGTGCGTTCCCTGATTTGCAGACAAACTTGCCACAGTTTTCACTCAGCGTTCTTCATCAGTTTTATCTGCGGTCACTGAACAGTGTCGAGGGATGACAGGAAGCATTTTTACACGCGAGTCAAGGTTGGTTCTGAGCTTCACAGTAGATTAAAACCCCCCATCTGATAGTGAACAGGTTCCAGATTGTATGAAAATAAGCAGACCGGGGTAGATGTTGATATACATAAAGTATAATGTATATTTATAATAATTTATAATAATGCAAATGGCGGAAAAATGAAGAGACTAAGATGAGATGTAAGGAGGAAGATAAGGTGCAGCACCAAAATATTTACATTAATGGATTGAATTGAACCTTAATATAAACAACCACAGATTATGAAAGAATCCTTAGAAAGTTTATCTTTATGTAACAATCTGAACAAGAACCCCCACTGTGAGAATACATTCCTGGTACATAATTGAAGAACAACATTGAAGGTTTGGGATCAGTTCAGTTCCGCTTTGGAAACACAGTTAATTTTAACGAAGAGTAGAAAAATAGACGGTGTCTTCAGTTTTAACATATTTTCTGCCATCAAATAACCACACAAGCAATTTTTTATATTTATATTTTGCGCTGCACGGTTGTACAAGCAGGTGACCATAAGACACAGACTCCGATCTCGCGGTCCGCTCGTTGTTTACAGTGTCGTTAAGACCTCGCTCATGAAATTGGGATGTTGTTTCTTTCTGCTGTCTACTATTGCTTTTTCTCTGTCAGTACTCAAAGTCTGAGGTATTCTTGACATTTTGGCATTGCTAAACATTGAACTGCTGCTGAGCCTCTACGTTGCTGTTTTGCAGGCGATCCTTTCCATTCCTCCTCTGACTTTGACTTAGACCTCGGTGACGACGGAGGTAAGAATGTAGTTTTTATACAGCCGGTATTTCCAGCAAAGTAACCTTTTAAATAGCACGAGATTATCTAAAATAACTAGAAGCATGGGTTTGTTGCTGCCAGGACCTTTATGAGATTTTAGTGTCTAAGCATAGTTTAATGGGACCCATTACTCCTTTACAGCTGTATTTTCATTCTGGGACTCCACTAGAGAAGCTTTGCATGATTCACATTTCTGGGGGGAGGATTCCATCCATTTGGTCCGATAACATCTGGAAAGTCAATCTTTTTATCCCCCATTGAAGATAGCGGAGGGCTAAACCGGAAGCCAGCCTGCTTTTGGTGAAACTGCATTTGCACAGTTACAGATTGCTGCTCACTGTAGCTGCTGTTACCTCAGTTAGCCGTTAGCTTAGCTGACTCTGCCTGGCCTGGGAGCAGGAAACAGGAAGCCCAAGCTGGTTTCTTACTGGCGCTTGAGTTAAAAGTGACTGTCGTGTTTGTCTCCCTGTGATCTTCCAGAACGTACCATGGATTTTGACGAAACCGACGACGCCGTGTTCTCCTCCTACCCTCCCTCTCTTCCCCCGCCCTCCTCCACCTCCCTGGACCCCCTGCCTGACGACGCCCTGCTGAGGATCAAGCCGGTCCACACCTACTCCCGAAACAACAACCAGAACCAAAACCACATCCCGAACCAAACCTACCCCAGACCTCCACCTGTGGCCTCCACCTCCTCTGCTTTCCCTTCAGATTCGGACACCGCCTCGTCCTCCGCTGCTCCTCCCCTATCGCAGTCCCCCACTCGCTCCTCCTCTCTCCCTGCTCCCACCTCATTCGCTCCTCCACCTCCTCCCGCCTCTACATCTGTGGCAGCCGCTGTCTCTACCTCGCCCTCGTCTACTTTCATCCCACCACCTCCTGCTCCTCCCGCTTCCTCAGTTGCTGTATCCTCCTCTGTTGCTACCTCTGCTCCCTCCTCTTCTGTCCCTTCTTCCAACTCTCATCAACCTTCTCCCTCCTCCTCCTCGGTCCGCCCACCCAGTCATCCCTCCACGTCAGGCTCAAACCCGGTTGACCCTCTCCCGACCGGAGCATCATCCCGCCGGCCCAACGACGACGTGGCCCAGCTGGCCTCTCAGAGCCTCCAGCAGCAGCGGGCCAGCAGGATGCTCCTGACCTCGGTGTCTCAGTCTCTGGAGACGTTGGCTCAGTCCGTGCAGCTGCTCGTGGAGAGCCAGCAGGAGTTTGTGCAGGAGTCTCTGCTGCTGCAGAGGGAGACCGTGGACATCCTGAGGGATTTCTCCAACACAGCGCGCTGACCATGCTGAGAGACAAAGCCAACAGTGGACAACTGGCGACGCACCACCACCATCATCCCACTTCACACTTCTGAAACACGGAAATGAACAACCTTTTGGTAAAGACAGAGGAAGTAACCACAAGCCAAGTGCAGGTAAATGTTGGCCGTGGGAGTAGCCACCATGTGGAGTCCTTCTGATTCAAACACCCGTCATGTCGGTAAAAATCATGAAAGAGGAGGGTGATGTTTGACTTTACGAGCCGCTATGGCTGCTGGACCGAGGAGATGCTTTCCCTTTTCTGAACAAAAGGACAAAATGTTCGCCCAGAGGCACGTTAGAGGCACAAACATGCAGTTTTAGCCCATAATATCACTTGTTTGTTTGTGGCAGGCTCGTGTGTTTTAAAAAGGCGCCGCCCTCTGACAAATTTCCACGCAAACGCTGACTAACTGACTGGACTGCTGCTGATATGTGGAGATAAAAACACTGACGAAGATACACTAAATGATGCAAGGACAGAGTCGTGCATTTCCTGTGACGCATTTACATGTCGAGTGCACTGGGACACTTGAATAACGGGGAACTGAATGTGGGCTCAACTCAAACCGGCTCCACACTCCAGCTGTGGGACGTGAAGCTGGAGCGGAAAGTCTTATGTCTGCCACGTCCTGCGTGAGGTGGAACGTGTCTGCGATGCAACGACAGCTTTTACACCAATTAGAATAAAAATATTTTAAACGCAAGTGACATGTTTTGTTGAGGTTACTGCTGAATTCACTGCGTGTGATGGAAAAAGTGAGCTTCTTTAATTTCTAAATCTTTTTTTTAAAATCTTTTTTTAGCTGTGTGATGCAGTATTCTGCTTCCTTCTTTCATTTATTTAGTTTACTGTCCCAGAACAGTTCGCTTGGATGAAAGAACAGGACACCAGCTATTGTTCTCGCTCCAGTTTTGAGCCAGTTAAGAGAAATGATTTAGTTTCTGGCAGGTCTCAGATCTGATACGGGTCCTTAAACACCTGCCTAACTCACGCTAAGGTAGTCTGGATCAGAGCGCCAGCTGATGATCACAGTGAACTGGTGTCCTCTTTTAATCAGAGCCCTCCGGTAGCACCAAATGTAGACTAATTCATACCAGGGGTGAGAATCACCAGAGGCCCCACGATACGATATTATCCGATATTTATGTTGCGATTCGATTTTATTGTGATTTTAAATATATTGAGATATATTGCAATTTATTACTTTTTTTCCAACTTCCAATTAGGTCCCTAAAGTCAAACTTTGTAAACATCTGTTTATCTTAAATGACACATTTCTCTGTTCATATCACTTTTTCAGTCCCCTATATGGTCCTGTTAAGTTTCCTAGTGGACTAAAAAAGCAAATTTATATAATAAAATATCGATACTTGGCTTCCGTGTAACGATATAGGATTTCCATGGCAAATATTACAATACTAAGCTGTATCGATCCCCCCCCCCCACCCCTAATTCACACTGTGCGTCTGTACACCGTTTAAATTAGTTAAAGCTTTTTCATTATTCTATTGCTCAGTTCATGGTCTTAAAGGTGCAGTAAGTGATTCTGGAGGACTCCATGATATGGAGAGAACGACGACGCAGCAAGTAATCTAACTAACTCTAGCTAAGTTGTAGGTTAGCCAACTGTGGCTGCAGTTGCTGCTGGAAAACTCCCCTGCTGCTGTAGCTAACAACACAACAACAGCATGTGTTGGTGAACTACAAAGGAAGCTGAGTAACCATGGGCGAGCCATTAAACGTCACCTGACAGTAATTCTTGACTAGAGCGGCTGGAATAGCTTTGAGTGTTTGTTTCCGACTTACACACACAGCGGACTGAGGGGGAAAATCACTGACCCCAGCTTTAAAGTTCCCCAAGATCTGCTGGCCTCCTGCGGAGTGCAGGGAAACCCCGACTAGACTTATTGTCAGTTATTCACTGAAAAGCCTGCACAGAAATCTAAAAACAGTAGTTACCTTAATACAGCTCAATATTTAGATTTTACTGCACATCTTTCTCATAAAATCCCAAATATACTGATGTTTAGGAAAAAAAACTTCAAAGTGAAGCCTGAGTCTAGAAACGGTTGTTGTACATGTTCGTATTCTGGCCGTTCTGCTGCCCAGGGGTCACATGGCGATGGTGTAGGCCTACTTTGGACTCTCCTGTTCTTTGTGCCGCCCTCACCTCCCCACATTTGAAAGCTTCCTCCCCCCGCAGTGGGCTCTCTGTCTGACTGACTGACCAAATGACATGTAACTGTGCTGTAACACCGGGCTGTGATGTGATGTTTCCTACAACCAAACCCCGAGAATAAAGGTTTTATTATTAAAAGAAGACAAATCTGTTGGGCGAGTATTTTCTGAATTATGGACGGTTTTGTAGAAAAGCAGTGACGACAAAAGTTAGAGGCCTGGTGCTCTTATTTATTTATTTTCCTTATTCAAACAAATCACTAGTAAAGACCAAAACCAACAGTGACTGTAACTCCTAACAAGCAGCCTGATCAGGGCCCGTATTCAGAAAGAATCTTAAGGCTAAGAGTAGCTCCTAGTGACAAAATTCTAAGAAAATTCTTAGAAATGTGGGCATTTACTCTTAGAATTAAAGAAAAAATCATAGTAAAGAAAAAAGTAATGAGTGAGAGAGAGGAGAGAACGGTCAAATAGGAAGTATTACGCATGTAATTTTCAAAGTGAAGCTTAGAATAGAACCTGTACTAAAAATCACTTTTTTTTCCTTCTTGGACAACCAACCAATCACAGTCTTCAAAAGATTGTGTCATAGCAACGGGGTCGACCCCGCCTCCTCACTAAGATAAAAGTTTCTGTATTTTCCTCAGAGCTGCTCTCAGATCAGTCCCTGATCGCTCTTAAGCTGAGACTCCTACGTAAAAGCTTTTTAGCTAAGTTAAGAGTTTTCTGAGAGGATTCTTACGGGCCCTGGTCTCTTCTTCCTCCGAGCCGTAGTTGTCGTTGTCAGTCAGCCTCCTTCATCACCGTGAACATGCACCGCACCGTCCTGCTGCCCCAAATACTCACTAGAGCCCCACATAAGGATTCATCCGCCCCTGAAAATAGTCCCCTACAAACGCACAATTTCCTCCTTTTTGTTTGCTAAAAACTAAACCGAGTTAAAGGAAATTAGGCCTCCAGTTATTAGGAAGGTGTTTTATTTTTTACAGATTCAGTAAGAAACTGAACTGAACTGGGAACTGAAACGCATCACTTTAGTGATCCTCAGCAGGATACGTATTATTTTACTAAACCATTATCCTGTCATCTGTTTTCCAGGAAAGTTAACCAAGAACCACTTCAGTGTTATCAACATCTCTGTGGTCTGCAGGCTACTCGTCGCTAATATTAAAACCATTTCACCTGATTAAAGTCATCAGCAGCATCACAGGCGGCGTTACAGTTTTCAGACCCTGAGCTGAACTGAAGCTGTTGCTCAACACATAAATGCAGATAAGCATCACTCCGCATCTTAGTGTAAGTAGTAGTGTAAATGGGATATTAAATTAGACTTTTCCCTCCCCTGCTGGGAGGAGCTCCCCACTCCAGTCTGGACGGCCAGGTCCAACAACTTACTGGAGGTGAGTGACTGAAAGGAAATGAAACGAAGGACAGGTCAGCTGCTGTGTTTTACACAAAATGCACTTAAAAACAGCAGCTTCGTGTCGGTGCATCCGGCGGGAACCGCATAAAACCGATGAGATGATTAAACGACGGAGAGGAAGTGACACATCCGACCACACGAGCAGCGCCGGCATGTCGCAACAGTCAGGATGTTTCTCGAGTCACTCTGATTTCAATCTGAGCCATCACAAATTGATAGCGAGCGACTGGATCTCTGCCACGTGTTCAGCGTCAGGTTGAGACCCGTCATCACAGGTAGCGGCTTCAGTTCAGATTCATCCTGAGACCCTTTTTCAAGATGAAAGCTACATCGATCAGCCATAACATTATGACCACTGACAGGGTCAGGGTTAACAGGGCACCTGTCAGTGGGTGGGATGTATTAAGCAGCAGGTGAAGCAGGGAAAATGGGCATGCATGACAATTGAGGGCCACACTGTGACTACTGGGTCAGAGCATCTCCAAACCGGTCTGCAGAGGCCAGCGCCTATCAGAAGTGGTTCAGGGTCATGGACAGCCAAGGCTCAGAGAGTGAAGGTTGATCCACGTGATCCTCCAAAGACGAGCTGCTGTAGGTGAGACAGCTGATGCTGGTTCTGATAGGAAGGTGTCAGAACACAGAGCGGACACAGTGGCCCCAGGCCTCGACGGGTCGGGCTGTTTTGGCAACAAGTGCAATGCAAGGAAAACAATCTGAAGCTCTAAAAACAGTGACTAGGCAGCGATACTCCCTTTAATTTCAGCAGAAGATTTACTGCATCTGTGTATAATTTATTTCATTTGTGTAGCAGTTTACTGAAATGCTTTTGGCTAATAATTGAAGGGTTTTATTCTTAACCACTGAGGACCAGCAGGTGGTTATAATGTTTTGGCTGATTGGTGGATTATTCTAAATCCAAGCCAAAGCTGGCCAAACAAGATGTACTTCTTATACTTCAGGAAGACGAACAATCTACATATTATTGACAACGTAATTGCTTTCATTTAGATGGATTTTTGGGTTCAAGGTTAAACAATAAAGGGCAATAGTGTTTTGTCCTGTTTGCATGGTTAGCAGTGCAAGGAAATAATCTCATGCTCTAATATGCCTTTCATTTCTGCATTTACTACATCTGTAATCTATAATTTATTTCATTTGTGTAGCAGTTTACTAAACTGATTTATAAAATGCTTTTCACCAATGTTGGAAGGGTTTTATTCTTAACCACTGAGGAAGAGCTAAGTGAGTTCAATTGTATACTTGGAAAATTGTCTGTATGCATGCGAACATATTCATTATCAAGTGCTTAAATACAGAACTGCTGTGAATTTTATACGTGCATATTTTTAACCTTGTGTTTCAGGAAACCTTCTGCCAAATGTCACGTCCCCTCAAGAAGGAATTTAGTTCTATCTGAATTTACATGTTTCACCAAATAAAATAAAGTATATCAATGTCATGAGAGAAAACAGCCCAAAGTAGAGGCGAACAGGAAATAGTTAAAAAAAAAAAAACAACAACATAGAAATCCCCCAGAGGGCTGGACCTGACTCCAGACCTGATAAAGACAGGATCAAGAGACAACACATGAAGAAGACGCAGTGACGGGTCGCTGGAGACGAGACACTGACATGGATCTCAGAGTGCTGACTGTGTTTCTGTTGCTCTGGAGCTCAGGTAGGACTCTGCTTTAATGATGGACACTTTATAAGTGATGCAGAGAGCCGGGAGAAGCAGTGACACTTCTGTTTTCAGCTACGATGTGCTCTCAGGATCTTCATGTACGTGGCTGTGGTAAAGGTAAAGCTTACAGTGCAAGATATTAATCAAAAGCCTCGAGTTTCGTTCAATAAAAGGCAGCGGATAAGAGACAAGTCTTCAGATTTGATTTGAAAGAACTGAGAGTTTCAGCAGACCTGCAGGTTTCTGGGAGTTTGTTTGAGATATATGGAGCATAAAAACTGAACGCTGCTTCTCAGGTTTAGTTTTGACTCTGAGGACCTGAGAGGTCTCGAGATCAGAAATGTATTTTGGCCCTAAAACATTCAGCTTTATAAATAAACAGCAGGATTTTAATTTCTGTTCTTTGGCAGTGTAAAGACCTCAGATCTGGACTGATGTGATCCACCTAGTCTGTCTTAGTGAGGACGCTGAGCTGCTGCTGATCGATGCTTTTAGAGAGACCTGGAAAGACCTCGTTACAGAAAAAAAATGTACGGACACTTTTTTTCCAAATCCGGCTGAGACATAAGTCGTTTAAAAATTTAAATACATCCCATGTGCACTCTGCTCCTGCTGGGTTTAGTGACACTGATGCCTCCATGTGTCATCTTCCTCCCGCATCTGGAAAACACCTGGACAGGATGACACAGACTGACATTTTCCTATATCACATGACAAAGATGCTGTATTGTAATCTCACTGTTGAGTAGCTACAGCAGAGTGTTTTTGATCAATTAAAGGTAAAAAATTTAGAAAAAGTTATATTATAATAATAATAATAATAATAATAATAATAATAATAAATAGAAGTACAGGTGGCAGAAACACAGAAGATTTCAGAAGAGGGCAATATTTAAAAATAATATAGAAACTATAGGAATGACCTAATGTTAACATACATGTTAAATTAACTAAAATAAACGCTACCACACATGCTCTCAGGGCTTCTGTATATAGATCTCCTGCTGCTTTGATACTCAAAAACGTTTCACATTTAAGGTGAGGTGAGTTATTTTGTAAGCACGCAAATAACCTCGGCTGTCGACCGGGTTGAAAAAACAGGTCAGTTGAACAGTTGAAGAAACATTTCCTTGCTTTTAAGAGGACACGTTATTGCACTTTATCCCGGCAAGCTTTGTGTTAATGATTCCAACAAAATGAGCGCAAAATAAAGATGATGTCTTTATGACGATTTTGAGTGTCTTGTCTTGTCAAAACTAAACAAGGAGAAGCAGAAAGGCTGAAGACTTTTCTTTTCACCGCTGCTTTTAATTAAATATTTAAGATTTTTCTTTTTGTTTATAACTTACACTGCACTGTAACTTTTACTGTCCTGTTTTATTTTTCTTTGCTTTTAGCAATTATTTAAATATTTACACGGTGAGAAATGTGTAGGTAGCTGGGTTAAGACATTTTGGGAGTGAGATTGAACAGAGTGAAGGAAGTGGATCTTAAATCTGGCGCCCGAGTGATTTGCAGGAACCTCTGTCCACCTGTAAACGTGCAGGTGGGTCCAGAGTATAACTGGATCAAAGTGGCCTGCTGACAGACATGTCCTGGTTTCTCTGTAGTGTATGAGGGTTTTTGGAGTTTCAGTGGACCCAAAGATTTGCTGTGGACCCGAGGACAGACTAGAGAGAGTAGATTAAGTGTACTTTATTGTCTTGTTGTAGTTTATTGTCTTTTCAAAATAATTGTAACTCAATTATCTGCTCAACCCCTCAGCCTGTTTTTATCTTGCATTTAACTCTTTTCACCCTGATTGTACACTGCACTGTAACTTTGATTATATTTTATGTTGCTTATAAACTTTTTTATATTTCCCCATGTTGCTTTTATGTTTTATGCAAAGCACTTTGAATTGCCTTGTTGTTGAAATGTGCTGTACAGATAAACTTGCCTTGTCTTGCCCCTTTAAAACAGAAATGTTGAGTTAGTTTGGAGAAGACCGACTTAAAAAGGTAACATGATTGTTAATTCTTCTCCTCAGGGCTCTGGACTGAAGTCCCACATAGTTCCGCTGGTAAAGGAGAAATAAAACCAATGTCTTGTTCACAATAAATACATTAATATCATGCTACGTGTGCCATCTATTGATTATCTTTGTGTCTGTTCAGCAGATGATGTCAGGCTGGTGGGAGGAGCCAGCCACTGTGCGGGTCACCTGGAGATGAAACACCAGGGAGAGTGGAGAGCAGTGAATTACCAGATCTATGAGTGGAACCTGACGTCGGCAGCTGTAGTGTGCAGACAGCTCAACTGTGGTTCTGCTGTTTCAATACAAACAACACAGGGTTCCTCCGCTGTAATGACTGGCGTGTTTGATTTGACTAACTATGTGCAGAGCTCGAGGCCGGCTAAACCTCCCAGCGTGGAGATCACCTGCTCAGGTCAGTGTCTTTAACTGTGAGTGTAAACTTTAAACGGGCAGCCATGTCTCCTGTCTGCATCTATGTTGACAGGGGTTTGACATGCAACAAATCCCAGGTGAGAATCAAACCGGGAATGTTTCAGTTACAGTATGTCACCAAAGTGAGCACGCCCCTCACAATCTTTTCATGTGACGAACACTGAAGAAATGACACTTTGCTCCAGTGTAAAGTACAGCTTGTATAACAGTGTAAATTTGCTGTCCCCTCAAAATAATACATCACACAGCCATTAATGTCTAAAATGCTGGCAACAAAAGTGAGGACACCCCTAAGTGAAAATGTCCAAATTGGACCCAAATTGTCCATATTTTGTGTGGCCACCATTATTTCCCAGCACTGCCTTAACCCTCTTGGGCTTGGAGTTCACCAGAGCTTCACAGGTTGCCACTGGAGTCTTCTTACACTCCTCCATGACGACATGGAGCTGGTGGATGTTAGAGACCTTGCGCTCCTCCACCTTCCGTTTGAGGACGCTGCACAGATGCTTAGTAGGGTTCGTAGTCTGCTTGTCTTCAGCAAACTGTTTGCGGGCTTTCTTGTGCATCATCCTTAGAAGGGCCATGTAGACCAATTTCACGCAGTGTGCGGCGTATAGTCTGAGCACCGACAGGCTGACCCCCCACCCCTTCAACCTCTGCAGCAATGCTGGCAGCACTCATATGTCAATTTCCCAAAGACAACCTCTGGATATGACGCTGAGCATGATACTGCAGCTTCTTCGGCTGACCATGGCGACCCTGTTGAACCGCTCTATGGTCTCTGTGCTGCAGCTCAGTTTCAGGGTCTTGGCAATCATCTTATAGACCTCGGCCATCTTTATGTAGAGCAACAAATTCTTTTTTTCCTTTGCCATTAGGTGCCATGAGACCCTGTAATACTAACAAGTCACATGACAGAGGAGAGGGAAACTGGCTAATTGGGCCCAATTTGGACATTTTCACTTAGGGACGTCCTCACTTTTGTTGCCAGCAGTTTAGATATTAATGACTGTGTGATGTGTTATTTTGAGGGGACAGCAGATTTACACTGTTATACAAGCTGTACACTCACAACTTTACATCGGAGCAAAGTGTCATTTCTTCAGTGTTGTCACATGAAAAGATAGAATCAAATATTTACAAAAAAGTGAGGGGTGTACTCACTTTTTATGCACCTTAACCTTTTGGAGGTAAGGAGACCCTCGAAGTCTCTTACTCTTTATGAGAAATAGGGTTGTATATCTAGATCCTTTTCAAAATAAATTTCAGCTGTTTCTCACAAAACTTCTCTCACACGCTGATTTTAATTAAACACAGTTATCGTTTTTGCAGGGGTATTTTAGTCCTGTTTCATCATGTTACAGTAGGGGTATGTGTAAGATTTTACACTATACTTCCTTATGTCAGCAGTATGAGTAGAATTAGGAAGTATATAACTGCTATAAAGTCAGAAAGCAAAATCCACAGTTTAACGAACAGCTACAGAATGTGTCTTATTGTTATTTGGTCTGCTACATACTGAAGGTGACGAGTTACTCTCATCACTTTCAGAGTCTGTCAGGCTGGTTAATGGGACTAGTCTGTGTTCAGGCAGACTGGAGGTGAAGTCTAACCAGTCGTGGTCCTCAGTGTGTGAGGATGACTTTAACCAGCTGGATGCAGAGGTGGTCTGTAGGGAGCTTGGCTGTGGGGCTCCTTCAGTCCTCCAGGGGGCTCTATGGAGAAGTGGAGGCTCCCGTGTGGACCAGAGAGTTCCAGTGTGAAGGCCACGAGTCTGCTCTCCTGGACTGTGGCAGCTCAGTTAGAAACACCTGCTCATCTGGCAAAGCCATCGAGCTCTCCTGCTCAGGTAGGAGGAAACATCACCAGCAGTAGAGTTTCTATTAATATATGTCTCCATGTGTCAGCCATGTTTAACTGACCGGCAGCCTGTCCAGGTGAACCCTGGTCGTACTGGTTCATTTCTGTTTGGAGGAAGTAAATTCAGATTTGTCTTGTTTCTACCCAGAACCTGGTGACGTCAGGTTGGTTGAAGGAGCCGGCCCGTGTAGTGGCACGCTGGAGATTAAACAACAGGGCGAATGGAAACCAGTGACTGAGAGGGACTGGAACCTGAGGTTAGCAGACGGAGTGTGTGGACAGCTGGACTGTGGATCTGCAGTTTCCACCAGAAGAAATACAGACAACCTCATATAGTAAAGAAATGTGGGGAATGAAATCTGACTGTGATGCATCTACAGTGATGAAGTGTTTTACAAACCGTCGGTTTTCCTCTTCCGCCCTACAGATAACCTGCTCAGGTAACACCTTTAATGATATTTACTCGTAGTCGTTACAGTGTCCTGATCTGTCCGTCTTCCCCTCAGCTCTGCTGAGTGTTTTAGGGTCGTTAAGATCAATATTTGGATTTTTACGGCCCTCCAGCTTTGTTTCCTGTGGCAGGCAGCTGCTTTCAGTGAAAACCCACCGTACTGCTCAGGACCAAGTGTCAGACAGGGGAATATATTGACTAGCCGGTGACCACAGTGGAACATTTAGCTGCTAAAGAGCCAGATACAATCTCAGGAGACCAACAACAGAGCTCCACTCAGAGGGAACACTGGACTTCCATTCACCACGTGGTCAGAAATAAGACTCTGGTGACAGAGTTGGCTGTCAACACGGAGTGCTTAAAGGTATCCTGTGGAGTTTCTGGCCTCTAGTGGCTCTATTGAGCGAAGCAAGTTTCTAGTACAACACCATTCCATGAGAAGGCAATTCAAAGTGCTTCACTTAAAACACACAGGCCTGAAGAAAAGCTGGAAAAGGCAAACAAGGCAACACAAAAAGCACAACAGATGCACATTATGAGATGATAAAGACAAGTTAAATCAGAAAAAGACAAAACAAACAGGACAATAAAAAATACAGTGCAAGGTATAAATAAATATTTCAGGTTTTAGCCTCAATTTCAAAGAACTGAGAGTTAGTGCAGATTTCAAGTTAGTTTTCTGTGCGAGCCTGCATGCAACACATAGTTCTGCAATAGGTTTCACGCTATTCCACAGATCTACAGGTGGCAGTTATGGGGGAGGGGATGGAGCAGTGGATAAGACACACGCCTTTGGTGTGAGAGACCTGGGTACGAATCCACTGTGAGACACCAATGTGACCCCGAGCAAGACACCTTAACCCCTCGTTGCTCCAGAGGCGTGTGACCTCTCTGATATGTACAGCAATTTTAAGTCGCTTTGGATAAAAGCATCAGCTAAATGAATAAATGTTAATAAACAAGCAACCCGTCGCTTTTTAACGCCCTGGGTGCCCTTTAGCCTCATTTTTAGATGTTTAAGTCTCCACGGTCAAGTAAGCAACGCTTAGCAACATTAAATATGCAACAGCCAATTCCACTTTCAAAATAAAACGCTAGCTTTGCAAAACATCGCCATTCTGAAATGGTATGTTGTTGAAGTTTACAGTTACAATTCCATTCCAGGTGTATTTGAAGATATACAGTTGCATTATCTTATGATGGTTTTGACGGTTTATTGCATTAAAACATAGCTGTTTTTTTACCAGGTGAGGATGAAAATGTCCAATTTTTTTTCATTGCATCTCCACTTACTCTGTAATGATAAAATAAACATGTTAATTTAATGGATTTAAATATTCCTTAGCTTCTGACCTTTCAAAGGAGACCAGAATTATGCATCTACGGCCAAATGGTTGAGGAGTTAATTCTGATTTATTTGGTTTTTTTTATTTTAGGCGTTTTTTTCCTGGAAACGGGTGGCTGTTTTTAATGCTGAGTTTTTGTTTCACACGGGACGCGAACACCAGTCTCCGGTTTCTGGCCCCCCATCCACCTCCTTACTCAGTCTTTTCATTTACATTTACATTCATTTGGCAGAAGCTTTTATCCAAAGCAATTTATAGATGAGGATGTTGTTCCTCAACTGTAAATTGCTTCAATAAAGCATCAATAAAGCATCAATACATCATGTATATCTACAAGTGACAAAACAAACTAGTAAGAGCAGCATTAAACTCTAGCAAGAGCTAAAAGCCCACATGGCATCAATGGGGTAAAAGATCACTACACACCACAGAATGGATTTCTAGTATTTTTACAATGCGCCAACAAAGACGGGAAAAAGGAAGAATGCAAGCTAGTAAACCGGAATGTAAACAATGCAGGAAATGAAAAATAAAAAAATTGGCTTTGCAGATGTTTTGTGAGGAATTTAATTCATTCGACACTTTAGTTGCCCTCAGGGATGCACAATGTAAATCTTACTTTTGATTATTTACAAGAAAACTCCACAGGGCACCTTTAACTGTTTGAAGAAGTAAATAAAAATCGGTCAGTACTAAAAGATCTTGTTACTCCAGAGACGAGGGGAACTGTGTCATATAACATTATAAAGTTGCTCTCTCTCTCTCTCTCTCTCTCTCTCTCTCTCTCTCCAGACTCTGTCAGGCTGGTTAATGGGACTAGTCTGTGTTCAGGCAGACTGGAGGTGAAGTCTAACCAGTCGTGGTCCTCAGTGTGTGAAGATGGCTTTGACCAGCAGGATGCAGAGGTGGTCTGTAGGGAGCTTGGCTGTGGGGCTCCTTCAGTCTTCAAAGGGGGACTCTATGGAGAAGTGGAGGCTCCAGTGTGGATGAGGACTCTCCAGTGTGACGGCAGCGAGTCTGCTCTCCTGGATTGTAGAAGCTCAGCCAGAAGCACCGGCTCACCCGGCAGAGCTGTCGGACTCACGTGCTCAGGTGGAGCTGCAGCTTTGGTTTTGCTCTCTCTTGCATTTAAGTCGCTTTCCTTCTTTCCGTAATCATTCGCTTTTCTTTGTTCAGACCCTGATGAAGTCAGGTTGGTGGGAGGAGCTAGCCGTTGCGCTGGTAGACTAGAGTTGAAACACCGTGGAGACTGGAAATCAGTGGATAGAGTAGGCTTTAACTGGGATCTGAAGGAAACAGATGTAATGTGTCGACGGCTGGGCTGTGGATCCTCTGTTTCAACAGTAAAGACATCGTCTTCCTCAGAACAATCTGTGTGGTGGATCAACTCATGCAGTCAGCATAAAATGACACTGAAGGAATGTGTGACAACATCAGATATAACCAGCTCTTCCAGCCTGGAAATCACCTGCTCAGGTAACACCGTTAATGGCTCCTATGGAGGCAACGTTGCTATGTTCCATTGTCAGTAGTAGATTAAACCGAACTGTAAAATTATCCAGGACAAACACAGCAGGAAAATCAGACTCAGACTGCACTCTGATATTGGCCACCGGCAGGAGATGTTGTTTCTTACTGTCTCACACCTTCCCTCTCCCTTTTTATCATATAACCGGAGTGAGAGCATTCTCAGCAGGAAGGCTAGCTCGTTGGTCTCTGGCAGAGTTGTGCTCTATTCAACGAGAATAGAGAAAATAATACAATCCACCAACCAACAACTAGCCTTACCAAAGTCTTCCCTAAGTGAACCCGGCTGGCTCAGAACAGCTGGTGTAATGTAAGACACACCTGTGAGACCAAAGAATAACTGTGTCCAAAATAAATTTCCTTCATAGAGAGGCTTGGCTCACTTTTACATAAAGACAAATTAGCATGTGGCCACCGTGACCCGGGCCCAGATCAATTTAGATTCTTCTATTAAATCTAGATTTTCTGTCTCGTTCCTTCTCCCTCTGTATCCACAGAGTCCATCAGGCTGGTTAATGGGACTAGTCTGTGTTCAGGCAGACTGGAGGTGAAGTCTAACCAGTCGTGGTCCTCAGTGTGTCAAGATGACTTTGACCAGCAGGATGCAGAGGTGGTCTGCAGGGAGCTTGGCTGTGGGGCTCCTTCAGTCCTCCAGGGGGCGCTCTATGGAGAAGCAGAGGGTCCACTGTGGACCAGAGAGTTCCACTGTGGAGGCAATGAGTCTGCTCTTCAGGACTGTGGAGGGTCAGGCTCAGCTAGAGACACCTGCTCACCTGGCAAAGCTGTTGGACTCACCTGCTCAGGTAGGAGAGGAGCTGCAGCTTTGACTTTCCTTCCTAGCTCACTTCCGCTAATAATTCCCGTCCTGTCTCTGCTCAGATCCGGACAATGTCAGGTTGGTGGGAGAGGCCAGCCGTTGCGCAGGTACGCTGGAGATGAAAAACCACGGAGAGTGGAGACCAGTGATGGACTTCGAGTTTCACTGGGACCAGACGTCTGCAGCTGCGGCGTGTAGACTGCTGGATTGTGGTTCTGCTGTTTCAACAACAGTGACAGATGTTTCTGAGGACAGACTTGTGTGGTGGATCACGTCTTCCTGTGTCCAGTCAGCAGCTGCAATGTTGGAGTGTCTGCTACTGACTGGTGTCGATGAAACCTACTCCGGCCTCGAAATGGTATGCTCAGGTAAATCACACCTTCAGTTGTCTTCTCAGTGACCGGTGCATGTGGGAGATCGCTGTGCCTTGTGTTTGCTGACGAAGCAAAAGAGGCATTTCATGTTTTACTGAAATGCGTAACAGTGCAAAAGCTACTTTGTCACAACAATTTGTTTTGGTTTTTTAAGATTAACGTTTAAAAATCTTGCACCATCTATCTGTGGCTGCTGTGTCTTCGCATCATGTGACACTGCAACATGTGATTTCCTGCATTGACATAATGTGATTGCCTCAACAATTTCAGAGTGTGTAATCACCACACCATCTAATCTATGATCCACTCCACCAGCTTTGCGTACGCTGGTCGTTTGCACCAATTAAAAGGGCCTTTTAATTTAACTCTCGTCTCCTTTTTGGTGAACAGATTTTCTGGCTCGATGTGTTCGCAGATATTCTGGCTCAGCCAAACATCTCCTTCTCTACCTACACTGACGGGGATTCTGAGGCCAAGCAGCAGGGGCTTCAGGTGCTCATGGGCTCCAACTTCACCATCAGCTGCTCCATCCTGCCACAGTATCCAGGAGGCTCCTTCCAGCTCATCTTCACCACCTCCGACACGACACAGAACTACACCCTGCCAGCTGTCAATCACTCTGCCCATTTCCTGTTCTCTGCTGCAGACCACACCCACCAAGGGAACTACAGCTGTGTTTATCACATCTATGTTTTCTCCCATAACTTCTCTTCTGAGAGCCAGCCACTCCATCTCACTGTCTCAGGTAACTTCATAGACAATCTGGGCCCAACAGGGAAATGTGACACTGACTATCTTAACATGCACGTTTTATAATCAGGTTTGTCTAAATTTAGATAAAACTTGTCTAACTGCTATCAGCCTATTTGATATGAATCCCAGTAAGTGGCCTTGTGCACTGTGGTGATTTAGTGCAGGGACGCTGTTTCATGCAAAGGCTCATACCTGGCAGCATTTAAAAATAAAGCAAAAAATGATTTTGCAGGTCACCAGTCGTGTGAAATGAACATTAGTTTACTGCATGGAGTAAACTCTCTTAATTGAATGAGGAAGTGACCTTTCTCTTTCAAGCCAATCTGTGTCATCCTTGCACTAAAATAAGAGGAAGACATTTCTAAATGAAAATATCCTCAGAAAATATACAAACTTGAACGGACTATAACACTCTTCAAACCTTTTACTTGGCTAAAAACCTCAAATTTAAAGTTGTGGTGAACACAGCTGTCCAGTTATTTGACAATGGAAAGCAATATTTAGACATGGCACAGTCATTGTAAACACACTAACCAAAAAAATAACAAATTTCACTTCAGCATCTAAATTTAGTT
Source organism: Lepomis macrochirus (assembly GCA_024633595.2). Lineage (NCBI taxonomy): Eukaryota > Metazoa > Chordata > Actinopteri > Centrarchiformes > Centrarchidae > Lepomis > Lepomis macrochirus. The sequence continues at coordinate 3,098,499 of JALXJV020000009.1, forward strand.
TTTTTTCCTTGTTGATGTGGGGTGGTGATGGAACAGTGGGTAAGGCAAACAACGTTGTGTAGGAAACCTGGGTTCGATTCCCATCCACCAATGTGTCCCTGAGCAAGACACTTAACCCCTAATTGTTCCAGAAGCATACATAGCAATTGTAAATGTCTTTGGATAAACGTGTCAGCTAAATGAGTTATTATTTAATTTATTATTATTACTTTTATTATTTCTTCTTTATTATTATATTATTTCTGTTATTTATTTGTTACTCAGTGTTCCCATTACTCTCAATATTAACAATATACAGTAATAATATTCATGATGCTGCGTTCTCAGCTCTTTCAACTGTCACATTTTAGCACTCACTTTTAGTGTCACAACAATTTGAGATAGTTTTACTCACATTAGTCTCAGTTTATTCAACTAAATTTACAACTTGGCTCCTGTTTGAAAATCTGAATCTGCCATTGTAGGATTTTTTTGTTACCAATCTCTCCTATAATTTTAATAATAAAACATGATAAACACTGATCATTACTTGGTGGACATATGGCAACTTTACCTTTAATTAAAATGTCACGTCATTTGATCATTTCACGTCTGTTTCAGCCTCTCTAATAGAGCTGATCGTCAGACCTGTTGTCCTCCTGCTGGGTATGATGTTACTTATCACTGCCCTCTGCTTCAGCTCCAAGGTACTCTATTTATTCAGGGGAGGAATGGGTTAAATTGACTTTTTAGCATGACGTATTAGAAGAAACCAGTTATTTGAGCAATAAGAAAATATGTTTGCTGTCATGTCTTTCCAGGCCAGCAAAGACCAGAGGCTGGGATGAGGGAACCCAGCTGAGATTAATGAGGATGTTCTTGGTGGTTCCAGCACTGAAGGCTGCCCATGTGAAGAGGCTGAAGCCCAGAGGAAAGAGTAGTATCTCCGAGGGGGTCGTTTCACATTCAGATATAAGAACAGTGAAAACAGTGATTTGATTCCTACTTGATCAAAGCACAGTCCAGCAGCAGAGAGGTGGTTTTACAGTTTCCAGACTCTGAGGGCAGAACATGAACTTTATACACAAACACCAGAACTCCTTCTGCACTTTCTTAATATTATTGTATTATTTCTTTATTTCTTCAAATGGCTGAATGCTGCTGGATAGAAAAGATTCTTATAGAGAAACTGTCCCATCTGACGTGTTAGATGTGAATATACTGATGTATAATAATTATATAACTGAATTGTAAATGCCATAAAACTTTGATTAACAGCCCGGATTTATTTGCTAAAATCACTGAATTGACCCTGCTTGTATTTGGGACAGGCCTTTAATTCTTCTCACATAAAACTGAAATAGACTACTATGAAACAGTTTATTTATTTCAAACAGAATATTACTTGTGTAAAAAAAATCAAATAACATCAAATACACGACGTCCAATTGATCTAGCTCCGACAGATGGACAGATTATGCGCTTTTATTTTGTAGGCAGCAGCGTGTGGCAGACGTTAGCAGACAGAGAGCGATGGACTTCACATGACAAGCTGTTATGAAAAGCTGTTTTGGTTCTTTTGATCAGTGGACCCTTAGAGACTAAAGGAATATAAATAATCAGGGAAGGACACATTCGGACTTAACGAGCATTTCAAAGGTAACGGGGAGTCGGCACTTTTCATCTCTTCTATCATCCGGTTACACCAGTAAATCTATAATAATCAGACTTTGGGGCTTTTTGTTTCTGTTAAATGAACTGAATGACTGAATTGTGGAGAATCTAACCGATCTAACGATGTGCAGCATGTTCATCCTGACATATTGATCATATGTTTAAACATTAATATTTGTATTAAAGATCTGAGAAGCTAAAGCGGGCGGCCCCCCCGCAGGGTTTATAAGGTTTATACATCCAAAGAACCTTTATAAAAACCAGACCCGGCGTCTAATGGAGACTGTGTTTATTTTTTCAAAATGTGTTCCCACAGCAGGCCAGGAAACGGGGTAGACTCGGCTATCAATTGAAGTTTTATGGTATAAACTAAAACAGTTTTAAACAAACAACAGTACGTCACTTGCAGTGTTTTCTGAATGTCTTTCTGCTCTGTCGTCCTCGGTCACTGCTAACTTTGCTTCCTCCTCTGTGTAGGACAGCAGATACCTGTTACATGGAAATCTGTATTAAATAAGGATGAAAGTTGATTTCACATTTGCAAATGGGCTCAATGGTCTGCACAGCCAAAAAGACTGTATAACCTCCTTCATGTGTATATTTTCAGAGTGTAGGGGAGGGCTGTCATATAAAAGTCACACATACTTTCGTTCGTTACCAGAAACAGCATCATGCACTTATCAACTGTAGGTTCCCGTTTTTCTCTGAAGCCCTGCAGCTCTGGCTTCCCTGTTCTGAGAACACCGTTAGAACCCTAAATCAAGGTGTTAAAAAAACATCTATCACTTGAACAACAGAGAAATCAAAACTAAATTTTCCTTCACATACCCATCAAAGCTAACGGTGAAACAAAGTGATACAGGTTTGTTCATGCGGCTTGTGGTAGGTGTTGTGCATGTGTTACCATTTTGGAGAAAATAGAAGAGTTTGAAGCTGAAGACATGGATGAACAGTGGAGAAATAGAAGATGCTGCAGGTGGTTATTGTCTGTGGACCTGCAGAGCCTTTTAAGTACTGAGGATTTGAATGGGAGAAACTGGCAACCAGTGCAAAGAACCTAAATGTAGTGTGTAAACACCATTCAATGCAGGAAAATAATAAATAGGCCTACAACACTTTGGGGTTAAGTTTTAATTAAAACATTTTCCCTTTCAGGCTCCTGTTACAGTGGGTAAATGGTGCTGAAGTACAGGAAATTTAACTAATGAAAACGTAATGGTTTTGATGTTAAAACCTTCATGAGGGGACAGATGTCAGTATATATGTTTCACTGGCAGCTCACTGTTAGATAATCCTGCTAATTTTAAGACAGAAACCACACGAAGCCTGGTAAGGAAGTTAAAAGATGAAGAGGAAACCACACATCTGACCAGCAGAGCAGAGCTGCTAGGAGTATAAGATCAAGGCAGTAAGTGAGGAAGCTAGAGTGACAGGTTTGTGGGAACAACACACCAACTGGACATGGATCACGTACTGGTGGTGTTCATGTTGCTCTGGAGCTCAGGTAGGACTTCAGTCTCTTTAACCTCACTGACTGAGTTTGGAGTGACTTTTGTGCTGGCAGATAAAAAGTCAAGCAAGGTCAGAAAATCCAAGAAATTGGGGAAAGTTAGAATGGATCTCAGACATCCCTAAAGAGCCGTGATGAAACATGCTGTTTGTAACACAACCAGTCATATATGTGGATGACTGGTTGTGTTATATATATGTATATTTTTCACTTTTTTTGGGTCGCATTTCTTATTTAAATGTTCTTTGTAATGTTTGATGGCGCTGAGGTCCAAACTTCTGATCCCACCTTAATCCTAAAATCAATACTTAACCCTGGAATGGGCCTTAAAAGAAGCGGTGACTGGCCAAGATGTCCTCAGTGTCAAGGTCTAAAACTCATATTGGCCTCACAAAGGTAGAATCAACAGTTTTTTCTTACTTGTGAAGGCATTACTTTGACCCTCATATTATGGTGGAGCTAACTCAGGGCCAAAGATTTTGTTAGTTAGTAAAAAAATTGTAGGAAAACTTAAACTTGACATTGAAAATTTAAGTTTTGGTCTTTAACTTGAAAAATACAACCAGGTATTCAAACATTAAAATAAGTGTACTGGTTTTATTTGTCGGTTTACATACAAAATGTTGATTCAATTATGGAATTGTTTTGAATAAATTATTAATTTTCATATTTCACTTTATTATATATTTGAGAACTTGTTTTTTAATTTAAACTGGGTGCAACTTCTGAAACAGAAGGGACTTACTTAATCCCCTTAATGGATGTTTTCAAGCAAATTTCAAGTACTTTGTAACTGTAATGTAACACTATACTTGGGTAAATGTACATGGTAACATTCCACCTACATTATGTAGGTTACTGATGAATGAATGCAATCGATTATCTTGTTATCCCTCTTCACAGATTAAGATTTCAAATACAAAACGAGACAACTGATAAAATGTGGTGCATCTTTATAGAGTCAACTAAATGGGAAGTGATGTCAAGTTTGATGTCAAATATTAACTAAAATAAGCATTAACATGTTGCTTATCATAACACAGGTATATAATATATCACGAGTAAAACTTCTTGTTATTTAAGGATTTTTTTCATGATTCTCTCCAGGTCTCCAGAGAGAGGAATATGATACTTTAAAAGGTAAACAGAGAAAGTAGAAAATTTACACAAGAGATTATTTTACTAATGAAACTCTTACCTGTGTTCAGAGACTGGTGAACATCCGCTTGGTGGGAGGATCCAGCCGCTGTTCTGGTTCTCTACAGATGAAGAGCCAGGAAGATTGGAGAGAAGTGGATGACCATGGCTGGGACCTGAAGTTAGCCGATGAAGTTTGTAGACATCTGGACTGTGGTTCTGTGGTTCGGACTTCCTCGAGATTTAATTCAGATCCCCCGAGCATCTCACCTTTCTGTCTCAATTCTAAATCTAAACTGAGGAAATGTTTGACAAAGAGGTCCCTTTCACCTTCCAGTTTGGAGATCATCTGCTCAGGTAACACCATCTGTAGCCAAAAAAACAAAATCCATTCCCCAGCAAGCTCAGAGACTGATGGGATTAAATTTAACAGCTGACTGGTGTTATAAACATACGTGTTATTTTAGGAATCTTGCCAGTTTATTCGGGAATTGCTTGGAAACAGCAGCCAGCGTGCAGCGGTGTGTTTACAGCCAACAGCTGATGGAGTTAAGCTAAATACTGGGTCTGAAGTTGTTGTTTTGAGTTTTCATCAGTCAGGAAGTTTTCTCCAAAACAAGCAGAACAGCTGATTACAGCAGGTAATAAAGCTCATTAAACATCCCGCTCCTCCGACGCTCAGGCGACACAGACGAGTGCTGCAGCTGATCTGCAGCTCTTGTCGGCTGGAAATGTTTTAATAACCTTCTAAACTGTTGCGATTTTATTTTTGTGTTGCTTTCTCTGTGTAACAAACTTTATTGTGTCTCTCCAGTATACTCGCTCACAAAAAGCTGCTTAAGCCTATAGTTTTTCATTATATTCCAGTCAAATCTGATGTTCATTTATATAATGATGCCTGTGCATTCGCTTTGTATGGCCAGCGTGCAGGCCTACAGCAGGCCTACAGCCCACGTCAGCTGGTTAATTTGCCTAATCTACTCGCGGGTCTTTGGTCCACAATGAAAACGCACACAACAGGGGGCTGAAAGAACCTTTTAGTTCCTTGAAAAGAGATCTGGGGACTTAAAAGTCCTTTTGGTGGAAAAGCGGCTTTATTCCTTATTTGGTGGGATAATAACCTGATTAGTGTTGAATCAAGCTTTTTGCCAAATCAAGTTTTTTTGGAGATGTAATTTAACCATATCATGAGTGACCTACGGGCTTAGACGGGTTTTTAGTTCTGATTTTCTTTATTTGGGCGTGCTTATTAACAATAATACTGAAATGGTTGTGAAAAAAGATCCAAGCATCTTCAAATGATGCTGATCCATTGTGCGCCGGCACAAAGCTGCATAACAAAACAAAATTTGTAGTTCCTTCATGCAAAACACACGTAAAATATAATTACATGTAGGCCTGTATTAAAATATGGTAATATGATAACCAAGCTCTCTCTTTCCTCTTCTCTGGTCGATCACCACACCCACAGTGGCGCCTGGTCTGTTTGTTGGGGCCGGGTGGATCGTGGTCTGCTGCTATTTAATCCAAAAAGATAAAAAACTAAAGTGTAGTGAAGTTTGAAGGAACTGCTGCTGCTTTTACAAGCTCTGCCAGTTGCCATAGCAATGATCTGAATTTAAATTGCTATCTGATGTGTCAGCCAGACCAATTGTGCATATAACATAGAAAAATATATTATTATTATTATTATTATTATTATTATTATTATTATTATTATTATTATTATTATATAATATTCACCGGAAAATATTTGAATCTACCTTTGTCACATTGTTCTTGCATTGCTGAAATACTGTAGCTGTGTACTTTATGGCCAAGAATGACATCAGGGACAAAACCTGCAGTTGGAAAGGATTTTTTATTGTCTACTCCTGTCACAGTGGTAATCAACGGCTTCTATACAGTCATTACGATAATAAGATCCTAAATGCTGAATAAGTGGGCTGGTTCCTGGAGGCTCTTGGCCTCAATCTTCATCTCAGCGGCCACCAGTACAGGACTGTGAGGCTGAACTGGCCAATATAATTGTCATACACTGTAGGACCACTTTATTATATTGTAAAGTTTTATTTTGCATTGCTCTCTGTCTGCATGTCTTTCTGTCTCTCCCTCTCTTCCTCTTCAGAGTCTGTCAGGCTGGTTAATGGGACTAGTCTGTGTTCAGGCAGACTGGAGGTGAAGTCTAACCAGTCCTGGTCCTCAGTGTGTGAAGATGACTTTAACCAGCAGGATGCAGAGGTGGTCTGCAGGGAGCTTGGCTGTGGGGCTCCTTCAGTCCTCCAGGGGGCGCTGTATGGAGGAGTAGAGGTGCCAATGTGGACCAAAGAGTTCCAGTGTAAAGGCAATGAGTCTGTTCTCCTGGACTGTCAGATTGACAGCTCAGGCTCAGCTACAGACACCTGCTCATCTGGCAAAGCTGTTGAACTCACCTGCTCAGGTAGAAGAGGAGCTGCAGCTTTGATTTGATTTGAGTTTCTATTTTAATAAATGTTACTTCTATTTAAATCTAAATCTATTTTTAAAAAATACTCTTGTCTGCTCAGAGCCTGATAATGTCCGGTTGGTGGAAGGATCCAGTCGCTGTGCTGGTGAACTGGAAGTGAAACAAAAGGGACAGTGGGAAAAGGTGGACGACCAAATGTCTGACTGGAATCTAAAGACAGCAGATGTTGTGTGTAAACTACTGGACTGTGGATATGCTGTTTCAACAGGGCGGAGGACGATTAGCTATTACGGTCCAATATGGCGAATTAGATCAGCTTGTCTTCAGTCCGAGTCTCCAGTTAGAGAATGTGTATTTACATCACTTGACACTTCACTTTCCAACCTGGAGATTAAGTGCTCAGGTAACTCCAGAAATACATAAACTATAACAATAATCTTTCATTAGTCTTTTCTTTATTTGGTGACAGTTTTGTCCAAAGTAAAAAATGAGGTACCATCCAAGCCACAGCAGATAGAGCAAGAAGGAGGGACTGCACAGCCCATGCATGAGCAGTGACTGACACTGGAGACTGCTCCTGGCTCTGATTGTTTTTTTGACCAGACAGAGGTAACTTTGTGCAAATGGCCGTAGGAGGAGCCAGAATAACAGAGTATCTGTCTCTCATGTAATACTGTCAGGGCTTAGTGACATTATCAGCAAAATTATCAAAAGGGTATTTTTATAAAAGTTACCTGACAATGAGAGACTTCACATGGTTGATAAACTTCTTGCAGGATTGGCCTGTAGCTGAAAGAATGGGTAAAAAGTTTAAATTCTTTGATTTTACAGTGATGAGTCTGACCACTCCTGTGTGATCCAAACATAGGAGGTCATCAAGAAATGCCCCTACAGCCTTCCTCAATGCAGTAACACAAGTTATAAAAGTTATAATATGATATTTTCCTTTCATCCAAGGAAAAGATCAGCTTATAACTTTTTAAGGTTTTAAAAGGTTTCTGCAGATAGATGAGAGATGATGCAACAAATGTAACTTTGTTTTTCTTCTAATATTCAAATTCTGTTTCTTCTCATCTTTCTTCAGGACCTGTCAGGCTGGTTAATAGGACTAGTCCGTGTTCAGGCAGACTGGAGGTGAAGTCTAACCAGTCGTGGTCCTCAGTGTGTGAAGATGACTTTGACCTGCAGGATGCAGAGGTGGTCTGCAGGGAGCTTGACTGTGGGGGTCCTTCAGTCCTCCAGGGGGCGCTGTATGGAGAAGCAGGGCCCCCAGTGTGGTCAAAAGAGTTCCAGTGTGGAGGCCATGAGTCTGCTCTCCAGGACTGCGGAAGCTCAGGCTCAGCTAGAGACACCTGCTCATCTGGCAAATCTGTTGAACTCACCTGCTCAGGTAGGAGAGGAGCTGCAGCTTTGATTTGGTGGAATCTCTGTTGTAATGCAAGTTACTTTACTTCTTTATCTAATTACTCTCTTGTATCTGTTCAGAGCCTGATGACGTCCGGTTGGTTGGAGGAGCCAGCCGCTGTGTTGGTAGACTTGAGATGAAACACAAAGGAGAGTGGAGACCAGTGTCTGTTTACTCCTACAAATGGGACCTGATGTCAGCAGCTTTAGTGTGCAGGCAGCTGGACTGTGGCTCTGCTCTTTCAACAGAAAGAAGACAGTTTTTCAACGAACGCGATGCATGGATAATTTCACCTGCCTGTGGTTCGTCTGAGTCTGCACTCAGAGAATGTGAATTATTATCGCCCGGAACAGGTTATTATAGAACCGGTTCTTACTGTGGAAGTCACCTGCTCAGGTAACACTGTTCATGAAAACGACTTTAACAGAAATCCTTACAATCTCTTTCCTGTTTGCTCATTTTTAAACTAAGTCCTCTCAATGAGATTTCACATGGCTCCTGCTAATAAACAAATCTTGTCACCTCACTGTGGTCAGTGTTCACTTTGACAAAACAAATAGAGATGAGGATGGAGAAATTTTATTCTTAATATGCAAACTAAATGTTTCATCTCCCTCTGTGTTCACAGATATTCTGGCTCAGCCAAACATCTCCTTCTCTACCTACACTGACGGGGATTCTGAGGCCAAGCAGCAGGGGCTTCAGGTGCTCATGGGCTCCACCTTCACCATCAGCTGCTCCATCCTGCCACAGTATTCAGGAGGCTCCTTCCAGCTCATCTTCACCACCTCCGACACAACACAGAACTACACCCTGCCAGCTGTCAATCACTCTGCCCATTTCCTGTTCTCTGCTGCAGACCACACCCACCAAGGGAACTACAGCTGTGTTTATCACATCTATGTTTTCTCCCATAACTTCTCTTCTGAGAGCCAGCCACTCCATCTCACTGTCTCAGGTAACTTCATAGACAATCTGGGCCCAACAGGGAAATGTGACACTGACAACTCAAGCAGGCTAGAAAGTATCATTTATCTGAATCACATAAAAAGTCTTGAGCACTGTCTTCATGTTTCCTGCTGCTGTTCAGACTAATCTTCTTAATATGTGCATGAATGAATAAGGGACATGGAAACAGTCTCTATGTATAAAGTTTGATTGCAGGATTTCAGATGTGGTTAGTGCCTTATCAACAGCACAACACAATTTACCGCCAGTGCATGAAGTGGAAAGGGGCCAGTACTCCCAGTTCACATATTGGCATCTGTCTCGGCTGATATAAGATAAAATGGGCCTGTACTGGCAACCACTCATTACCAGCACACTTCAAGCCCTGATTTGACCACATTCAATACAATTATACAATTATTTAACAGCATGAAAACATATTCAGTGTTAATGAGATCACAACAAGTCTTCACTTCCATCTAGGAAACCAGCAGTCTGCAGATTTGTGATTTTTGTCCATGACACAAATAGTGTGGATCAGTTCACCCAGGGCTCTGCGCAAAACAGAGGATAAGGAGTGCGACTTTGTGAGGAAGTCCAGGGCTAAAAGTCAGCTGCTGCAGCACACAGAGCTGCTCTTTACAGAAGACGATTAGGGCCACATGGGAACAAATGGATTTGAGTTTAATCTCAGAATTCTGACTTTGTTTTTGTTTGAAAAAATACATTTTTCACACGTGGCCCTAATCGCTCTTCTGTAGCCCCATGAATAACATGTCCAGTGTTCTCCTGTGGAGAAATACATACTTTATACAACCAATCAAATTGGTTGAATCAAATGAGGACTTTTGGATATATTTCATCTCTGTTGAAAATACTAATCATTCAGAATGTAAAAATAGCTGAAAAGCTTTCATATTCAAAAGGAAACTGCTGCACATAAATGAACTGACATAATGATTGTGAATCTGTTTCAGGCTCTTTAACAGGTCTGATCATCAGACTGGTCGTCCTGGGTGTGGTCTTTATTGCTGCCCTGTTTTTATACTGCAAGGTACTATACACATCAGTTGAAGAATGTAATATCCATAATTCAGAATTAAATGTATTTGAGATCACAGTTTTGTTTGTGTTTGGTACAGTGGGGAAAACATAAGCTGCATGACCCGAGCCACTGTGTATCCACCTCTATCCAAAACTTTCTGCTCTGATGTTTCACATCAAACGACAGGATTACTCTCTTTCCTGGTTGGCTTTTAATTTGAAACATCTGCTGAAAATGCAGTTTTTCACTGATGATACTCACAGCAAAATTTGAGATATTAGAATACAGGTATTTTCAACCTCCCTCTATCTGGATTGGCTTTTATTTGAGAATTTATGGCAGGTAACAGTCACTCATGCTTTTAATTTACGATCCACAAGATCCAAACCATAGACCGTATTAGACTATTAACACTAATAATTAGTTAAAATGACATGCTGATCTGAAACAAGCATGTTCCATCAGGCATTCTGTAACAATATTCAGGAGATTCCTACAGAATAGTGGGAGTGAGTTGATGGTATTCGGACGAGAGGGTGGTGCTAGTTAGGTTGGTGGGCGTAGTGCCTCAGTAATTCACATCACCTATATTTATGTTAATTGGGATGCTAATTTTGCCTCAAAACAAAATGTACTTATTGAAAAAAATTAACAGCCAACTTCTTGCAGGTCACTGTGCTAGCGACTTGTTAGTCACATCGCCCAAAATCATCCCCTACTTTATTATCAACTTTCCTCTAAAAGGGACCAGAATTTACTAAATGAACATCATGCTGTAATGAAGAAGACTTGAAACTAGAGAATGAGACTATAAACTCATTAGGAAAATCTTTACTCAGGTAATAAATGAATTGAGAAGTAGAGGCATTTTGTCACTGAGTCCGATGCAGTCAGACGTCTTTTTGCAGCAAGAGGAATCTCCCCCTGCTGGCCATTAGAAAGAATGCAGGTTTAAGGCTCTTGGCATCGTCGTCACTTTTCTGACCCGGAGGTTGCAGCTTGATTTAAACAATTAAAGCCATTTTCTGCTATGTCTCTGTAGGCCAGCAGAGGACAAATGCCAAGACGAGAGGACAACACTGAGCTGGATCACTTTGGTGGCTGTAGTGAACAGCCTGATTCAATAATGCCCCTTTCCCCACAACCGGAGGAGGTGAAGGAATAACATGCACACCGAGCTGGTTCCCTTTGAATCTAAAGACCAAACTTTATGATTCAAACACCATAAAGGTGTCATGAGCTACAAAGTTGTTAAGATGACAAAATTACAGATGAGCTGGAATATGTTATATGTTAAGAATGCAGACGAAGAATCAGACCAGATTTTAATTTGCATGGACCAGTAATGAGCTGGGACTGTTACTGAACGTAATACGGGAGTGTGGCGGCGTAACACAGACTGAGAGTCGGTCGACATGCACAGTAGGAAGATAGTGTTATTTGCATGGTACAGAATGTTTTAATAAAAATACCAAATCAAGAACTCAGTCAGAAGCATCATGTTTCTGCTTTACACGACTTATAGGACCCAATCCAAGCCAAACATGAGGGTCATTTTTTCTAAAGTCCTCCGTTTTTGCCCGTCTTCTCTAAAACACCCTCCGGAGTTTCAAAATGGAAAAACGGGGTCATCAGCGTTTCCAAACTTCTCTGTTTTAGGTCTTTGTTTTTGTGGATGGGGCCTGACTTTCCTGAGACAGAGGACCGAAGAAAGGCCTTATCACCAACATTGTCATACTGCAGCAATCACAATGTAAACGGAATAAACATTCCAATAATCGTGTGCAGAATATATCCTTCATATTGTTGGCCAAAATCCTGTTTTCCTTCTGTGACTGAATCTCCTAGTCAAAATGAAATTAATCACTGCGATGGCACAACATTCTTTATCCTTACATCTCTTCTTCTTCTTCTGTTTTTAAACGTATTATCCTCATTATATGGTTCATTCAGAGGATCTCTTTTCCCTAAAACATAGAAATCTGAACTGTGTAAATGATCATGCATCCCTTTGCTCTGGGCCACACACCCGAAGCTGCCCCTGGGTGGCCGGTCTCTGGACCAGCTGATTCTCTGTTGTAGTTTCTTCTCTGTTTATTCTCTTTTATTAATAAATTCTTTAAAGACAACGGTTGTTGTAACTCAATTATTTGCTCAGTCCCTCACCAGCAACATACAATTTCCGCAACAATTACATGATGTTACTTTTAAAGAGTTTAGACTTCGAGTTTAAGCTTAAGAAGAGTGGGAAGAACTTGACCTCCACCCCCTCGGCCCACGCCTCGAAGAGGACTCTGATAAAACCAGAAACTCTCTTTTAAACACTGATCTTTTGAAACTTGAGCTTCATCCTGTTCTTGATATATGGTATAACTCACAATTTAATCTAAATTTACCTTTAAACTTAATTTTACCTAATAAACCTTCGAAGTTTTATGTTTGTTTAAAGTTTCTTTGCTCACCTTAGTTGTATATAGTTTTGGTTAAGAAAAACAACCATTGATTTTCTTTTGAAGACTATTTTTTTAAATCTCGCTTTGTATTAAGGGGGCAATACGTAGTTCTCGGAGGCCAATAGGGGAGCAGTTTTAAGACTGCGATCTGGTGTGTGCTTGTGCTTGAACTCATGAGCGGAGCAGAATCCAACACACCAGGAGACAGCTTCACACAACACGCTGGAAACTCAGGCAAACTCCCACTGCAACCTTAATATTTTTATGAGCTTGAAGTTGAACTACACCATGCTCATTTCATGATGACGTTACATTTAATGAATTTTGCCGACGCAATGCATCAGTGTTAGCTCGCCTTTTTAATAACTGTTTGTGTAACGTTATCTTTCCCAGGAGGCTCAGCAATGTGAGCACTGCTAAATATATTGGACATAATCAGTGAGCGGGACTGAATATTATAAATGTGATTATTTCCACACTGAAAGGCTTCAGCACATTAAACTGTTTTGTTCTTTTTTTATTCATATGTGGAGTTTGTGTTGGAGTCTGTATTTAGCTCCCATCTTGTGAGCTGTGGTGGTGTTGCTGTGTGTCCGTTTCAGAGTCAATAGGCCAGAGGGTCGGGAGCCTGCGTGCAGTCACAGCCGATGGATTTCCCTGAAAATCCGACCCGGAGCCTTCACATAGGAACAGGCATACTGACCGTCAGAGGAGGTACAGAAAAACCTGGCAAGTGGATTATTTTTTTGTGAGGTTACGACCCTTTCACACACGTTGATTATTTTTTGGTATCCTAACTTTTGAATCATCATTATAAATTATGTCATACATGATGAGTTTTAACATGTTTTAAGGTTTAAAAATGACTCTCTGCATGATGAGTCGTTTCTCCAGTCTTATATATGCAAATGTACTACAAAGATTTAAATCATTCACTCTGTATAATGATTTTTGCTTTAACCAAAGACCATTATTGTGATGAGTCTACACCAAGATATAAAATGCCTAGGACCCTGCAGTAATCATTGACATGCATGTTGAAAAGGATCCAGGTGCAGGAGGGAGGATTTGTGGCCATGAGCGCAGGGTTTTTTTTCTGTGACCACGAGTGCAAATTTTTATCTTTTGGCACGAGTCCAAATTATTATCTGTGGACACGAGTGCAGGGGTCTATGTTTTACAAGAGTGATCCGCATCAAGCCTGAGCGTAGGAGAGAGGTTAAAACCACCCACCAGAGGAGGAGAGTATACAGATGCATGTAGACAAATGGACAAGGGAGGTCAGTCGATAAGTAAACACCACCAGCAAAAGGGAGATAAGGAGCCTTTTATGGTAAGAATGTCAGTCTGAATAGGCGACCTACATGAAATAATAACTTTTCGGTGCAAAAACACCAGAAAAGCACCTTGGAAAGTTTTTTGATTTTTTTTCTAATGACAGACAGGTAACTTCATGAACAAAAATTATTAATTGAATTTCACTGTTGCTTTGATTTTCACATGTTTTAATGTACATTGACACTGAATGTATCCATAGCCATGCTGTTGACCAGACAGAAATCTCCTTACAAAGTCACTCTCATTAATTTCAGCACCTCAGATAAAGTGCACATGGTGCTTCTTTGGCCAGATATTTGGCCATTACATCCCTATCATTTTATTTTCCTCGTTGTGTTTTGGCTTTTCTTTTTCTGGGCCCCCAACAGGCTGCAGACTTTGCTTATGGAATCTTTCTTTTCATATGCGGATCCTGCACATCTGAATGGCCAAATGTTTCCACCATACCATTTTCCCAATAACAGCGAGGTGTGAGTTATCAGACGACAAGTATGAAATATGTTGTAATGATAGTACATTTATTTAGCATGTAAATACATATAAAAGGTTTCATTATTAATATTAGACAGTAAGTAAAGTGTGGTGTTGATCCCATTTTTGCATGGGCCCCTCCTGGGCCTTGGACCGGGGATATCTGGGTCTGGTTATCAATTAGCTTTCTGTTGACAAATGCCAAAGAGTTGGCAGTCACATTAAGAGAGAAAACACACAAATTCTGATAAGGATTTTTAAAGATGAAGACGAAACTGTACATCTGACCAGCAGAACAGCGCTTTATGAGCATAAGATTAAGCCAGTAAATGAAGCTAGAGTGCTCATTTGGACAACACGCCAACTGGACATGGAGCACATACTGGTGGTGTTCATGTTGCTCTGGAGCTCAGGTAGGACTTCAGTCTCTTTAACCCCACTGACTGCTGCTCATACAGCATGAGCTTGGACTGACTGGCATGAACTTTAGAAAATACAAGGGTTAGAAAATATAAGAAATTTGGAGAAGTGACAAGCTGAGAAAGGAAGATTGGATCCCAGACATCTGTTTATGACACAATCGGTTATAGATGGTTATGATTAGTGTATATAAATATATATATATATATATATATATATATATTATATAGAGGAGGGAATAGATACATTTTTTAAATCTAGATTAATCTCACTGTAATTTTGAAATTAATCTAGATTAAAATGGCTCATTTGAATTCTGCCGAAGGCATTCAGAATATGTGTGCGAATGGGTTTCAAGCCAGGTTTCAAGCCAGGTGGCACATTAGACCAGGGGCTCATCTCCTGTTTCCAAAATGCATCACAAACTGCTTGAGAAAGCTGTTCTACTATGATAATTGGTGATGAAAATAAATCATGTTCAATAAGATGTACTTGTGTATAGTGTGATGTGCTTTGCGTTTAGGTGGTAGGCTACTTGAGACTGGAAGAACTCCTACAGTAAACTAATTCCGCATTGCACAAGGTGCAAACAACCTTAGTCTTGCCGAATTTTCCATCGGGAAGCTTCTTAAAAGTAAATTTTCCCAGAAGCAAACCCGGCGGCTTCAGAAATGTTGGTACACAAAGTGCTGTCCAACAGCTGTCTGTGAACGTGTTGCTACAGTTAGTGTGAGTAAATACCGCACAATGCGTTTTTTAATCAGCCGGCGTATCAATAACTAACCTGGCTAGTTGTAAACAAACTGGCAGAGCGAGGTTGTTAACTGGAACGCCGTCAACTCGGGTGTGACGTCATTCCCAGCTCCGACCTCTGAGGTAAATGGAACGCAGCAACAGCTGCATCCATGTTAGCACGTCACGTTTGATGTGACAGGTTCAAAGACTTGTTCTTGCCCCCTACAGTGCAATTCGGCTAGGTGTACATATGTGCTAAAATATCAAGGTGAAAGTCATCATAGCTTGCGTAGTATAGACCCAGCTCCCAGCCCAACTTTGAGAATAGATTAACGGCGATATTATTTTAAGATCCTGATAAGAGTCTCACGTTAACGCCGATAACGGGCCACCTATATATATATATATATATATATATATATATATATATATATATATATATATATATATATATGTATATATATATATATATATGTATATGTATATATATATATGTATATATATATATATATATATATATGTATATATATGTATATGTATATGTATATATATATACATATATATATATATATATATGTATATATATGTATATGTATATGTATATGTATATATATATATATATATATATATATATATATATATATATATATATATATATATATATATATATGTCTATATAAGTATGGGCTGGAAGTCCCAAGGTCAAAATGGAAGACACCTCCTAAGGTAGTTGAGAATGACCGAGCTAAGATCCTGTGGGACTTCAAGATCCAGACTGACAAACTGGTGATGGCTAACCAACCAGACATCGTGTTGATGGACAAACAGAAGAAGAAGGCAGCAGTGATTGATGTGGCAATACCAAGCGACAGCAACATCAAGAAGAAGGAACACGAGAAGCTTGAGAAATACCAAGGGCTGAAAGAGGAGCTAGAAAAGATGTGGAAAGTCAGAGCAACAGTGGTGCCAGTGGTAATCGGAGCACTGGGGGCTGTGACCCCCAAACTGGGAGAGTGGCTGCAGCAGATTCCAGGTAAAACCATCAGAGGTCTCTGTCCAGAAGAGTGCAGTCCGAGGAACAGCTAAGATACTGCGCAGAACCCTCAAACTCCCAGAACCCAAGCTTGAGGATGACACATACCACCCAGCAAGAGAGGGATTTTTTTTAAATTTATTATTTTTTTATACATCTTAATTCTAAAACCAAAGATTAACCCTCAAATTGGTCCTCACAAAGGTAGAATCTACAGTTTTTTTCTTGCTTGTGAAATCATTGCTTTGAGCCTCATATTGTGAATGATTCAGGCGGTGTATGGAGCTAGGTTAGGGCTAAAGTTTTTGTGAATTTGAAAAAAACCTAGAAAAACTGCAATTGAAAATTAAATTGTTGGTCTTCCCCCCATCCCTGTACCTAGGATAAGTGGTTGACGATGGATGGATGGATTTTTGATCTTAAACTTGAAAAATACAACCATGTGTTCAAACATTAAAATTTAGTGTACCAATTTTTTTTTCAGTTTACATAAAATGATGATTCAGAAGCAGAAATGGGACGTCCAAAATATGTTGTGTCTCCTCAGCAACTACAAAGCCTGGTAGAAATGTCATCTACCAGTGTCATTCATTGCAAAATGTCTGATTGTATCAGGCCTTTCCATAATGCAGTGCCTGTACAAGTATATAACATGAGCAAAACTTTGCAGGCCTCTAACTTGTAATACATTTTTTGTATGTTGCTTCACGTTCCCTCCCTCTCTCTAACTCTGCTGAAAGTGAATGTAGTTTGGGTCAGATCGAAGTTTGAACCATGAGTTTGTGAGCCCTCAATATGTTTTGATGGCTTAGTTATATCATAACTGTAGAAAACTGGGAAGGTGTGCTTCTGCAACTTTTCTGTCTAACATGTCCAGAGCAGGACAAATTCTAATAACACACTCATTGATTTTTTCATGATTCTCCTCAGGTCTCCAGAGGGATGAAGATGAGACTTTAAAAGGTAAACAGAGAAAATAGAAATATATTAAGATTTACAAAAGAGATTATTTTACTGATGAAACTCTTACCTGTGTTCAGACACTGATAGTATCCGCTTTGTGGGAGGATCCAGCCGCTGTTCTGGTTTGCTGCAGTTGAAACAACGTGGAGTTTGGACAGAAGTGAATGTCCGTGGCTGGGACCTGAAGTTAGCAGATGAAGTTTGTAGACATCTGGACTGTGGTTCTGTGGTTCAGGCTTCGTCAACATTACCTAGATATTCATCTCCATGGAGCATCACACCTTCCTGTCTCAATTCTAAATCTAGTCTGAAGAAGTGTTTAACAAAAAGGTCCAAACTTAGGACTACCAGTTTGGAGATCATCTGCTCAGGTAACGCCATCCGTAGCCATAAAACAGACCCAAATCTTAGCAAACTCAGAGACTGATCGGATTCCACTTAACAGCTGACTGGATTTGGTGTCATTAACATAGATGTTATTTTAGGAATCTTGCCATTATATTCTGCAGATTTTTCTTAATTATATAATTTCTGGGCACCATAGTATATTTTACTACAGTACATGTTTTACATCTTGGTCATCTATGTAATAATATTGGGTTGTGGTATGGCCACTAAGTGATACTGATTTAAATTAGCTGTCTAAAGTGTCACTTTTTGCTCTAGTCTGAGGTTCTTGCATTGCTGAAATGCTGTAGCAGTACACTTTACGGCCAAGAAAACAATAAGTGACAAAACTTACAGTAGGAATGGATAGTCTGCTCCTGTCACAGTGGTAATTAGTGGTTTTCATTGGACTCATTATGATAAATACCTCCTAAAGGGTTAATACATGGGCTTGTTGCTGGAGGTTAATGACTCAAACCTTCGATACTGATCTCCCAGCAGCCACCGGTAGGGGACAGTGAGGCTGAATTGGCATGCTTCCACTAGTCTCCATTAAAAGTGATCTTCAAACAAGCTTGGTTGTGTTGTTGATAACTTTGCTTGAATAAGAAATTGTTCATCACAAGCTTTCAGTGAAAATGTTGAATATTTTTTGTGATGTCTTGGTTTGGAAACATTCTTTTCACCTTGCCACATTAATATTTTGTTTTTGTGACTGTTTATAGCAGTTCAGATTATAAGTTCAGCCTTTTTGTACCTCAACATGTTGTTCTATATTGTGAAGTCTCTCAAATGAAATGGTTACACCTATTTTAAGCCTGGTATGTTTGAAATTTACAGGGTTGTTCAGTCACTAAACTCATATCTGTTCAAAATGGCCACTTGAAGGTAGGGTGAAAGCTGGGTGGGACATGATCAATCTTACAAATGGGAATAAGTATAGTGGAAGTAGTGGCCTAAAGAACTAACAAATAGAGCTTGAGAGACATGTCAGGTCTTGACTGCTTTCTCACCTCTGTACACCTGGCCTGTCCATGCATGATTGTTAGTTACAGCATTACAATTACAAGTTAAAATGGAACAAGTTACAAAAATTGTCAGATGTATCCCCTCCAAATTCCGACATTGTAAAGGTGTGGGGCGAGTGAGTTTCCGACACCGATCTACATCCCAACAAGCGCTCTGTTTAAAGTATACTATGACGTCTTTAGAGTGGACACAACAGGTGTCAAAGGGTAAGGGACAAAATCTGAAAAATCTGGAAAATGAAGGTGTAATGTTTTATTTTGCGTTGCTCTAAACTCAGTCTTACACTTCAAACTCTCTGTCTGCATGTCTTTCTGTCCCTCCCTCTCTTCCTCTCCAGACTCTGTCAGGCTGGTTAATGGGACTAATCTGTGTTCAGGCAGACTGGAGGTGAAGTCTAACCAGTTGTGGTCCTCAGTGTGTGAACATGACTTTAACCAGCAGGATGCAGAGGTGGTCTGTAGGGAGCTTGGCTGTGGGGCTCCTTCAGTCCTCCAGGGTGTGCTGCATGGAGGAATAGAGGTGCCAATGTGGACCAAAGAGTTCCAGTGTAAAGGCAATGAGTCTGCTCTCCTGGATTGTCAGATTGACAGCTCAGGCTCAGCTAGAGACACCTGCTCATCTGGCAAAGCTGTTGAACTCACCTGCTCAGGTAGAAGAGGAGCTGCAGCTTTGTTTTGTTTTGAGTTTCTATTTTAATAAATGTGACTTCATCTATTTTTAATAATTACTCTCGTCTGCCCAGAGCCTGATAATGTCCGGTTAGTGGGAGGATCCAGTCGCTGTGCTGGTGAACTGGAAGTGAAACAAAAGGGACGGTGGAGAATTGTGGACGACCAAACATCTAACTGGAATCTAAAGACAGCAGATGTTGTGTGTAAACAACTGGATTGCGGCACAGCTCTTTCGACAGGGCGGAGGACGAATAGATATTATAGACCAATATGGGAGATTAGATCTGCTTGTCTTCAGTCCAAGTCTCCAGTTAGAGAATGTGTATTTACATCACTTGGCCTTTCACTTTCCAACCTGGAGGTCAAGTGCTCAGGTAACTCCGGGAATACATCAACTATAACAATAATGCTTCTTAGTCTTTTTCTTTATTTGGAGATGGTTTTGTCCAAAGTAACATACAAATGAGATACCATCCAAGCCACAGTGGATCAAGGACAAGTCATCCAGAATCAGTTCTGTTAAGCTCAGTTTTATATTCCACCTGTGTGCCATATTGTTGAAGGCCCATGCAAAAAATAGAAAATGAAAAGGCAGCATTGAGTTAGATGACTTATTGAGCCACCAAGAGAGCACACAGCAGAAAGGTTTGGACTGAGACTTCTTCCTTCATTGTGCAGTGACAGTGGGTCTAATTGTCCCCTGACATATTGTAGAGAATGAGAATGTTCATGAACCTGAATAAGAGAGTTCAAGTAAGGGAGTACTGTGTTAGTGATCATTCTGTAGGTAAGCATTAATGACTTGAACTTAATGTGAGCAACAACAGGGAATAATACTAAACATATGTTGGACCATTTGCAAAGGTTTTACTGTGCATGTAGGAAAGCCCTGTCAGGAGGCAATTACAGTAGTCAGAGGGTGAGATGACCTGTACAAGGATTTGAGTGGCATACTCTGTCACATAATACCTAATATTTATAATACTTCTGTTCTACAAAACAGAAGGCCTGGCTGGGATCACCAGTTCAGTCAAGACAGAGGGGTTGTGTAGTGGGAAAGAAAGAGCTGGGTATCATCAGCATAGCAGTGGTAAGAGAAGTGAGAGTCAGTTAGACAAACAGCTAAGGTTGTCCTCAAGTAAAGATTTGCATAGTCAAATCAGAATTGTCAAGGCTCATCATGTGTTAATATTGGGAAGCTGTAGAGCTACAGTGTCTATTCATCAGTCAGTGTAACTTACACTGTACATTTACAGCTATAGTAAGGTGGATTGTTGACCGTTTTCTCTCTGTTCTGCTCGCCTGAATCAGAATTATCATAGACTGTAGGACCAATTCATTGTATTCTAATGTTTTATTTTACGTTGCTCTAAATTCAATTTTCAAATTCAAATTCTCTGTCTGCATGTCCCTCCCTCTCTTCCTCTCCAGTATCTGTCAGGCTGGTTAATGGGACTAGTCTTTGTTCAGGCAGACTGGAGGTGAAGTCTAACCAGTTGTGGTCCTCAGTGTGTGAAGATGACTTTAACCAGCAGGATGCAGAGGTGGTCTGTAGGGAGCTTGGCTGTGGGGCTCCTTCAGTCCTCCAGGAGGCGCTGTATGGAGGGGTAGAGGTGCCAGTGTGGTCAAAAGAGTTCCAGTGTGGAGGCAATGAGTCTGCTCTCCGGGACTGTGGAAGCTCAGGCTCAGCTAGAGACACCTGCTCATCTGGCAAATCAGTTGAACTCACCTGCTCAGGTAGGAGAGGAGCTGCAGCTTTGATTTGGTGGAATCTCTGTTGTAATGCAAGTTACTTTACTTCTTTATCTAATTACTCTCTTGTATCTGTTCAGAGCCTGATGACGTCCGGTTGGTTGGAGGAGCCAGCCGCTGTGTCGGTAGACTTCAGATGAAACGGAACGGAGAGTGGAGACCAGTAGCTGATCCCTCCTCTAACTGGGACCTGAAGTCAGCAGCTTTAGTATGCAGGCAGCTGGACTGTGGCTCTGCTCTTTCAACAGAAAGAAGAGAGGATTTGCACAGACAAGAAGCATTGATAATTGCATCTTACTGTGGTTCATCTGAGTCTTCAATCAGAGAATGTGCATTCTTATCGCCCAGGACTCGTTATCATAGGTCGGCTCGTAGTCTGGAAGTCATTTGTTCAGGTAACAGCATCAATGGCAACAACTTTAACAAGAATCCTTATGAACTCTTTTTTGTATGTTTATGTTTCATTCAAGTACTCTGAATAAGATGTAAATGACTCCATTATCCATGTCTAATGTTGAGCTTCAACTTAATGCGAGAAACAATGGCCAGAAGTGAAATGTTTTGGCTAATGAAGACCAAACATACAACCATGGTTTGGACCATTTTTAGAAGGTTTGCTGTGCATGTGAGAAGCCCTGTCAGGAGGGGATTACAGTGAGGTGTGATGACCTGTAAAAGCAGTTGAGTGTCATATTCTGATATTTATGATGTTATACACTGCAATGATACTAATGTTTAGCTGAACAGAAGGCCTTTCTGGGATGACCAATAGTTCAGACAAGACAGTGGGGTTGTGTGGTGGGAAGGACAGATATAGCTGGGTATCATAAGCATAGCAGTGGTAAGAGAAAAGAGAGTCAGTTACACAAACAGCTAGGGGTGTCCCCGACTAAAGATTTACATAGTCGACTCAGAATTGTCCAGTCTCATCCAGGGACGGACTGGGACTAAAAAACGGCCCTGGACTTTGACTAGGCCTAGCCCAAAGCAATCGGCGTGTGGAAACTCGACAACAATAACGCCTGCCACCTGGCATGAGTGTCACAAGACTTTAATTGTGGCTCATGATATTATACCATCCAAATTAAAGCAGTAGCACTGATGTTGACTAGATGTTGTGTTAAAAGCATATTATTCTATAGATTAACTTGAATATTCACATATAAATGGAGGTCTCAACACACTGCAGTCCCTCTGGCTGAACCAATAAAAAACAGGTATCTAAAACACACAACACATAGTAATGTATGAGTTATATGATAAATCACAAAGTAAAGAGGTATTAATAATCTTAATTAATTTATGCAGCAATTAATCTTACTGCACAAATAATAATACCACATCTAAATGAAAATACACCATTACCACCAAATGTATTCAAAATCTTCAAAGTTTGTAAGCATTAACTGTAACGTTACCAACATTTTTAAAAGTAAAAGCACAACATATTTCTTAATATTAGCTACTGCATGTGGCATTTTACAGCTAAAATGTTGAGGTGTAGCTGCTTTAACTACTGTAGTCATTAAAAATGTAGCAAGCTGAATATCACTTCCTAACATCATCCCTAGCAGGTAGTTAACTCTCTTTCTCCTCTCATGTTCCAAACTTGCTTGCCCTGTTTCTGCCTGTGGAACCAGCTCATCTTTCTGTCCCTCATCATCACTGGTGGCATGTTGCTGCATAGCTGTCAGGCTCACTTCTTCACTGCTGCTAATATTTAACTGCGAGGTGCTGCTGCTGGCTGTGCTGCTAAATGTTTCAGTTAGTTTGCGACATTTAGTGGCTTCAGTATCTAAATTCCGCAGTTTTTTTTCTCTCTCGCCTTCTCAGCCCCACCCTTTTCTTTCCGTTTTTACCCGCGGCCGCGTTATGCATACTATTGTTTGTTTGTTTCTATGCTTTTATCTAACGTCTTTGCTGTTGGTTTCTTCCTCCGCTTCCACTTCTTCTTCTCCTTACTTGGCGGCCACGGCCAGTGCAACTGGCATCCAACTTAAAGGTGCATTGCTGCCACCTACAGCACTGGAGTGTGAAACAGATTAGTGGGGAAAAAACAGGTGATGACTGCGTGTGTGGCGGGTGGTGGGCCGGGCCCGCCGGCCGTTCTGTGATTCTCCAGATCCCACAGATGGCCAGTCCGCCCCTGGTCTCATCATGTGTTTATCTTGGGAAGCTGCAGATCTGCAGTCTCTATTCATTAGTGACTGAAACTGCTCTGCTCGCCTACCATTCACTTATCTACTTTATATAGGCTTCGCCCTCTGAGGCTAAGATCACCAGCTAGCGATGTCTTCCAGCAAGCCGGCCTCGGCTGGATAATTTTGCCGTTCATTACAGTGCGGCCCACCCTCTCTCTAGATGAAGCTCGTGACCTGCTGTTACCGGAAGAGCAAGAGTCGTATGACTCTGCTCTTTCCATTCGCGGCTCTCCCTATTCCAAATTCCGGTGGAAACTGGCCTACACGTGGGTGACTCCAGCCTTGAGCTTTCTCCAAGGATCTTACCATCCCGCTCTCTGCCGCCACGTCCCTTCAATCCACCAATCCACCGCCTCGTGAGCTCCCCCCCGATCATTCATAGGGTTGACGGCCATTGTCATCTGGTTGTCCCCACAGTCCAAGAGCTTGTCCCACAGGATAAAATAGCTGGTGTTCTCACTTTCAGCTAGCTGTTTAAACGAGATCCAGCTGGTCGTACTTCTGTCCCATCAAGCAGTACCAGGACGGTGCCGCTATGGATCCGAGGGTTTTCTGGGCTCCTGTCTCCACCTGTGTTCCAGTCACTTAGGTGGAGTGTTTCACAGATCTTGGGTTTCCTCAAGTCCAACCCTCTGGTGCCCAACCTCACAACCTTTAATGGCGTGAAGCCAGGACAGATGGCTGCCGGATGGCGCGCTGCACTGGCCTCCCTGTACAATGGATGGCTTGTATCGTTGATAAATCCCACCAATGTGCTTTCCAGAAACAATACAGCTCTGATAGCATCCGTCTCCATGAAGCTAGCAGCCAACTCCACCACCATGATGGAGTAAGAGAAGGGAGAGATCACCAAGGGGGCCAGCTCACGTACTCTGCCGCTTCGGTTGTCACAGCTGCTCAGATTGGCATCACCCCCTGTGGCTCTGCAGGCTCCTATATGCTTTTCCCCCCGTTCATCTGATCACAGGCCTCCTGGATTGCGTGCAGGATTGGGCCTGGGTGGGTCCGCAGTGCACAGTTGTGTTCTGGTTTCCCCGCCTTCAGCAGCAGAGTCTAGGTCTGTCACATGAGTTGGTGTGCACCATCCAAACGTGGAGAGCCGCCTCCACTCAGTCCTCTTACGCCGGCATATTGTCAGTGTTCCAACTCTGGTGTTTGGACCAGGAGTTGGACTCGGTGGCCGGTCCGTTACCTAGGGTGTTTTCATTCGTTGAAGGGGGTGCAGAGACACAGGCATGTGTCGCATCCTGTAGCTCTGCAGTGTGGTTGATTTTACATGCCCTGACCAAAGCCCCGTTTGAGCCTTTGGAGAGGGCTGACCTGTGCTTCCTTTAAGAATTAAATTAAGAAAGATTTCGCAGTGGGATGATGGTTGACGACATCTGCATGGCGGTGTCCTGGTCTTCCCCATGCTCATCTGTCCATTTCTACCTGTAGGATGTCTCCTGTTTCTCGTTGATTCATTCAGTACTGAGTGATTGCCCTCTGTGGGTGCGTGTCTTCTCCCTATGGATGGTGGGGGGAGCAGTCACTGGTCATGCTGGCCCTGCTCTGTGCGCAGCTGGAACAGTTGCACTGCGTAACCTTTGTCTGCGCCTGCACAGCTGTGGGGCCCCCCATCCTGTCCCCGGCCTATTACGCATAGGTTGGTTTGCCTCTACCATATCCATATGAATCATCCTGCTTCGTCTCTAACCCAATAGGGATAGCCTTAGAGGGCATTAAGTATTGTAACTCTGGATTCTATAAGTATATGCAAAGCGAAGAAAAGGCACTATGGGAGCCATTAGCCAGTTATTTTATAGACACAAGGCAAGGGCATAGGAGAGGCCCACACAGCAGGTGGGCGTAGACAAGCTTTTCTCTGTGCCACGCATGTGTGTGTAGGGGTAAACCCAATAGCGATAGCCTTAGATGGGTGCGCCTACACTCATAGAAGCTGTTGTGTGGAGTTGTGCATTGTTCCTCATGAGTCTGTTCCAAGTACTGTTTAAAAATGATATGATGTTCTTTGTGTGGTTCATCACTGGGGATTAATGATAGGAACGTCCCGCAAGGTGTAGACATAACTGCAACGGCGCAGGTAGAGGTCCATCTCTCTCCCTTCTCTAACACACACACACACACACACACACACACGCTCGCTACGCAACACATGCGCACTGACGCCCCATTCCTAAAGGTCTATTAGGTTGCAATTTAGAATTTAATCACACACTTTAAAAAGAGTTAATAAAAGCTTCTTTCTTTTCACGTTTTTATTTACAGCATCATATGTTGATATATCATATTAGGCTGTATATTAAGTTATTACGAGAGAAACGGTAATCAGCACCCTATATGGCAAAAATGATATGATCCATCAATTCAACAGAGATTAGCAGTCGAATCAGCTCCTCTTATTGATGAAATGATTTTTTGCCTATTCAGGTTTAGCCCTAAAAACAGCATTTTATATTGGAGCCTAGATGTGTTCACACAGGTTTTGAAGTCTTACTATTCCCATGGTTGACACTTGAGATCTAAAAATAAGAAGCCATCAAGAAATTCCCCCACAGCCACAAGTTATAAAATAATAAGTTGATGGTTTCATTTCATCCTAGACACCCAAAGTCTAGATGAGAGATGATGCAACAAAGGTATCATTGTTTTTCACTTAATATTCAAATTCAGTCTGTCTTCAACATTTTTCAGGACCTGTCAGGCTGGTTAATAGGACTAGTCCGTGTTCAGGCCGACTGGAGGTGAAGTCTAACCAGTTGTGGTCCTCAGTGTGTGAAGATGACTTTGACCTGCAGGATGCAGAGGTGGTCTGTAGGGAGCTTGGCTGTGGGACTCCATCAGTCCACCAGGGGGCGCTCTATGGAGAAGCAGGGCCCCCAGTGTGGTCAAAAGAGTTCCAGTGTGGAGGCCATGAGTCTGCTCTCCGGGACTGTGGAAGCTCAGGCTCAGCTAGAGACACCTGCTCATCTGGCAAATCTGTTGAACTCACCTGCTCAGGTAGGAGAGGAGCTGCTGCTTTGATTTGGTGGAATCTCTGTTGTAATGCAAGTTACTTTACTTCTTTAACTAATTTGTCTCTTGTATCTGTTCAGAGCCTGATGACGTCCGATTGGCTGGAGGAGCCAGCCGCTGTGTCGGTAAACTTGAGATGAAACGGAACGGAGAGTGGAGACCAGTGGTTGTTTCCGCTTCTGACTGGGACCTGGTGTCAGCAGCTTTAGTATGTAAGGAGCTGGACTGTGGCTCTGCTCTTTCAACAAGAAGAAGAAGAGAGGATTTGCACAACCAAGAAGCATGGATAATTGCACCTTCCTGTGGTCCATCTCAGTCTACAATCAGAGAATGCAGATTCTTTTCGCTCGGGTCTGGTTCTAATAGAAGGGTTCGTAGTCTGGAAGTCACCTGCTCAGGTAACACCATCAATGATGACAACTTTAACAGGAATCCTTAAACAATATGGCTCCAGCAGCTTTGCTGCTTGGATCCCTAATTAGATTGCTTTTTCTGCTAGCACACGTATCTGCTCTGAACAGAGGAATATTAGAGCAACATGTGAAAAATTGATTTGAGTCCTCAGTTCAATCTCAGAATTCGGACTTTAAACTCAGAACTCAAATACATTTTTCACAATTGGACTCACTTCTGTAGCCCATGAATAAAATGTCCTGTATTCTCCTTTGGAGAAATACATATTTTATACAGCCAGTCAAATCAGATGAATCAAATGAGGTATGGTGCATCCTAATTCATTATTTAACACCCTACTCTTTACAGGTCACTGTGCAAGCAACTTTTTGCCCCAAATTATCCCCTGCTTTATTATCTATTTTACTCCAAATGTGACCATAATTTATTGAATGAACGTCATGCTGTATTGAAGAAGACTTGGAACTAGCGAATGAAACTAGAAACTCACAATGAAAATATTTACTGAGGTAATAAATCAAGTTGAAAGTAGGAGCATTTTGTCATCGACTCCAATGCCTTCAGACTTCTTTTTAGATCTAGTAAAGCTGTCCGCTACGAGCCATTAGAAAAAAAAGCAGGTTTAAGGCTCTTTGCATTGCATTTCCATTTTCTGCCATGTCTCTGTAGGCCACTAGAGGACAAATGCCAAGACAAGAGGACAACGCTGAGCTGCATCACTTTAGTGGTTGTAGTGAACAGCCTGAACCAAGAATGCCCCTTGCCCCACAACCTGAGGAGGTGAATGAATCACAAACACACCAAGCTGCTTCCCTTTGAATCTAAAGACCACAATTGATTATTCAAACACCATAATGGTGTCAGTCTCTACACTGTCCAGAAGAAGAAACTGTCTCCAAAACCCATCATGAGCTACGAGGTTGCTATGATGAAAAAAATCAAGGATGGCTCTTTGCTCAAAGGGGGCTGTCACATACACACTGTCAAATAAGTTGATATCCCAACGCAGAGCTTAAAAATGCTACATTCAACATAATCAATAATGATTAAAAGAAAGTTTGATTGAACATCATATGATGATGATTGAAAATCAGCATAACTCATTGATACTGAACATGAATAAATTAAGATGATAATTTAATGGTAAAAAGAATTAATATAGTCAAAGTAAGGAGAGTAGCAGAGGATAACCACGTCCAAACCAGCCAAAGAATTATTGGACACTGAAGTTTCTCTTGTTCAGCTGCATCATGGACTGAAGACATTCAGAGGCACTTTGAGGGCTTTGGAGAAAACCTCAAGTTTCTACCAGATTCTACAAGATTCTACAGAGAGGATTTCATCGGCCGGGACAAATTCTTGCATTCCCTCTCTCTCCAAAAAGAAGACATTAAAATAACTCAAGCTCAGCTTTTTTAATCAGGTTTAATCAGATTTTAATCATTTTTAAAGTTCAAGTAGACATTGACTTTCTTTCTTCACTAAGGTAGTAATTCATCAGGTATAGTGTGTTTAACATTTTTAAAGTTCATATAGGTTGCTCTAGCCAAAGAAATTAACTTATACAAAAATCATATAATGTGATTTTCTGGATTTTTGTTTTAGATTTCGTCTCTCACAGTTGAAGTGTACCTGTGATAGAAGCTCTAAGTCATTCTGTGCTGCTTTCAGATCTGTTTCACCTGCAGATCAGATTTTCTCCTGTAATATCATCCCTGCTGAGGCAACACATATGTAGGCAGGATTCAGACTTCCCTCCTCTTTTGTCATGTTCACAGGGAGAGAACGGAAAATTTGGCCAAAAAGAAGAAGTTGTTAAAGTTTCTGACTGGTGCTGCAGGTTTTTAGGTCATTTGAGAATCAGTAGCTTGTTTTTTTTTTAGCTTAAGTTACTTTTTTTGGACAATGCACATTTGTTTCTTTTAGAGTTTAATTGCACTGCATGTTTTCTTAATGTGCAAATAAACCTTTCAAAAGCATTTTCATTTGTTATTTAACTTGTGAGCTATATTTCAGAACAATCTTCTAACAAATTATAATTATACGGTTATAAAGCACAAAAGATGAATACAGTTTTTTTTAAATTAGATTGTGACAGTTATGTTCCTCCTTTTAACCTAAATATCAACTTAAATCTCAATAGTATTGGTCATATTATGTGCAGAACAGAAATACTGTATAATATAGTATTTGGCTATGTCAGCTGAAATGATGATAACATAAACAGAGGCTTTGTTATGTTTAGCTTATTGTATTGTAATTATATTTGCAGCTGTATCTTATGACTTTTTGACTCAGTCCCAAACAGAGGAAGCCTGTGCCTCAAACTTTAGATGTTTATTTTGCAAAAGTTAACTCAATTTTATACATTTCTTTTCATGAGAAATTGAGTCCAACGCTTGATGCCTGACAGTTGGCATCTCTGGTGTTAAAGGTTATTAAGCAAGTTTAGCTTTGCTAGTCTGCCTAACTGTTAGCTCCTCACCTTCGCCTGTCATACATGGGCGACATGGTGCTTCTTAACACTGTTTTTGGCCATTGTGTCCCTATGATTTTATTTTCCTCTTTGTGTTTTGGCTTTTGTGTTTTCTTACAGCAACTTTCTTTACATATGCGGGTCCTGCACATCTGAATGGCCAAATGTTTCGACCATACAATTTTCACAGGAACAGCGGGGCGTGAGTTATCAGATAACAAGTATGAAATATGTTGTAATGATAATACATTTATTTATCATGTAAATACATATAAAAGATTTCATTATTCATATTAGACAGTAAGTAAAGTGTGGTGTTGATCTCATTTAAGGGTCAACCATAGATCTTTGCGTTATCTGTGCCCTTTGACTCTGCCTGACGACGGGTCTGGTTATCAATTAGCTTTCTGTTGACAAATGCCAAAGAGTTGGGAGTCATGTTAAGAGAGAAACCACACAAATCCTGATAAAGAGGTTTAAAGATGAAGAGGAAACTGTACATTTGACCGGCAGAACAGCGCTATATGAGGATAAGATTAAGCCAGTAAATGAAGCTAGAATGCTCATTTGGACAACACGCCAACTGGACATGGAGCACGTACTGTTGGTGTTCATGTTGCTCTGGAGCTCAGGTAGGACTTCAGTCTCTTTAAAACCATCGAATGCTGCTCAAATGGCATGAGCTTGCACTGACTGGCATTCACTTTAGAGTTCACTTGAGAATTCACTCTCATAGGTTGTAGCTGAAGCAAGAATGGCCAATGCTCAGCTGGATGTGTTTATTAACCTCAGATTACCAACCTATTTGTGTTCACCGCTACTTTGTTTGGGTCTTGTTGTATGAAGTTTTAAAACCAAAGTTTATGATGAAAGGCTCAGCAACTGCCAGTATTTGTTGATCTCTCATAATTTGAATCTGTTGATTTGTTGATCGCATGCGGCCGCATGCAGCAGCAGATGTTAAGTTTTACGTAGGCACGTTATTGTCACGGTCTTGTGCGGGGTCGTGAGTGGTGAGCAGGTAGTACGAACCAATTGCAGGACACGCAGGGCAGAGCAGGTAAAGTAAAAAAGCATTTATTTAATAAACAAATTCGAGCACACTTACGGCCGAGTGGCTGATAAAACAGAGTCCAAAACAGGGGTAATCCAAACCAAATGCAAAATCCAAAACAAAACCAGAGATCCATAAGAGAAACTCAGAAACGCAAACTCCAATGAACCAAAGACAGGGCAGGACAGGGTAGGACAGGGCATGAGACGAGACAGAGCAATGATGGCAAAACACTGGAACACACTGTGACAAACTGTGCACACTGAACAATGACCGGACAGGGAATGAACAGAAACACCAAACATTTATACAAAGGGACTAACGAGCAGGGCGGGAGCAACACAGGTGAGTGGAATCAGGGCTAACGAGGCAGGCAGAGAGACAGCATGGAAAACAGAGACAAGCAGGCGGGCAGAGAGACAGCATGTGGAAGAGAGAGACACTGACAGATGCAAAACACAAGACCATACATTAACTGGAACAGAAAGTATTTAGTGGACAAGCAAGCAGAAGGAACAGAGGAACAGACACCAGCAAACAGATCACAAATAAAACACAGAGGAACACAGACTGAAGCTGACAACAAAACAGAACTCAGGTAGACATGGACAAAATAACACATAAGAACACAGACCAGAAGTAAACACTAAGACATGAACTGAGACACAGAACTAACAGAACACAAGACCAGAAACATGACAACTGACTAACTGGACGGAGTACGAACAGAGACGGGACCAAGAGGAAACAGGACTGGGGACTAAGACATGGGAACCAACACACAGACTAAATAACAGAATAATGAAACTAAACAGATACCTAACTGATAAAAGAATAAACTCCGAACAGGTGACATAACTAACATGCAGATAGAAACCCAAAACCCTCAGAACAAAAACCCAAAAACACAGCACACAGGACAGGATCGTGACAGAGGGAGGGGATAACAGCACGCTCATCAGACGTTTCCTAAAAATAAACATTGTTCACGAGTCCCACACCTCGAGTCTCAAGTCGCGTCTGAAGTCACTGTGTGTGTGACTTAAGTGGCATTCGAGTCCGAGTCTCTAACTCGAGTCCCCATCTCTGGCCTCTGGGAAGGGGTGCTCCTGCAACTTTTCTGTCTAATGTCCAAACTCTAATGACACACATGTTGATTTTTTTATGATTCTCCTCAGGTCTCCAGAGGGAGGAAGGTGAGACTTTAAAAGGTAAACAGAGAAAGTAGAAATATAAGATTCACACATTATTTTACTAATTAAACTCTTACCTGTGTTCAGACACTGATAGTATCCGCTTGGTGGGAGGATCCAGCCGCTGTTCTGGTTTGCTGCAGGTGCAGAGCGAGGGAGATTGGAGAGAGGTGGATGACCGTGGCTGGGACCTGAAGTTAGCCGATGAAGTTTGTAGACATCTGGACTGTGGTTCTGTGGTTCAGGCTTCTTCAAAATTACCTACATCTTCATCTTCATGGAGCATCACACCTTCCTGTCTCAATTCTAAATTTAGTCTGAGAAAGTGTTTAACAAAAAGGTCCATACTTATGACTACTCGTTTGGAGATCATCTGCTCAGGTAACGCCATCCGTAGCCAAAAAACAGACCCAAATCTTAGCAAACTCAGAGACTGATCGGATTCCATTTAACAGCTGGCTGCATTTGGTGTCATTAACATAGATGTTATTTTAGGAATCTTGCCTTGCAGATTTTTCTTAATTATGTAATTTCTGGGCACCATAGTATATTTTACTACAGTACATGTTTTACATCTTGGTCATCTATGTAATAATATTGGGTTGTGGTATGGCCACTAAGTGATACTGATTTAAATCTGCTGTCTAAAGTGTCAGTTTTTGCTCGAGTCTGAGGTTCTTGCATTGCTGAAATGCTGTAGCAGTACACTTTACGGCCAAGAAAACAATGAGTGACAAAACTTACAGTAGGAATGGATAGTCTGCTCCTGTCACAGTGGTAATTAGTGGTTTTCATTGGACTCATTACGATAATGACCTCCTAAAGGGTAAATACATGGGCTTGTTGCTGGAGGTTAATGACTCAAACCTTCGATACTGATCTCCCAGCAGCCACCGGTAGGGGACTGTGAGGCTGAATTGTCATGCTTCCACTAGTCTCCATTAAAAGTGATCTTCAAACAAGCTTGGTTGTGTTGTTGATAACTTTGCTTGAATAAGAAATTATTCATCACAAGCTTTCAGTGAATATTTTGAATATTTTTTGTGATGTCCTGTTTTGGAAACATTAGCCAGTCTTTTCACCTTGCCACATTAATATCTTGTTTTTGTGGCTGCTATAGCAGTTCAGATGATAAAAGCCTCTTTGTACTCATATCTGTTCAAAATGGCCACTTGAAGGTAGGGTGAAAGCTGGGTGGGACATGATCAATCTTACAAATGGGAAGAAAGATAATGGAAGTAGTGGCCTAAAGAACTAACAAATTTGAGAGATATGTCAGATCTTGACTGCTTTCAGACTGCTCACTTGCTTTCAGATGTATCCCCCCCAAATTCCGACATTGTAAAAAGGTGTGGGGCGAGTGAGTTTCAGACACCGATCTACATCCCAACAAGTGCTTTGTTGAAAGTATACTATGACGTCTTTAGAGTTGACACAACAGGTGTCAAAGGGTAAGGGACAAAATCTTCAACTTCAAACTCTCTGTCTGCATGTCTTTCTGTCTCTCCCTCTCTTCCTCTCCAGAGTCTGTCAGGCTGGTTAATGGGACTAATCTGTGTTCAGGCAGACTGGAGGTGAAGTCTAACCAGTTGTGGTCCTCAGTGTGTGAAGATGACTTTAACCAGCAGGATGCAGAGGTGGTCTGTAGGGAGCTTGGCTGTGGGGCTCCTTCAGTCCTCCAGGGTGTGCTGTATAAAGAAGCAGGGCCCCCAGTGTGGTCAAAAAGAGTTCCAGTGTAAAGGCAATGAGTCTGCTCTTCTGGACTGTCAGATTGAAAGCTCAGGCTCAGCTAGAGACACCTGCTCATCTGGCAAAGCAGTTGAACTCACCTGCTCAGGTAGGAGAGGAGCTGCAGCTTTGTTTCATTTTGAGTTTCAATTTTAATAAATTTTATTTCATCTATTTTTAATAATTATTCTTGTCTACCCAGAGCCCGATAATGTCCGGTTAGCGGGAGGATCCAGTCGCTGTGCTGGTGAACTGGAAGTGAGACAACAGGGAGAGTGGGAAAAGGTGGACGACCAAACGTCTGAATGGAATCTAAAGACAGCAGATGTTGTGTGTAAACAACTGGACTGTGGCTCTGCTGTTTCGACAGGGCGAAAAACAATTAACTGGTACAGAACAATATGGGGGATTAGATCAGCTTGTCTTCAGTCCGAGTCTCCAGTTAGAGAATGTGTATTTACATCACTTGACACTTCACTTTCCAACCTGGAGATCAAGTGCTCAGGTAACTCCTGGAATACATCAACTATAACAATAATCCTTCTTAGTCTTTCATTAGTCTTTTCTTTATTTGGTGACAGTTTTGTCCAAAGTAACATACAAATGAGATACCATCCAAGCCACAGTGGATCAAGGATAAGTCATACAGAATAAGTTCTTTTAAGCTGAGTTTTGCATTCCAGGACCATGCAGCAAGGCAAACATGTATAGTAATGAAAAGGCAGCATTGAGTTAGATGAGTTATTGAGCCACCAAGAGAGCACACAGCAGAAAAGTTTGGACTAAGACTTCTTCCTTCATTGTGAGGTGCCCGTGGGTCTAATTGTCCCCCTTGAGTGGCATACCTCATCACATAAAACATAAAACTTAATATTTATAATACTTCTGTTATACAAAACAGAAGGCCTGACTGGGCTCACCAGTTCAGTCAAGACAGAGGGGTTGTGTAGTGGGAAGGAAAGACCTGGGTATCATCAGCATAGCAGTGGTAAGAGAAGTGAGAGTCAGTTAGACAAACAGCTATCTTTACTTGGGTGTCCCCAAGTAAAGATTTGCATAGTCAAATCAGAATTGTCAAGGCTCATCATGTGTTAATCTTGGGAAGCTGTAGAGCTGCAGTGTCTATTCATCAGTCAGTGTAATTTACACTGTACATTTACAGCTATAGTAAGGTGTATTGTTGACCGTTTTCTCTCTGCTCTGCTCGCCTGAATCAGAATTATCATAGACTGTAGGACCAATTCATTGTATTGTAATGTTTTATTTTGCGTTGCTCTAAATTCAATTTTCAAATTCAAATTCTCTGTCCACGTGTTTCTATGTCTCTTACTGTCTTCCTCTTCAGAATCTGTCAGGCTGGTTAATAGGACTAGTCTGTGTTCAGGCAGACTGGAGGTGAAGTCTAACCAGTCGTGGGTCTCAGTGTGTGAAGATGACTTTGACCAGCAGGATTCAGAGGTGGTCTGTAGGGAGCTTGGCTGTGGGGCTCCTTCAATCCTCCAGGGGGCGCTCTATGGAGGGGTAGAGGTGCCAGTGTGGTCAAAAGAGTTCCAGTGTGGAGGCCATGAGTCTGCTCTCCAGGACTGTGGAAGCTCAGGCTCAGCTAGAGACACCTGCTCATCTGGCAAATCAGTTGAACTCACCTGCTCAGGTAGGAGAGGAGCTGCAGCTTTGATTTGGTGTAATCTCTGTTGTAATGCAAGTTACTTTACTTTAACTAATTACTCTCTTGTATCTGTTCAGAGCCTGATGACGTCCGGTTGGTTGGAGGAGCCAGCCGCTGTATCGGTAGACTTGAGATGAAACGGAACGGAGAGTGGAGACCAGTGGCTGATCCCTCCTCTAACTGGGACCTGATGTCAGCAGCTTTAGTGTGCAGGCAGCTGGACTGTGGCTCTGCTCTTTCAACAGAAAGAAGAGAGGATTTGCACAGACAAGAAGCATTGATAATTGCATCTTACTGCGGTCCATCTGAGTCTTCAATCAGAGAATGTGCATTCTTATCGCCCCAGACTCGTTATCATAGGTCCATTCGTAGTCTGGAAGTCATCTGTTCAGGTAACACCATCAATGACATCAACTTTAACAAGAATCCTTATAAACTCTTTTTTGTATGTTTATGTTTCATTCATGTACTCTGAATAAGATGTATATGACTCCATTATCCATGTCTAATGTTGAGCTTCAACTTAATGCGAGAAACAACAGGGAATCAGTGTACAGAAGTGAAATGTTTTGGCTAATGAAGACCAAACATACAACCATGATTTGGACCATCAGAAGGTTTACTGTGCATGTGAGAAGCCCTGTCAGGAGGGGATTACAGTGAGGTGTGATGACCTGTAAAAGCAGTTGAGTGTCATATTCTGATATTTATGATGTTATACACTGCAGTGATGTTGAGCTGAACAGGCCTTTCTGGGATGACCAATAGTTCAGACAAGACAGTTGGGTTGTGTGGTGGGAAGGACAGATATAGCTGGGTATCATAAGCATAGCACAAACAGCTAGGGGTGTCCCCGACTAAAGATTTACATAGTCGACTCAGAATTGTTCAGTCTCATCATGTGTTTATCTTGGGAAGCTGCAGATCTGCAGTCTCTATTCATTAGTGACTGAAACTGCTCTGCTCGCCTACCATTCACTTATCTACTTTATATAGGCTTCGCCCTCTGAGGCTATCGCTATTAGTTACCCCTACACGACACTGAGAAAAGCTTGTGTACGCCCACCCGCAGTGTGGGTCTCTCTTACATCTTCACCCTGTGTATATACAACGGTGAGACCTGTCCATTAGCTTCCATTTTTATTCAGCTCTGGGCCGTTTAAAGAGCACAAGATCACCAGCTAGGGATGTGTTCTAGCAAGCCGGCCCCGGCTGGATAATTTTGCCGTTCATGACGGTGGCGGCCCACCCATTCTCTGGGCGAAGCCCATGACCTGCTATTACCGGAATAGCAGGAGTCGGATGACTCCGCTCTTTCCGTTTGCGGGTCTCCCAGCGGCTCCCCCTTCCCTCCTTCCAAATTCCAGTGGACACTGGCCTACACGTGGCTGAGTCCAGTCTTTAGAGAGCTTGTTGGATTTTACCATCACGGTCTCTGACACCACTTCTCTTCAATCCATTGACCGCCTTGTGAGCTCCACCCCACCATTCAGCGGTTTGCTGCCCATTGTCATCTGGTTGTCCCCACAGTCCAAGAGCTTGTCCCACTGGATAAAAT
This sequence comes from Lepomis macrochirus, assembly GCA_024633595.2. Taxonomy (NCBI): domain Eukaryota; kingdom Metazoa; phylum Chordata; class Actinopteri; order Centrarchiformes; family Centrarchidae; genus Lepomis; species Lepomis macrochirus. The sequence goes on from JALXJV020000009.1 coordinate 3,135,200, forward strand.
AGCTGGTGTTCTCACTTTCAGCTTGCTGTTTAAGTGAGATCCATCTGGTTGTGCTTCTGTCCCATCAAGCAGTACCATGACAGTGCTGCTATGGATCCGAGGGTTTTCTGGGCTCCTGTCTTCACCTATTTTCCAGTCACTAAGGTGGAGGGTTTCACGGATCTTGGGTTTCCTCAAGTCCAACCCTCTGGTAGCCAACCTCACAGCCTTCCATGGCGTGAAGCCAGGACAGACAGCTGCTGGATGGCTCGCTGTCCTGGCCTCCCTGCGCAATGGGTGGCTTGTATCGCTGACAAATCCCACCAATGTGCTTTCCAGAAACACTACAGCTCTGAGAGCATCCTCCTTCATGAAGCTAGCAGCCAACTCCACCACCATGGCCGAGGAGGAGAAGGAAAAGATCAGCAAGGAGGCCAGCTCACGTACTCTGCCGCTTCGGTTGTCACAGCTGCTCAGATTGGCATCCCCGCCTGAGGCTCTGCAGGCTACTATATACTTTTCCCCCAGTTCATCTCATCCCAGGCCTCCTGGATTGCCTGCAAGATTGGGGCTTGCCGGAGATCCTAATAGGTGCGAAGCGCATGGGTGTGTTCTGGTGGTCTAGGTCTGTCACAAGAGGTGGTTTGCACCATCCAAACGTCGAGAGCCGCCTCCACTCATTCCTCTTTCGCCGCCAAATTGTGAGGGTTCAAAATCTGGTGTTTGGACCAGGGGTTGGACTCAGTGGCCCGTCCGCTGCCTGGGGTGTTTTCGTTCCTATAGTTGCTGATGGACAAAGGTCTGGCATTCAGTATGGTTAAGGCCTATGCTGCTGCCATTTCGTCCTGTCATGAAGGGTTCGGTGACAGGACGGTGTTTGATCACCCGCTGGTGAAGAGTTTCCGGAAGGGGGTGCCCCCCATCCTGTCCCCGGCCTATTACGCATAGGACGGTTTGCCTCTACCATATCCCACCATCAGTGGTTGCGCGCACGCCACGAGGGATGACTGATCTTGCTTCACCTCTAATAAAAGCTTCTTTCTTTTCACATTTTTATTTACAGCATTACATGTTGATATATTATAATAGGCTGTATATTAAGTTATTGGGATAGAAACAGTAATCATCACCCTATATGGCAAAAATGATATGATCCATCAGTTCAACAGAGATTAGTAGTTAAATCAGCTCCTCTTCTTGATGAATCGATTTTTTGCCTATTCAGGATTAGCCCTAAAAACAGCATTTTATATTGGAGCCGAGATGTGTTCACACAGGTATTGTACCATCCACAGTTGTTGGCAAAGGATAGATGGGCAGTTCTTTCATTGCTGCTTGTTATTTCTCAAAAATTGTGTTTGCAAAATTTCTGAAGCTGTGCTGAAGATATTGAGCTTGACTGAGTCAGAGCAAGGATTGCAAAGTGAGTGCATGAGCAGTGATTTACAGACTGCTCCTAGCTCTGATTGGTTGTTTTGTCGAGGGAGCGGTTGATTCTTGCAAATGGCATTAGGAGCAGTATGAGGAGTTAGAGTAATCTTTTCATTTCATCCTACACACTCAGATAGGTTTTGTCGATAGATGAGAGATGATGCAAGAAAGGTATCATTGTTTTTCACTTAATGTTCAAATTCAGTCTGTCTTCAATGTTTTTCAGGACCTGTCAGGCTGGTTAATAGGACTAGTCCGTGTTCAGGCAGACTAGAGGTGAAGTCTTACCAGTTCTGGTCCTCAGTGTGTGAAGATGACTTTGACCTGCAGGATGCAAAGGTGGTCTGTAGGGAGCTTGGCTGTGGGGCTCCTTCAGCCCTCCAGGGGGCACTGTATGGAGAAGCAGGGCCCCCAGTGTGGTCAAAAACGTTCCAGTGTGGAGGCCATGAGTCTGCTCTCCGGGACTGTGGAAGCTCAGGCTCAGCTAGAGACACCTGCTCATCTGGCAAATCTGTTGAACTCACCTGCTCAGGTAGGAGAGGAGCTGCAGCTTCGATTTGGTGGAATCTCTATTGTAATACAAGTTACATTTTAATGCATTGTTAATGCAAGTTGCATTTAATGCAAGTTCTTTACTTCTTTAACTAATTACTCTCTTGTATCTGTTCAGAGCCTGATGACATCCGGTTGGTTGGAGGAGCCAACCGCTGTGTCGGTAGACTTCAGATGAAACACAAGGGAGAGTGGAGACCAGTGGCTGATCCCTCCTCTGTCTGGGACCTGATGTCAGCAGCTTTAGTATGCAGGCAGCTGGACTGTGGCTCTGCTCTTTCAACAGGAAGAAGAGAGGAATTGCACAACCGCGAAGCATGGATAATTGCATCTTCCTGTGGTCCATCTGAATCTGCAATCAGAGAATGTGCATTTTTAGCACACAGGGCAGGTTATCATAGCTCCATTCGTAGTCTGGAAGTCACCTGCTCAGGTAACACCAACCTTAACATGAATCCTTATAAACTCCTTCTGTCTGTTCATTTTTCATTCAAGTCCTCTGAATAAGACGTAAATGACTCACACCACATTTCAGACGCTTTGCATAAGGTTTACTGTGCATGTAAGAAGCCCTATCAGGAGGGAATTACAGTGAGATGCGATGACCTGTACTAGAAGTTGAATGACATACTCAGTCACATAAAAGCTGATATTTATGATGTTATACACAACAGAGGGCCCGGCTGGGATCACCAATAGGTCAGTCAAGAAACTGGGGTTGTGCTGTTGGAAGGACAGAAATAGCTGAGTATCATCAGCATAGCAGTGCTAAGAGAGAAGAGAAAGTCGGTTAGAAAAACAGGTAGGGGTGTCCCTGACTTACTTAAGATTTACATAGTTAAATCAGAATTGTCAAGTCTCATATGTTAATCTTGAGAAGCTGCAGAGCTGCAGTCTATTCATTAGTCAGTGTAACTTACACTGTACATTTGCAGCAATACTGAGGTGCATTGTTGACCATTTTCTCTCTGCGCTTCTCACCTGCCCTTCACCAGTCTTATCTGGAGTTGTGCATGACTCCTAACAATTGCACGCACACTGCTGTACCTCACGGGTCTATTCAAAGTAATGTTTAAAAACAAGATATTTTTTGTCTTGTACATCAATGGTTATTAATGACACAAACTTCCCGCGAGGTGCACACGTAACTCTGCACAACACTGGCGCTTCTAATGTTCCATCTTTTTCTCTCTTCTACGACACACACAGGCTTCAGCACACATGCGTACTGTCACCCCTTTCTTAAAGGGGCTGTGTGTTACTTTTTAATAAATCAAATTTTCACTGCCTTATTTTCAGTGATCTCAAACCTCACTTACAAATGAAGCACACGCCTGGTTTCTCTGTTACTTGCATCTGCCTTCAGTCTGCTTTTAATTTGAGGACACTGGGTTGAATGCAACTCTGTACATGCTCCCGAGTCTCTCTCAGACTACAGCGATTACACGGCAGCTAACAAATGCAGTCCACTAAAACCATAAAACAACCAGCTCACAGCAAAACACAGACTCCATGCAAGGATACAAAAGAACAATAAAGGTTCAGGTGCTGAAGCCCATCAGACCAAACGAGATTCAGATGATGGTGAGTAAAAATACAGTGAGCATCAGAAAGGCTGAAGAAACACAGAGAGAATCATGTTAGCTTGTTGGCTTACACCGAGCAGTTGCTAACGTTATCCAGTGCCAAGATGTATCACTTTCCACATTACTTCACCAACTAACTCGACCCATGTTACAATCCTGTGTACCACCGGTATTATGTCAAAGTGTTGACTTAGCCTATAAGAGAGGATGTAACAGTAAAAAACAAAAAATATGAGGCAGGCCAGCCAGCTAACGCTACATTAGCATGGACCTGCTGCTGTTTGCTTTGTAACGTTCAGTTTAGATTTAATGTCGTTCTACCGACACTCTGGTACACAGCTTCTCTACCTATCAGTCACTGTAACTAACAAGACCCACATAATATACAAAAAGGCAACAAAACGGTGTCAACAACATGGAGGAAGTGCCAGCCGCTGCAGTAATGTTACTTACTGTAACATGTGTGGACTTAACTGTTATAAATTGTGACAACAGTCTCGTTTGTAATATTCAATCTAACCCAATAACTGTTTTGTTATCATCCAGTACATGTAGCGGTGCTCACACTGCCAAGCCTTCAGTGAAAGATACACAGATATGATGATAATGATGACGATGATAGTAACTGAAAAGCAGGCAGGTGGGCTAACGCTGATGTAGCACATCGGCTAAATGCAGTAACTGTAACGTTATCATGGAACGAGCACGGATTAGTTCAACCTCAAGCTGATAAAATTATTACTGTAATGTTGCAGTGGGAGTTTACCAGTTTCCAACATGTTGTGTGAAGCTGTCTCTTTGTCTCCATATAGTTGCTTTCACACTGCCTTTTTTTCCTGGAGTATTGTAGTAGTAGTAGTGTCTCGCTGTGCTGAATGAATGTACAGAGCTGGTGTTGATCTGCCTCTGAGCAGGGAACGTTGAAGTAACAGAGCAGTAGTTACATACTGTAACTCCAGATTCTAAGAGTATAGTTGCAGCCCTCTAAAGGCTATCGCTATTAGGTTTACCTCTAAACGCACATGCGCGGCACTGAGAAAAGCTTGTCAGACACAGTCGCTGGGACGTCCACGAGGGTCGGCCAGCAGCAAGCAATCCAGTTGCTAGATGTCGTTAGCCGCAGCTAATGTGGAGCAATGTGAACACGCAGGGTCTCCCTGGTCGTTTTTCAGACATTTAAATTATTTTATTTTACAGTGATGAGTCTGACTACTCCCGTGGTTGTCTCTTGAGATCCAAACATAAAAGGTCATCAAGAAATTACCCCACAGACTCAATCTCAATGCAGTAACAGAAGTTATAAAAGTGATTTTCTTTCCTTTCATCCTACACATCCAAATTAGAGTTTTAGATTAGATTAGATTAGAGATGTTGCAACAAAGGCATCTTTGTTTTTCAACTTTCTTCAGGATCTGTCAGGCTGGTTAATGGGACTAGTCCATGTTCAGGCAAACTGGAGGTGAAGTCTAACCAGTTGTGGTCCTCAGTGTGTGAAGATGACTTTGACCAGCAGGATGCAGAGGTGGTCTGTAGGGAGCTTGGCTGTGGGGCTCCTTCAGTCCTCCAGGGGTGCTCTATGGAGAAGCAGGGCCCCCAGTGTGGTCAAAAGAGTTCCAGTGTGGAGGCAATGAGTCTGCTCTCCGGGACTGTGGAAGCTCAGGCTCAGCTAGAGACACCTGCTCATCTGGCAAATCTGTTGAACTCACCTGCTCAGGTAGGAGAGGAGCTGCAGCTTTGATTTGGTGGAATCTCTGTTGTAATGCAAGTTACTTTACTTCTTTAACTAATTACTCTCTTGTATATGTTCAGAGCCAGGTGACATTCGGTTGGTTGGAGGAGCCAGCCGCTGTGTCGGTAGACTTGAGATGAAACTAATTGGAGAGTGGAGACCAGTGGCTGATTCCTCCTCTGACTGGGACCTGATGTCAGCAGCTTTAGTGTGCAGGCAGCTGGACTGTGGCTCTGCTCTTTCAACAGAAAGAAGAGAGGATTTGCACAACCAAGAAGCATGGATAATAGCACCTTCCTGTGGTCCATCTCGGTCTACAATCAGAGAATGCGGATTGTTATGGCTCGGGTCTGATTCTAATACAAGGGTTCGTAGTCTGGAAGTCACCTGCTCAGGTAACACCATCAATGACAACAACTTTAACAGGAATCCTTAAACGATAGGGCTCCAGCAGCTTTGCTGCTTGGATCCCTAATTAGATTGCTTTTTCTGCTAGCACACTTATCTGCTCTGTACAGAGGAATATTAGAGCAACATGTGAAAAATTTATTTGAGTCCTCAGTTCAATCTCAGAATTCGGACTTTAAACTCAGAACTCAAATACATTTTTCACAAGTGGACTCACTTCTGTAGCCCATGAATAAAATGTCCTGTATTCTCCTTTGGAGAAATACATGTTTCATACAGCCAGTCAAATCAGATGAATCAAATGAGGTATGATGCATCCGTAATTCACTAATTCATTATTTAACACCGTACTCTTTACAGGTCACTGTGCAAGCGACTTTTTGCCCTAAATTATCCCCTGCTTTATTATCTATTTTACTCCAAATGTGACCATAATTTATCGAGTGTACATCATGCTGTATTGAAGCAGACTTGGAACTAGCGAATGAAACTAGAAACTCACAATGAAAATGTTTACTGAGGTAATAAATCAAGTTGAAAGTAGGAGCATTTTGTCATCAACTCCAATGCCTTCAGACTTCTTTTTAGATCTAGTAAAGCTGTCCGCTTCTAGCCATTAAGAAAAAAAGCAGGTTTAAGGCTCTTTGCATTGTCTTCACTTTCAGACCTGGAGCTTGCAGCTTAATATAAAGATTTAAAGCCATTTTCTGCCATGTCTCTGTAGGCCACTAGAGGACAAATGCCAAGACAAGAGGACAACGCTGAGCTGGATCACTTTAGTGGTTGTAGTGAACAGCCTGAACCAAGAATGCCCCTTGCCCCACAAGCAGAGGAGGTGAATGAATCACAAACACACCAAGCTGCTTCCCTTTGAATCTAAAGACCACAATTTATTATTCAAACACCATAATGGTGTCAGTCTCTACACTGTCCAGAGGAACAAACTGTCTCCAAAACCCATCATGAGCTATGAGGTTGCTATGATGAATAAAATCAAGGATGGCTCTTTGCTCAAAGGGGGCTGTCACACATTGTCAAATAAGTTGATATCCCAACGCTCTTATTATCAAGTCGGAAAGACGAAAGCTGCAGCCTTTCTCCCTTCAGTAACAACAGTGAGTGAGAAAAGGGAAGTGTAACATAACATACTTCCATCTGCAAAACACAGAGCTTAAAAATGCTACATGCAATATAATCAATAATGATTAAAAGAAAGTTTGATTGAACATCATATGACGATGAATGAAAGTCATCAATCTCATTGATACTGAATATGAATAAATTAAGATGATAATTCCATGGTAAAATAATTAATATGGGTAAAGTAAGGAGAATTAGGGTAAACAACTGTGCAAGAGGTCGCTGATTTTGGGTGATGACTATGAGTCAACAGCAGAGGCAGGGATGGAAAAGGAGAAGGAAAAGGACCAAACGTACACACCATATGACATACACATACACAAACACAGACAATTCCACCCAAAGACAACTTGAAGAGAGAATATATAAAGAGGAGTCGGAGACAGATTGGTGAAATGGTGGAGTTTGGAATTTGAACAGCAAACAACCAAAGAACACTTCATAGTTTTCTTCAGTGGATTTCAAAAGGTTGAGTAACAGAGGACAATCACGTCCAAACCAGCCAAAGAATTATTGGACACTGAAGTTTCTCTTGTTCAACTGCATCATGGACTGAACACATTCAGAGGCACTTTGAGGGCTTTGGAGAAAACCTCTACAGAGAGGATGCACCGACTGGGACAACTTCTGGCCTTCCCTCTCTCTCCAGAAAGAAGACAATAAAATAATCCAAGCTCATCTTTTTTAATCAGGTTTAATCATATTTTAATCAATTTTAATCAGTACAAGGTTTATGCTTGCCCTTGTTTAATTTTGCAATAAAAATGTTACTGCATTTAAAGTTTTAGGTCATTTTAGAATCAGTAGCTAGTTTTCTTTTAGCTTAAGTTACTTTTTTTTGGATAATGCACATTTGTTTCTTTTAGATTTTAATTGCGCTGCATGTTTTCTTAATGTGGAAATAAACCTTTCAAAAGCATTTTCATTTGTTTTTTAACTTGTGAGCTATATTTCAGAACATCTTTTAACAAATTATAATTATACGGTTATAAAAGATCAATACAGTTTTTTAAATTAGACTGTGACAGTTATGTTCCTCCTTTTAACCTAAATATCAACTCCCCAACAGGCTGCAGTGTTTGCTTACAGCAACTCGATTTACATTTGCAGGTCCTGCACATCTGAATGGCCAAATGGTTCGACCATACAATTTTCACCATAACTGCGGGTGTGAGTTAGCTGATGACTAGTATGAAATATGCTGTAATGATAATACATTTATTTATCATGTAAATACATATAAAAGGTTTCATTATTCATATTAGACAGTAAGTAGAGTGTTGTGTTGATCCCATTTAAGGGTCAACCATAGACCCCCTGGGCCTTGGACCAGGGTTATCTGCGCCCTTTGACCCTCCCTGACGACGGGTCTGGTTATCAATTAGCTTTCTGTTGACAAATGCCAAAGAGCGGTCTGTCATGTTAAGAGAGAAACCACACAAATTCTGATAAGGAAGTTTAAGGATGAAGAGGAAACTGTACATTTGACCGGCAGAACAGCTGCTATATGAGTATAAGATTAAGCCAGTAAATGCAGCTAGAATGCTCATTTGGACAACACACCAACTGGACATGGAGCACGTACTGGTGGTGTTCATGTTGCTCTGGAGCTCAGGTAGGACTTCGGTCTCACCCCATTGACTGCTGCTCAAACAGCAGTTTGGACTGACTGATATGAACTTTATTTAAACCAATATTTTAAATTAAAATCAAGCTAAGTTAGTAGAAAATGTGGGGAAGTGATAGGCTGGGAAGGGATCTTGGATCTGAAACATCTCTAAAGAGCTGTGATGAGACACAAACCAGCCATAGGTGTGTATGATTGGTTTTATCTTATTTAAATGTTCTTCTTTGGTTACCATGAATGCAATCATTTCCTTTGTTTCTCTTTTTGCAGAAAAAAATTTAAATACAAAACAACTGTTAAAATAAGATGCATCATTATAGAGTCAACAAAATAGGAAGTGACTATAATCAAATGTTAATTAAAATAAGCATTAATATGTTCTTTATATCGCTGGTTATAATAATAACACAGTATATAGTACAGTATATAATATAACAGAAACTGCTGAAACTGAACATAGTTTGGTTCAGAGTGCAGTTTGAACCCTTGAGTTTGTGAGCCTTCAATGTGTTTCTTGATTGTATCATAACTGTAGAAAACTGGGAAGAGTTGCTTCTCCTGCAACGTTTCTGTCTAGCCGGACAAATTCTAATGACACTCTTATTGATTTTTTGATGATTCTCCCCAGGTCTCCAGAATGAGGAAGATCACACTTTAAACGGTAAACAGAGAAAGTAGAAATATATTGAGATTTACATGAAATATTATTTTACCAATGAAACTCTTACCTGTGTTCAGACACTGATGATATCCGCTTGGTGGGAGGATCCAGCCGCTGTTCTGGTTTGCTGCAGGTGAAACGCCAGGGAGTTTGGAGAAACGAGGATGACCGTGGACTGGGACCTGAAGTTGGCAGATGACGTTTGTAGACATCTGGACTGTGGTGCTGTGGTTCAGGCTTCGTCAAGTTTACAAAAACCTTCATGGAGATTTGAACCTTCCTGTATTCATTTTAAATCTAGACCGAGCAAATGTTTCACAAAAAGGTCCTCACTTCTTCTGACCAGTTTGGAGATCATCTGCTCAGGTAACGCCATCTGTAGCTAAAAAACAGAGACACAATTCCCAGAAAGCTCAGAGACTGATAGGATTCAATTTAACAGCTGACTGCATTTGGTGTCATTAACAAAGTTAGAAATTAACATTAACACAGATGCTTTTTTTTAGGAATCTTTCCTAATATATATTCTACAGATTTTTATGTATTGTGTAACTTTTGGGCACCATAGTATATTTTCCTACAGTACATGTTTTACATCTTAGTCATCTATGTTATAATCTTGGGATGCGATATATCCACTAACTGATATTGATTTGAATTTGCTGTCTGATGTATCAACAAGAAAAAAGAAAATTATTATTATTATTATTCCCCAGGAAAGATGTAGGTCTGCATGTTGCTCTATATTGTAAAGTCTATCAAATGAAATGGTTAAACTTATATTAAGAAAAATTAAAATTTACAGTGTTAATCTGCCACTAAAGGAACTCTTATGTTGAAAAATGGCCACTTGAAGGAGAGGGTGAAAAGGTGGGTGGGACATGATGAATCTTACAAATGGCAATAAGACCAAAGAGATCTTGAGAGACACGTTAAATCTTGCCTTCTTTCTCACCTCTGTACACCCGGCCAATCCATGTGCGATTGTTACTTACAGCTTTACAATTCCAAGTTAAATTGGAACAAGTTACAAAAATTGTCAGATGTATCACTCTAAATTCTGAAGTTGGAAAGGCGTCAGGAGAGGGAGTTTCAGACACTGATCGACATCTTTACAAGCACTCAGTCGGAGGTAAAATATTACGTCTTTAGTAAATTTAGTAAAATATTACGCCCGCTGTTTACCATTGCAGATGTAGCAATGCCACATAACATAACATCTGTGACGTAATGTTCATTGCAACACACGCATAATTCACACAGCTGTCTCTTGATTTAAGTTAGAATTTCAACATTACTCAGAATGTAAAGACTGAATTCTTTTGTTGCAGCAGTGTCGGCTGCACTGGCCTGTGAGCTGACTGGCCGGCTGGCCCTTTAGCTGCACTCGGCTGCACTCAACTTTAAAGCACATTTTCGATCCGCCATCAATTTTCAAAATCTACACAGTTGATTTATCGCCTCACAACTTCTCAGAAGTGGATTTAGTGATGAAATAATGTGCAAGAATTGTGAAATATAAACCATTCTGGGACAAAGTGCAGGAAAGCTCAGGAACAATACTCAAAAACATGCACAGACAAACAAGGACTGACTGGCATACACTGTAGGACCACCTCATTATATTGTAGTTTTATTTTGCCATGCCCTATAAACTCAATTTTAATGTTCCAACTCTCTGTCTGCATGTCTTTCTGTGTCCCTCCCTCTCTTCCTCTTCAGAGTCTGTCAGGCTGGTTAATGGGACTAGTCTGTGTTCAGGCAGACTGGAGGTGAAGTCTAACCAGTCGTGGTCCTCAGTGTGTGAAGATGACTTTGACCAGCAGGATGCAGAGGTGGTCTGCAGGGAGCTTGGCTGTGGGGCTCCTTCAGTCCTCCAGGGGGGCGCTGTATGGAGGAGTGGAGGTGCCAATGTGGACTGAAGAGGTCCAGTGTGAAGGCAATGAGTCTGCTCTCCTGGACTGTCAGATTGAAAGCTCAGGCTCAGCTACAGACACCTGCTCATCTGGCAAAGCTGTTGAACTCACCTGCTCAGGTAGAAGAGGAGCTGCTGCTTTGTTTTGGTTTGAGTTTATATTTTAATAAATGTGATTTTATCTATTTTTAATAATTACTCTTGTCTGCCCAGAGCCCGATAATGTCCGGTTGGTGGGAGGATCCAGTCGCTGTGCTGGTGAACTGGAAGTGATACAACAGGGACGATGGAGAAAAGTTGACGACCAAACGTCTAACTGGAATCTAAAGACAGCAGATGTTGTGTGTAAACAACTGGACTGTGGCTCTGCTGTTTCAACAGGGCGGAGGACGATTAGCCATTACAGATCAATATGGGGGATCAGATCAGCTTGTCTTCAGTCTGAATCTGCAGTTAGAGAATGTTTATTTACAAAGCTTGAATCTTCACCTTCCAACCTGGAGATCAAGTGCTCAGGTAACTCCAGAAATACATCAACTATAACTATAATCCTTCTAAAGCTTTCATTAGTTTTTTCTTTATTGACGGTTTGGTCCACAGTAACAAACAATTAGTTACCATCCAAGCCACAGCAGATCAAGGACTAGTCATCAAGAATAAATTCTGTTAAGCTCAGTTTTACATTCCAGCTGTGTACCACATTGTTGCAGGACCATGCAGCAAGGCATACATGCATAGAAAATGAAAAGGCAGCCACAGATGCACACTGACGCCCCCCCTTTATAAAGAGTTATTAAAAGTGTCATTCTTTTCACATTTTTATCAACAGCACTATGTGTTGATATTAAGATCATAATAGGCTGTATATTAACTTATTGGCAGATAAACTGTTGTTCTATGTAAAATCAGAACTGGCCTGTAGCTGAAAAGAATGGGTAAAAGACAGGGATGTGGTGGGACTGAAATTCAGCTCAAGAATTTGAGACGGAAAGGCCTTGGGGCGAAAGATTACTAGTGTATATAGTCAATTTCATTGTGACAAAGACCTTCAAGAAACTTTTGTGACACCCGCCTCTTAAGTTTGTATAAGCAAACGCTGCTCTGAGCAAGACCACTCAGGCAAGCCTGAGTCAGTCAGAATTCTAAAATAGTCAAATACAATAAAAAATTACAATGCAGTCCCATAAAATAAAGCAGTGTGTATGTGTCTCACTGTTTCTGGTTCCATTGTTGAGGTTATCAAGAAATTCCCCTACAGCCTTCTTCAATGCAGCAACACAAGTTCTAAAAGTTGACATTTTCCCTACATGGTACACATCCAAAGAATTTTTGTAGCTGTCTGTTGTCATCATATAGGAATGTTTTATTTTGTGTTGCTCTAAACTCAGTTTCCTAATAGAAACTCTCTGTCTGCATGTTTTTCTGTCTCTCCCTGTCGTCCTCTTCAGGACCTGTCAGGCTGGTTAATAGGACTAGTCCGTGTTCAGGCAGACTGGAGGTGAAGTCTAACCAGTTGTGGTCCTCAATGTGTGAAGATGACTTTGACCTGCAGGATGCAGAGGTGGTCTGTAGGGAGCTTGGCTGTGGGGCTCCTTCAGTCCTCCAGGGGGCGCTCTATGGCGAGGCAGGGCTCCCAGTGTGGTCAAAAGAGTTTCAGTGTGGAGGCCATGAGTCTGCTCTCCGGGACTGCGGAAGCTCAGGCTCAGCTAGAGACACCTGCTCATCTGGCAAATCTGTTGAACTCACCTGCTCAGGTAGGAGAGGAGCTGCAGCTTTGATTTGGTGGAATCTCTGTTGTAATGCAAGTTACTTTACTTCCTTAACTAATTACTCTCTTGTATCTGTTCAGAACCTGATGACGTCCAGTTGGTTGGAGGAGCCAGCCGCTGTGTCGGCAGACTTGAGATGAAACGGAACGGAGAGTGGAGACCAGTGGCTGAGTACTTCTTTAACTGGAACCTGAAGTCCGCAGCTTTAGTTTGTAGGCAGCTGGACTGCGGCTCTGCAATTTCAACAGAAAGAGTTCAAAGTTATGATTTAGACAACCGAGAACCATGGATAATAGCACCTTCCTGTGGTTCGTCTGAGTTTGCAATCAGAGAATGTGATTTATTATCGCTGGAGTCTGATTCTAAGAGAAGGGTTCGAGGTCTGGAAGTCACCTGCTCAGGTAACGGCATCAGTGAAAACACAGGAATCCTTATAATCTCTTTCATGCCTGTTCATTTTTTAAACTAAATCCTCTGAATAAGATTTCAATTTATTCATTATCAGTGACTCCTGCTAATAAACAAACTTTCCTCTCAGTTGAAAATACAGAGCGTACAGATTTTTTTTTAAAACTGAACAACTTCATCTTCAAAAGCAAACTGCTGCATACCTGCTCATATACGAACTGACGTAATGATTGTAAATCTATTTCAGGGTTTTTGGAACAATTAATGACCATATTCGGGCTATAGGGTGGTGCTAGCTAGCTTTGTTAGCATGTTGCATCCATAATGTACGTCTGTGATATCAATTGTGATGCTTATTTTTTGCTCAGAACAACAGGAATAAATGACCACCCTACCGTTTACAGGTCACCATGCTAGCAACTTGTTAGTCACAAGGTAGCCACGCCTTAAATCATCCACTGCTTTATTATCTACTTTCCTCTAAATGGGACCGTATTTCACTAAATGAACATCATGCTGTGTTTAAGAAGACTTGAAACTAGAGAATGAAAACAGAAACTCATTAGGAAAATGTTTACTGAGATAATAAATCAAATGAGAAGTAGGAGCATTTTGTCGCCCTTAAAGCCATTTTCTGCCATCTCTCTGCAGGCCACTAGAGGACAAATGCCAATATGAGAGGACAACACTGAGCTCGATCACTTTGGTGGTTGTAGTGAACAGCCTGATTCAATAATGCTTCTTGCCCCACAACCAGAGGAGGTGAAGGAATCACAAACACACCAAGCTGTTTCCCTGTGAATCTAAAGACCACAATGTATTATTCAGACACCATAATGGTGTAAATCTGTAAACTGACTCCAAAACCTCTCATGAGCTACGAGATTCCTATGATGAAAAAAATAAAGGATGAGCTGGAATATACCCGGCTGTTTGCACAAAGGGGTCTCGGCTCTCACACACTGTCAAGTAAGTTGATATCCCAACGCTCTTATTATCATGTCGTAAAGAAGAAAGCTGCAGCCTTTCTCCCTTTAGTAACAACAGTGAGTGAGAAAAGGAAAGTGTAACATAACATACTTCCATCTGCAAAACACATAGCTTAAAAATGCTACATGCAATGTAATGGATAATGATTAAAAGAAAGTTTGATTGAACATCATATGACGATGATTGAAAATCAGCATATCTCAATGATAATGAACATGAATAAATTCAGATGATAATTTCATGGTAAAAGCAGAGGATAACCACGTCCAAACCAGCCAAAGAATTATTGGACACTGAAGTTTCTCTTCTTCAACTGCATCATGGACTGAAGACATTCAAAGGCACTCAAAAGGAGCTTTGGAGAAAGTTTCTACAAGATTCTTCAGCTCCGCAGTGAAGGGAGGAGGATTTACCTGCCAGGAGAACTTCTTCCCCTCCCTCTCTCTCCAAAAAGAAGACATCATAAATTACTCAACTACTATTACTCAAGCTTTTTTTAAATCATATTTTGAATTTTAAACATTTTAATCATTTTAATCAGTATATGTTGTATGCTTGCTGCCTTTGCTTAATTTTGCATTAAAAATATAACAACTGCATTTGAAGTACAAGTTGTAGACACTGAATTTATTTCTTCACTTAGGTAGTAATTCATTAAGTATAGTGTGTTTAACATCTTTAAAGCTCATATCGGTTGCTTTAGCCAAGAAATTAACTTATCCTCGGGGCCATTTTTCCTGGCTCACTATACATACTGAACAAAATGCAACACTTTTTTGCCCCCATTCATCATGAGCTGAACTCAGACATCTCAGACTTTCTCTGTGAACACAAAAGGCCTATTTCTGTCAAATATTGTTCACAAATCTGTCAAAATCTGTGTTAGTGAGCACTTCTCCTTTGCCGAGATAATCCCTCCACCTCACAGGTGTTGCATATCAAGATGGTGATCAGAAAGCATGGGTATTACACAGGTGTGCCTTAGACTGGCCACAATAAAAGGCCTTAGGCTGGCCACAATAAAAGGCCACTCAACAATGCGTGTTACATGGAAATCTTTATAAAATAAGGATGAAAAACCAAAACTGTCTTTCAGTAAGTTTACTTCACATTTGCAAATGGACTTGTGGGTTGTCACACATACGTCACTAGTTCGTTGCTAAAAATATGTTCTATACTGTAGGTTCCTGTTTTTCTCTGAAGACCTGCAGCCCAGGCCTTCCTATTCTGAGTACAACTGTCAGACCATGAAGCCATAAAGAACCAAAATCAAAGTTTCTCACTTTAATGTTAACAAAGAAATGAAAAAATCTAGCATTTTAAAATGATTTTTCTATTAAATACTCGTTAAAGTTACAGTGACTTAAAGTGATACAGGTTTTACATAGGGATTGTGGTAGAAGAGTTTGTAATGGAAAATATGGATGAACCGTGGTGAAATGGATGAAGCTGCAGGAGCAGTTTGACTTTACTAACGTACTGTGGCATGGCATCTTGTAAAGAGCAGCCTAGGATTTAAAAAATGCATTCTAGAAGAAAATGACAATCAGTGCAAATGAACTAAACCTAGGGTGATGTGATACTGTAAAAACATTCAAAGCAGGCCTACAGCACTTTTAAATGGGATAAAGTGATAATATAAAATATTAAACCCCTTCAGGCTCCCCAAAGAGCAGAACACAGTCATGTTCCAGTAATTAAATGGTGCTGCAGTACCTGAAATGTAACAAATGAAAATGTAATGGTGGCGCAATAGATAAGATGCCTGCCTTGGTGTGAGACCGGTTCAATCCCACTGTGACCATCCACCATTGTGTCCCTGAGCAAGACACTAACCCTCGGCTCCAGAGGAGACTCTGAGATGTATAGCAATGTAAGTGGCTTGACTAAAGTATCAGATAAGATGAATAAATGTAATGGATTTTCATGTAAAAACATCATGAGGAGACAGATGTCAGTTTATCATGTTATCAATTAGGATTCTGTTAAGAGTTGGCAGTCCTTTAAGCAAAAAACCACAGGGAGCCTGATAAGGAAGTTTGAAGATGAAGAGGAAACTGCACATCTGACGAGCATTGGAGAGCTATAACAGAGAATAAGATTAAGCCGGTAAATGAGGAAGCTAGAGTGACAGGTTCATTTGGACAACACACCAACTGGACATGGATCACGTACTGGTGGTTTTCATGTTGCTCTGGAGCTCAGGTAGGACTTCCGTCTCTTTGACCTCATTGACTGCTGCTCACACAGCATGAGTTTGGACTGACTGGCATGAACTTTATTTAAACCAATATTTTAAATTAATATCAAAGCAAGGTCATGAGAAATTTGGGGAAGTGACAGGCTAAGGAAGGGAGCTTGGATTAAAATCTCAGACATCTCTAGAGAGCGGTGATGAACCTATAGGATGATTGATGTGTATATATATATGTATGTGTGTGTGTATAAATTAATGCATCTTATTTAAATGTAATGTGTTGTTTGATAACTCTGATGAAAGTTACAAGACACAAAACTTCTACTCCCCCAAATGGCCCTTAAAAGAAGCGATGACTGGCCAAGATGTCCTCACTTTCAAGGTGTAAAAATCAGATTAATCCTCATAAAAGTAGAATCCACAGTTTTGTCTTCCTTGTGAAGACACAGCTTTGACCCTCATATTATGAATGATTCAGGCAGTGTATGGAACTAAATCAGGGCCAAAGGTTTTGCTAATTCGAAAAAATAAATTGTAATAGAAAAACTTAAATTGAAGTTTTGGTTTTTCACTTGAAAAATACAACCATGTATTCAAACCTTAAAATAACTGTACCAATATTTTGTCAGTTTACATAAAATGTTGATTTAATTCTGTAATTGTTTTGAATTATTCATTTAAATTTCACTTTTATATATTTGAGGACTTGTTTTTTTACTTCCACATTTATGTTTTCAGAATCAAAGCTCTTTTTTCTTAGAAGTTCACTTTTTCTCAGTTTCAGATCTGTTATTCAGTTTTAGATCAGTTTTGCAGAAGTAGGATGGCAAAATATGTTGTTTCCTAAGCAACTACAAAGCCTGGTAAAAATTTCCCTACTAGCGTCATGCATTGCATGGGTGTAGGACAGTGAAACGGCCCATGCATGAATGTGGCCTTCCCATAATGCAGTGCTACAGTAGGAGAACTACTTTCTTAAAGTGTTGCTGCTGAACTGCACAATCTGGCACAGTGTATTGCTCTTATAGTCTGGTGCCACGTCTTGTCCGAAACAGCTTTTAAAATTCAACTTTGTCACTGGCATCAGTTTGTTTCCTACCAATATCACAGACAGTATATGGTGGATAGAAAGCGCCGAGTCACAGTTCATGCCTACATTTCCTGAAGGCAACATGACTGAGGAGAGTCTTCAGCGCATCTCAGTTGAAGCCCCCACGATACATCGGTGCCAAAAGTCTAAAACTGAAAAAAATAAAATGTAAAAATGGATATTTTCAAGCAAAGTTCAAGTAGCTCATAACTCTAATTAAACTTAATGTTTTGGTAATGTACTTGGTTACATTCCACCAACATTATGTAGGCTACTGATTACCATGAATGCACTCATTTCTTTTGATTTCAAATACAAAACATAACAACTGCTAAAATATGATGCTTCATTATAGAGTCAACTAAATCGGAAGTGATTATAATCAAATGTTAATTAAAATAAGAATTAACATATTTATATCTAAATGTGCCTGTTAAGGTAATGAAACAAATATTCAATGTAACATGAGTAAAACTTTGCAGGTCTTTGACTTTTTTTTAAGGATGAGTACTTTTCCTCTCTGAGATGTTCCTTGACTTTACCTTCTTCTCTTGAAGTCTCTGCTGAAAGTCACTATAGTTTGGGTCAGATTGAATTTTGAACTACGAGTTTGTGATCAATCACTCAGTTATATCATAACTCTGTAGAAAACTGTGAAGAGTTTCTTCTGCAAGTCTTCTGCCTAATCTGTCCAGAGCAGGACAAATCATAATGATAATAACTTTTCTTGATATTTTTTCATGATTCTCTCCAGGTCTCCAGAAAGAGGAAGATGACACTTTAAAAGGTAAACAGAGAAAGTAGAAATATTTCAAGATTTGCACAAGAGATTATTTTACCAATGAAACTCTTATCTGTGTTCAGAGACTGGTAACATCCGCTTGGTTGGAGGATCCAGCCGCTGTTCTGGTTTGCTGCAGGTGAAACGCAAGGGAGTTTGGAGAGAAGTATCTGACATGGAGTGGGACCTGAAGTTAGCAGATGAAGTTTGTAGACAGCTGGACTGTGGTTCTGTGGTTCAGGCTTCATCAAGATCACCTGAATCTTCATATCCATGGAGGATCCCATCTTCCTGTCTTAACTCTAAATCTAGACCGAGGAAATGTTTGACAAAGAGGTCCACGATTCCTGCTGAAGTTTTGGAGATCACCTGCTCAGGTAACACAATCTGCAGCCAAAAAAAAAGCAAGCTTATAGACTGATAGGATTGCATCTTGCTATTATATTCTGCTCATTTTTGTTTATTGTGTGATTTCTGGGCACCATAGTATATTTTACTATTGTACATTTTTTACATTTTGGTCATCTCTGTAATATTATTGGGTGGCGGTATTTCCACTAACTGATACTGATTTGAATTTGCTATCTGATGTGGCAACCAGATCAACTGTGTGTATAACACAGAAAAAGTATTATTATTATTATTATTATTATTATTATTACTATTATTATTATTATTACTATTATTATTATTATTATTATTATTATTATTATTATTACTAGTAGTAGTAGTAGTAGTAGTAGTAGTAGTAGTAGTAGTAGTAGTAGTATTAGATAAAATTTTCCAGGAAAACTTTGATTTTACATTTGTCACATCACTTTTTACTCTGGTTTGAGGTTCATGCATTGCTGAAATTCTGTACACTTTCTGGCCAAGAACACCATCAGTGTCAAAACCTGCAGCAGGAATGGATAGTCTCCTCCTGTCATAGTGGTAATCAACACTTTCAGATGTTCAAATGGCCTCTTTGTTCATCTGCATGTTGCCTTATATTTTAAAGTCTATCTGATGAAATAGTTGGACCTATGTTAAGACTGGTATGTTTGAAATCCAGTGTTGTTCTGCTACTAAAGGAACTCAAATCTGTTCAAAACGGCCACTTGAAGGGGCTGAAAAGCTGGGTGGGATATGATATGATGAATTTTTTCAAATGGGAATAAGGATAAAAGAAGTAGTAGCATAAGGAACTAACAAAGAGAACTTGAGAGACATGTCAGATATCTCACCTCTGTACACCCGCTTCCAAAGTTAAATTGGAACAAGTTACAAAGATTGTCAAGGGTAGCCCCCCAAATTCTGACGTTGTCAAGGTGTGATGCGAAGGGGTTTCAGACACTGATCTACATCCCAACAAGCACTCAGTTTGAGGCAAACTATGATGTCTTTCAAGTTGACACAACAGGTATCAAACAGTAAGGGACACACAAAGTCTGAACAATCAGGGAAATGCATGAAATAATGCATTAGTAGAGGAACAGTTAGAAAAAACTGCAATGTATTGTAATGTTTTATCTTGTTTTACTCTAAACTCAATTTTCAACTTCAAACTCTCTGTCTGCATGTCTTTCTGTCCCTCCCTCTCTTCCTCTTCAGAGTCTGTCAGGCTGGTTAATGGGACTAGTCTGTGTTCAGGCAGACTGGAGGTGAAGTCTAACCAGTCGTGGTCCTCAGTGTGTGAAAATGACTTTAACCAGCAGGATGCAGAGGTGGTCTGTAGGGAGCTTGGCTGTGGGGCTCCTTCAGTCCTCCAGGGGGCGCTGTATGGAGGAGTGGAGGTGCCAATGTGGACTGAAGAGGTCCAGTGTGAAGGCAATGAGTCTGCTCTCCTGGACTGTCAGATTGAAAGCTCAGGCTCAGCTACAGACACCTGCTCATCTGGCAAAGCAGTTGAACTCACCTGTTCAGGTAGAAGTGGAGCTGCTGCTTTGTTTTGTTTTGATTTTATATTTTAATAAATGTGATTTTATCTATTTTTAATAATTACTCTTGTCTGCCCAGAGCCCGATAATGTCCGGTTGGTGGGAGGATCCAGTCGCTGTGCTGGTGAACTGGAAGTGAAACAAAAGGGAGAGTGGAGAAATTGTGGACTGACCAAACGTCTGACTGGAATCTAAAGACAGCAGATGTTGTGTGTAAACAACTGGACTGTGGCTCTGCTGTTTCGACAGGGCTAAAAAACATTTAACTGGTACAGATCAATATGGCGGATCAGATCAACTTGCCTTCAGTCCGTGTCTGCAGTTAGGGAATGTGTGTTTACATCGCTTGGCCTTTCACTTTCCAACCTGGTGATCACGTGCTCAGGTAAATCCAGACACACATCAACTATAACAATAATCTTTCTTAGTCTTTCATTAGTCTTTTCTTTATTTGATGACGGTTTTGCCCAAAGTAACAAATGAGGTACCATCCAAGCCACAGCAGATCAAGGAGAAGTCATTAAGAATCAGTTCTGTTAAGCTCAGTTTTACATTCCCCCTGTGTGCCACATTGTTGCAGGCCCATGCAGCAAGGCATACATGCATAGAAAACAAAAAGCAGCATTGAGTTAGATGACTTATTCAGGCACTAATGGAGCACACAGCAGATTATTATTATTATTCACTGGCTTATTGTAGATAATGAGAAGGCTCATAAACCTGAAAAGGGGTGTTACAGCAGGGGAGAACTCTGTTAGTGGCATGAATTAGTGACTGAAACTTTATGCTAGCAACAACAGGGAGTCAGTGAAATGTTTTTGCTAATGAAGAGCAAACATATCACCACATTTTGGACCATCTACAGAGTTTGTACTGTGCATGTGAGAAGCCCTGTCAGGAGGGCATTACAGCAGTCAAGTTGTGAGATGACCTGTACAAGGAGTTGAGTAGCATACCTGATCGATTCTGATTCTTGAGATAAGGGAATAAAACTGTTTAAGATCTGATTTATTATTTTAAGTTTTTATTTTAAATACTACATTCCTTTCTGCTGGGTATATCAAATTGATGTACCGTTATAGACAAAGGTCTCAACTAACAAACCATGCAAGGGAACAGGTTTTTATGAAAACACTTTTATGAAAATTGACACTTCATAAGTTAATTTGTGTCAACTCTGTCAGACACATCAAAAAGCATGGTATTTTAATTTGATAATTATAACAAGGCTGTGAAGTCCTCAAGTACATAATAATGGTGTTTAGTAACATGTTTAAGTAACAATATGAATTATATACATTTGGGCCACTATAACAATAATTGGGTCTGGGCCACCCAGACTGACACCAACCCCATCAGCTTGAATGTCAACTCCGTCAGACATGACCTGACGGAGTTGACATCTGATGGAGTTGACAAAATGAAATGTTTTTTCATCTTGGATGAAAGGATGTGTTCTACAGGTGTTCACACATCGTATACATTGTTGTTGGCAAAGGAAAGATGGGCAGTTCTTTTATTTCTGCTGGTTGTTTCTCTGAAATTTTATTTGCAAGATTTGCAAAGCTGTGGTGAAGATATTGAGCTTGACTGAGTGAGAACAAAGAGTGGGGACAGAACAGTGCATGCAGGAGCAGTGACTGACAAGACTGCCCCTGGCTCTGATTGTTTGTTTTGACCAGGGAGCGGTGGATTCTTTCAAATGGCATTAGGAGCAGTAGGAAGAGCCAGAGCAACCTGATATTCTTCTACAGAGAATCGGTCTTTTGTTTTTACATAAAAGTTACCTACACTGACCTCTAGAGAATGCACAATGAAAATCCTGGCAGAACTGGCCTGTAGATTAAAAAAATTGGTAGGGTAAAAGTTTCAATTCTTTAATTTTACAGTGATGAATCTCTGAAGAAATTCCCCTACAGCCTTCCTCAATGTAGTAACACAAGTTATAAGATCTATAAAGTTAAAGATGACCTTTTGTTTATCCTACACATCAAACTAGTTTTTGACGAGAGATGACGTAAATGTTTTTCATTTAAAATTCAAATTCTGTTTTCTGTCTCTTTCTTCAGGACCTGTCAGGCTGGTTAATGGGACTAGTCTGTGTTCAGGCAGACTGGAGGTGAAGTTTAACCAGTCGTGGTCCTCAGTGTGTGAAGATGACTTTGACCTGCAAGATGCAGAGGTGGTCTGTAGGGAGCTTGGATGTGGGGCTCCTTCAGTCCTCCAGGGGCGCTGTATGGAGAAGCAGGGTCCCCAGTGTGGTCAAAACAGTTCCAGTGTGAAGGCAAAGAGTCATCTCTTCTGGACTGTGGAAGCTCAGGCTCAGCTAGAGACACCTGCTCATCTGGCAAATCTGTTGAACTCACCTGCTCAGGTAGGAGAGGAGCTGCAGCTTTGATTTGGTGTAATCTCTGTTGTAATGCAAGTTACTTTACTTCTTTAACTTATTAGTCTCTTGTATCTGTTCAGAGCCTGATGACGTCCGGTTGGTGGGAGGATCCAGCAGCTGTTCTGGTTTGCTGCAGGTGAAACACCAGGGAGATTGGAGAGAAATATATGACCATGGCTGGGACCTGAAGTTAGCAGATGAAGTTTGTAGACAGCTGGACTGTGGTTCTGTGGTTCAGGCTTCGTCAAGATCACCTGAATCTTCATATCCATGGAGGATCCCATCTTCCTGTCTAAAATCTAAATCTAGACCGAGGAAATGTTTGACAAAAAGGTCCACGATTCCTGCTGAAGTTTTGGAGATCACCTGCTCAGGTAACACAATCTGTAGCCAAAAAAAAAGCAAGCTCATAGACTGATAGGATTGCATCATGCTATTATATTCTGCTCATTTTTGTTTATTGTGTGATTTCCGGGCACCATAGTATATTTTACTATTGTACATTTTTCACATTTTGGTCATCTCTGTAATATTATTGGGTGGCGGTATTTCCACTAACTGATACTGATTTGAATTTGCTATCTGATGTGTCAACCAGACCAACTGTGTGTATAACACAGAAAAAGTATTATTATTATTATTATTATTATTATTATTATTATTATTATTATTAGTAGTAGTAGTAGTAGTAGTAGTAGTAGTAGATAATATTCCCCAGGAAAACTTTGATTTTACATTTGTCACATCACTTTTTACTCTGGTTTGAGGTTCATGCATTGTTGAAATTCTGTACACTTTCTGGCCAAGAACACCATCAGTGTCAAAACCTGCAGCAGGAATGGATAGTCTCCTCCTGTCATAGTGGTAATCAACACTTTCAGATGTTCAAATGGCCTCTTTGTTCATCTGCATGTTGCCTTATATTTTAAAGTCTATCTGATGAAATAGTTGGGTCTTTGTTAAGACTGGTATGTTTGAAATCCAGTGTTGTTCTGCTACTAAAGTAACTCATATCTGTTCAAAACGGCCACTTGAAGGGGCTGAAAAGCTGGGTGGGATATGATATGATGAATTTTTTTCAAATGGGAATAAGGATAAGAGAAGTAGTAGCATAAGGAACTAACAAAGAGAACTTGAGAGACATGTCAGATATCTCACCTCTGTACACCCGCTTTAGAATTATAAGTTAAATTGGAACAAGTTACAAAGATTGTCAAGGGTAGCCCCCCAAATTCTGACGTTGTCAAGGTGTGATGCGAAGGGGTTTCAGACACTGATCTACATCCCAACAAGCACTCAGTTTGAGGCAAACTATGACGTCTTTCAAGTTGACACAACAGGTATCAAACAGTAAGGGACACACAAAGTCTGAACAATCAGGGAAATGCATGAAAAAATGCATTAGTAGAGGAACAGTTAGAAAAAACTGCAATGTATTGTAATGTTTTATCTTGTGTTGCTCTAAACTCAATTTTCAACTTCAAACTCTCTGTCTGCATGTCTTTCTGTGTCCCTCCCTCTCTTCCTCTCCAGAGTCTGTCAGGCTGGTTAATGGGACTAGTCTGTGTTCAGGCAGACTGGAGGTGAAGTCTAACCAGTCGTGGTCCTCAGTGTGTGAAGATGACTTTAACCAGCAGGATGCAGAGGTGGTCTGCAGGGAGCTTGGCTGTGGGGCTCCTTCAGTCCTCCAGGGGGCGCTGTATGGAGGAGTGGAGGTGCCAATGTGGACTGAAGAGGTCCAGTGTGAAGGCAATGAGTCTGCTCTCCTGGACTGTCAGATTGAAAGCTCAGGCTCAGCTACAGACACCTGCTCATCTGGCAAAGCAGTTGAACTCACCTGTTCAGGTAGAAGTGGAGCTGCTGCTTTGTTTTGTTTTGATTTTATATTTTAATAAATGTGATTTTATCTATTTTTAATAATTACTCTTGTCTGCCCAGAGCCCGATAATGTCCGGTTGGTGGGAGGATCCAGTCGCTGTGCTGGTGAACTGGAAGTGAAACAAAAGGGAGAGTGGAGAATTGTGGACGACCAAACGTCTGACTGGAATCTAAAGACAGCAGATGTTGTGTGTAAACAACTGGACTGTGGCTCTGCTGTTTCGACAGGGCGAAAAACATTTAACTGGTACAGATCAATATGGCGGATCAGATCAACTTGCCTTCAGTCCGTGTCTGCAGTTAGGGAATGTGTGTTTACATCGCTTGGCCTTTCACTTTCCAACCTGGTGATCACGTGCTCAGGTAAATCCAGACACACATCAACTATAACAATAATCTTTCTTAGTCTTTCATTAGTCTTTTCTTTATTTGATGACGGTTTTGCCCAAAGTAACAAATGAGGTACCATCCAAGCCACAGCAGATCAAGGAGAAGTCATTAAGAATCAGTTCTGTTAAGCTCAGTTTTACATTCCCCCTGTGTGCCACATTGTTGCAGGCCCATGCAGCAAGGCATACATGCATAGAAAACAAAAAGCAGCATTGAGTTAGATGACTTATTCAGGCACTAATGGAGCACACAGCAGATTATTATTATTATTCACTGGCTTATTGTAGATAATGAGAAGGCTCATAAACCTGAAAAGGGGTGTTACAGCAGGGGAGAACTCTGTTAGTGGCATGAATTAGTGACTGAAACTTTATGCTAGCAACAACAGGGAGTCAGTGAAATGTTTTTGCTAATGAAGAGCAAACATATCACCACATTTTGGACCATCTACAGAGTTTGTACTGTGCATGTGAGAAGCCCTGTCAGGAGGGCATTACAGCAGTCAAGTTGTGAGATGACCTGTACAAGGAGTTGAGTAGCATACCTGATCGATTCTGATTCTTGAGATAAGGGAATAAAACTGTTTAAGATCTGATTTATTATTTTAAGTTTTTTATTTTAAATACTACATTCCTTTCTGCTGGGTATATCAAATTGATGTACCGTTATAGACAAAGGTCTCAACTAACAAACCATGCAAGGGAACAGGTTTTTATGAAAACACTTTTATGAAAATTGACACTTCATAAGTTAATTTGTGTCAACTCTGTCAGACACATCAAAAAGCATGGTATTTTAATTTGATAATTATAACAAGGCTGTGAAGTCCTCAAGTACATAATAATGGTGTTTAGTAACATGTTTAAGTAACAATATGAATTATATACATTTGGGCCACTATAACAATAATTGGGTCTGGGCCACCCAGACTGACACCAACCCCATCAGCTTGAATGTCAACTCCGTCAGACATGACCTGACGGAGTTGACATCTGATGGAGTTGACAAAATGAAATGTTTTTTCATCTTGGATGAAAGGATGTGTTCACAGGTGTTCACACATCGTATACATTGTTGTTGGCAAAGGAAAGATGGGCAGTTCTTTTATTTCTGCTGGTTGTTTCTCTGAAATTTTATTTGCAAGATTTGCAAAGCTGTGGTGAAGATATTGAGCTTGACTGAGTGAGAACAAAGAGTGGGGACAGAACAGTGCATGCAGGAGCAGTGACTGACAAGACTGCCCCTGGCTCTGATTGTTTGTTTTGACCAGGGAGCGGTGGATTCTTTCAAATGGCATTAGGAGCAGTAGGAAGAGCCAGAGCAACCTGATATTCTTCACAGAGAATCGGTCTTTTGTTTTTTACATAAAAAGTTACCTACACTGACCTCTAGAGAATGCACAATGAAAATCCTGGCAGAACTGGCCTGTAGATTAAAAAATTGGTAGGGTAAAAAGTTTCAATTCTTTAATTTTACAGTGATGAATCTCTGAAGAAATTCCCCTACAGCCTTCCTCAATGTAGTAACACAAGTTATAAGATCTATAAAGTTAAAAGATGACCTTTTTGTTTATCCTACACATCAAACTAGTTTTTGACGAGAGATGACGCAAATGTTTTTCATTTAAAATTCAAATTCTGTTTTCTGTCTCTTTCTTCAGGACCTGTCAGGCTGGTTAATGGGACTAGTCTGTGTTCAGGCAGACTGGAGGTGAAGTTTAACCAGTCAGTGGTCCTCAGTGTGTGAAGATGACTTTGACCTGCAAGATGCAGAGGTGGTCTGTAGGGAGCTTGGATGTGGGGCTCCTTCAGTCCTCCAGGGGGCGCTGTATGGAGAAGCAGGGTCCCCAGTGTGGTCAAAACAGTTCCAGTGTGAAGGCAAAGAGTCATCTCTTCTGGACTGTGGAAGCTCAGGCTCAGCTAGAGACACCTGCTCATCTGGCAAATCTGTTGAACTCACCTGCTCAGGTAGGAGAGGAGCTGCAGCTTTGATTTGGTGTAATCTCTGTTGTAATGCAAGTTACTTTACTTCTTTAACTTATTAGTCTCTTGTATCTGTTCAGAGCCTGATGACGTCCGGTTGGTGGGAGGATCCAGCCGCTGTTCTGGTTTGCTGCAGGTGAAACACCAGGGAGATTGGAGAGAAATATATGACCATGGCTGGGACCTGAAGTTAGCAGATGAAGTTTGTAGACAGCTGGACTGTGGTTCTGTGGTTCAGGCTTCGTCAAGATCACCTGAATCTTCATATCCATGGAGGATCCCATCTTCCTGTCTAAAATCTAAATCTAGACCGAGGAAATGTTTGACAAAAGGTCCACGATTCCTGCTGAAGTTTTGGAGATCACCTGCTCAGGTAACACAATCTGTAGCCAAAAAAAAAAGCAAGCTCATAGACTGATAGGATTGCATCATGCTATTATATTCTGCTCATTTTGTTTATTGTGTGATTTCCGGGCACCATAGTATATTTTACTATTGTACAT
This sequence comes from Lepomis macrochirus, assembly GCA_024633595.2. Lineage (NCBI taxonomy): Eukaryota > Metazoa > Chordata > Actinopteri > Centrarchiformes > Centrarchidae > Lepomis > Lepomis macrochirus. Next base: position 3,162,524 of record JALXJV020000009.1, read on the forward strand.
TTTTTCACATTTTGGTCATCTCTGTAATATTATTGGGTGGCGGTATTTCCACTAACTGATACTGATTTGAATTTGCTATCTGATGTGTCAACCAGACCAACTGTGTGTATAACACAGAAAAGTATTATTATTATTATTATTATTATTATTATTATTATTATTATTATTATTATTAGTAGTAGTAGTAGTAGTAGTAGTAGTAGTAGTAGATAATATTCCCCAGGAAAACTTTGATTTTACATTTGTCACATCACTTTTTACTCTGGTTTGAGGTTCATGCATTGTTGAAATTCTGTACACTTTCTGGCCAAGAACACCATCAGTGTCAAAACCTGCAGCAGGAATGGATAGTCTCCTCCTGTCATAGTGGTAATCAACACTTTCAGATGTTCAAATGGCCTCTTTGTTCATCTGCATGTTGCCTTATATTTTAAAGTCTATCTGATGAAATAGTTGGGTCTTTGTTAAGACTGGTATGTTTGAAATCCAGTGTTGTTCTGCTACTAAAGTAACTCATATCTGTTCAAAACGGCCACTTGAAGGGGCTGAAAAGCTGGGTGGGATATGATATGATGAATTTTTTCAAATGGGAATAAGGATAAGAGAAGTAGTAGCATAAGGAACTAACAAAGAGAACTTGAGAGACATGTCAGATATCTCACCTCTGTACACCCGCTTTAGAATTATAAGTTAAATTGGAACAAGTTACAAAGATTGTCAAGGGTAGCCCCCCAAATTCTGACGTTGTCAAGGTGTGATGCGAAGGGGTTTCAGACACTGATCTACATCCCAACAAGCACTCAGTTTGAGGCAAACTATGACGTCTTTCAAGTTGACACAACAGGTATCAAACAGTAAGGGACACACAAAGTCTGAACAATCAGGGAAATGCATGAAAAAATGCATTAGTAGAGGAACAGTTAGAAAAAACTGCAATGTATTGTAATGTTTTATCTTGTGTTGCTCTAAACTCAATTTTCAACTTCAAACTCTCTGTCTGCATGTCTTTCTGTGTCCCTCCCTCTCTTCCTCTCCAGAGTCTGTCAGGCTGGTTAATGGGACTAGTCTGTGTTCAGGCAGACTGGAGGTGAAGTCTAACCAGTCGTGGTCCTCAGTGTGTGAAGATGACTTTAACCAGCAGGATGCAGAGGTGGTCTGCAGGGAGCTTGGCTGTGGGGCTCCTTCAGTCCTCCAGGGGGCGCTGTATGGACGAGTGGAGGTGCCAATGTGGACCAAAGAGTTCCAGTGTAAAGGCAATGAGTCTGCTCTCCTGGACTGTCAGATTGACAGCTCAGGCTCAGCTACAGACACCTGCTCATCTGGCAAAGCTGTTGAACTCACCTGCTCAGGTAGAAGAGGAGCTGCTGCTTTGTTTTGGTTTGAGTTTATATTTTAATAAATGTGATTTTATCTATTTTTAATAATTACTCTTGTCTGCCCAGAGCCTAATAACATCCGTTTGGTGGGAGGATCCAGTCGCTGTGCTGGTGAACTGGAGGTGAAACAAAAGGGAGAGTGGAGAAAAGTGGACGACCAAACGTCTGACTGGAATCTAAAGACAGCAGATGTTGTGTGTAAACAACTGGACTGTGGCTCTGCTGTTTCGACAGGGCGAAAAACATTTAACTGGTACAGAACAATATGGCGGATCAGATCAACTTGCCTTCAGTCCGTGTCTGCAGTTAGGGAATGTGTGTTTACATCGCTTGGCCTTTCACTTTCCAACCTGGTGATCACGTGCTCAGGTAAATCCAGACACACATCAACTATAACAATAATCTTTCTTAGTCTTTCATTAGTCTTTTCTTTATTTGATGACGGTTTTGCCCAAAGTAACAAATGAGGTACCATCCAAGCCACAGCAGATCAAGGAGAAGTCATTAAGAATCAGTTCTGTTAAGCTCAGTTTTACATTCCCCCCTGTGTGCCACATTGTTGCAGGCCCATGCAGCAAGGCATACATGCATAGAAAACAAAAAGCAGCATTGAGTTAGATGACTTATTCAGGCACTAATGGAGCACACAGCAGATTATTATTATTATTCACTGGCTTATTGTAGATAATGAGAAGGCTCATAAACCTGAAAAGGGGTGTTACAGCAGGGGAGAACTCTGTTAGTGGCATGAATTAGTGACTGAAACTTTATGCTAGCAACAACAGGGAGTCAGTGAAATGTTTTTGCTAATGAAGAGCAAACATATCACCACATTTTGGACCATCTACAGAGTTTGTACTGTGCATGTGAGAAGCCCTGTCAGGAGGGCATTACAGCAGTCAAGTTGTGAGATGACCTGTACAAGGAGTTGAGTAGCATACCTGATCGATTCTGATTCTTGAGATAAGGGAATAAAACTGTTTAAGATCTGATTTATTATTTTAAGTTTTTTATTTTAAATACTACATTCCTTTCTGCTGGGTATATCAAATTGATGTACCGTTATAGACAAAGGTCTCAACTAACAAACCATGCAAGGGAACAGGTTTTTTATGAAAACACTTTTTTATGAAAATTGACACTTCATAAGTTAATTTGTGTCAACTCTGTCAGACACATCAAAAAGCATGGTATTTTAATTTGATAATTATAACAAGGCTGTGAAGTCCTCAAGTACATAATAATGGTGTTTAGTAACATGTTTAAGTAACAATATGCATTATATACATTTTTGTTCTGATCTCACATTATTTTGAAAAATCAAATATTGAAATTCCTTAATTTTGTACGTTAATTTTTAATATTAGGCACATATGTTTTTTAGGCAAAGAAGACATTGTTGCAAGTAGTACAGTTAGTCTTTTAATATTTACACACACTATGAATTAAACAAAGAGTATTTAGTAATATTTAGTAATATTTTTGGTAAAAAGACAAAAATCTTCATGTGACAGTGTTGACAATTACTGACGGTGTTGACAAACACCGTCTGGGCCACCCAGACTGACACCAACCCCATCAGCTTGAACGTCAACTCCGTCAGACATGACCTGACGGAGTTGACATCTGATGGAGTTGACAAAATGGAATGGTTTTTCATCTTGGATGAAAGGATGTGTTCACATGTTCACACGTGTTCACACATCGTATACACTGTTGTTGGCAAAGGAAAGATGGGCAGTTCTTTCATTTCTGCTGGTTGTTTCTCTGAAATTTTATTTGCAAGATTTGCAAAGCTGTGCTGAAGATATTGAGCTTGACTGAGTGAGAACAAAGAGTGGGGACAGAACAGTGCATGCAGGAGCAGTGACTGACAAGACTACCCCTGGCTCTGATTGTTTGTTTTGACCAGGGAGCGGTGGATTCTTTCAAATGGCATTAGGAGCAGTAGGAAGAGCCAGAGCAACCTGATATTTTTCACAGAGAATCTGTCTTATTTACTGTCAGGATATAGTGATAATTTAAGCAAATATACCAAGAAGTTTTTTTAAATAAAAGTTACCTACAATGACCAATAGAGAATGCACATTGAGGAAAATCCTCGCAGAACTGGCCTGTAGATTAAAAAATTGGTAGGGTAAAAAGTTTCAATTCTTTAATTTTACAGTGATGAATCTCTGAAGAAATTCCCCTACAGCCTTCCTCAATGTAGTAACACAAGTTATAAGATCTATAAAGTTAAAAGATGACCTTTTTGTTTATCCTACACATCAAACTAGTTTTTGACGAGAGATGACGCAAATGTTTTTCATTTAAAATTCAAATTCTGTTTTCTGTCTCTTTCTTCAGGACCTGTCAGGCTGGTTAATGGGACTAGTCTGTGTTCAGGCAGACTGGAGGTGAAGTTTAACCAGTCGTGGTCCTCAGTGTGTGAAGATGACTTTGACCTGCAAGATGCAGAGGTGGTCTGTAGGGAGCTTGGATGTGGGGCTCCTTCAGTCCTCCAGGGGCGCTGTATGGAGAAGCAGGGTCCCCAGTGTGGTCAAAACAGTTCCAGTGTGAAGGCAAAGAGTCATCTCTTCTGGACTGTGGAAGCTCAGGCTCAGCTAGAGACACCTGCTCATCTGGCAAATCTGTTGAACTCACCTGCTCAGGTAGGAGAGGAGCTGCAGCTTTGATTTGGTGTAATCTCTGTTGTAATGCAAGTTACTTTACTTCTTTAACTAATTAGTCTCTTGTATTTGTTCAGAGCCTGATGATATCCGCTTGGTTGGAGGAGCCAGCCGCTGTTCTGGTTTGCTGCAGGTGAAACACCAGGGAGATTGGAGAGAAGTATATGACAGGGAGTGGGACCTGAAGTTAGCAGATGAAGTTTGTAGACAGCTGGACTGTGGTTCTGTGGTTCAGGCTTCGTCAAGATCACCTGAATCTTCATATCCATGGAGGATCCCATCTTCCTGTCTAAAATCTAAATCTAGACCGAGGAAATGTTTGACAAAAAGGTCCACGATTTCTGCTGAAGTTTTGGAGATCACCTGCTCAGGTAACACAATCTGTAGCCAAAAAAAAAGCAAGCTTATAGACTGATAGGATTGCATCTTGCTATTATATTCTGCTCATTTTTATTTATTGTGTAATTTCTAGGCACCATAGTATATTTTACTATTGTACATTTTTTACATTTTGGTCATCTCTGTAATATTATTGGGTGGCGGTATTTCCACTAACTGATACTGATTTGAATTTGCTATCTGATGTGTCAACCAGACCAACTGTGTGTATAACACAGAAAAAGTATTATTATTATTATTATTAGTAGTAGTAGTAGTAGTAGAAGTAGTAGATAAAATTCCCCAGGAAAAATTTGAATGTATATTTGTCACATCACTGTTTGCTCTGGTTTGAGGTTCATGCATTGCTGAAATTCTGTACACTTTCTGGCCAAGAACACCATCAATGTCAAAACCTGCAGCAGGAATGGATAGTCTCCTCCTGTCATAGTGGTAATCAACGCATTCAAATGTTCAAATGGCCTCTTTGTTCATCTGCATGTTGCCTTATATTTTAAAGTCTGTCTGATGAAATGGTTGGATCTTTGTTAAGACTGGTATGTTTGAAATCCAGTGTTGTTCTGCTACTAAAGTAACTCATATCTGTTCAAAACGGCCACTTGAAGGGGCTGAAAAGCTGGGTGGGATATGATATGATGATTTTTTTCAAATGGGAATAAGGATAACAGAAGTAGTAGCATAAGGAACTAACAAAGAGAACTTGAGAGACATGTCAGATATCTCACCTCTGTACACCCGCTTACAGCTTTAGAATTATAAGTTAAATTGGAACAAGTTACAAAAATTGTCAAGGGTAGCCCCCCAAATTCTGACGTTGTCAACGTGTGATGCTAAGGGGTTTCAGACACTGATCTACATCCCAACAAGCACTCAGTTTGAGGCAAACTATGATGTCTTTCAAGTTGAAACAACAGGTGGTAGAGGAACAGTTAGAAAAAACTGCAATGTATTGTAATGTTTTATCTTGTGTTGCTCAACTTCAAACTCTCCGTCTGCATGTCTTTCTGTCCCTCCCTCTCTTCCTCTCCAGAGTCTGTCAGGCTGGTTAATGGGACTAGTCTGTGTTCAGGCAGACTGGAGGTGAAGTCTAACCAGTCGTGGTCCTCAGTGTGTGAAGATGACTTTAACCAGCAGGATGCAGAGGTGGTCTGTAGGGAGCTTGGCTGTGGGGCTCCTTCAGTCCTCAAGGGGGCGCTGTATGGAGGAGTGGAGGTGCCAATGTGGACTAAAGAGGTCCAGTGTAAAGGCAATGAGTCTGCTCTCCTGGATTGTCAGATTGACAGCTCAGGCTCAGCTAGAGACACCTGCTCATCTGGCAAAGCTGTTGAACTCACCTGCTCAGGTAGAAGTGGAGCTGCAGCTTTGATTTGTTTTGAGTTTATAATTCAATTCAATTCAATTCAATTTGTTTTATTGGCATGACTTTATATTTTAATAAATGTGATTTTATCTATTTTTAATAATTACTCTTGTTCGGCCAGAGCCCAATAATGTCCGGTTGGTGGGAGGATCCAGTCGCTGTGCTGGTGAACTGGAAGTGAAACAAAAGGGACGAGTGGAGAATTGTGGACGACCAAATGTCTGACTGGAATCTAAAGACAGCAGATGTTGTGTGTAAACAACTGGACTGTGGCTCTGCTGTTTCGACAGGGCGGAAAACATTTAACTGGTACAGAACAATATGGGGGATCAGGTCAACTTGCCTTCAGTCCGTGTCTGCAGTTAGGGAATGTGTGTTTACATCGCTTGACCTTTCACTTTCCAACCTGGAGATCAAGTGCTCAGGTAACTCCAGACACACATCAACTATAACAATAATCTTTCTTAGTTTTGCCCAAAGTAACAAATGAGGTACCATCCAAGCCCCAGTAGATAAAGGAGAAGTCATTAAAAATAAGTTCTGTTAAGCTTAGTTTTATATTCCACCTGTGTGCCACATTGTTGCAGGCCCATGCAGCAAGGCATATATAGCGCATTGAGTTAGATGACTTATTCAGGCACTAATGGAGCACACAGCAGATTATTATTATTATTCACTGGCTTATTGTAGATAATGAGAAGACTCATAAACCTGAAAAGGGGTGTTACAGTAGGGGAGAACTCTGTTAGCGGCATGAATTAGTGACTGAATCTTTATGCTAGCAACAACAGGGAGTCATCGAAATGTTTTTGCTAACGAAGAGCAAACATATCACCACATTTTGGACCATCTATAGAGTTTGTACTGTGCATGTGAGAAGCCCTGTCAGGAGGGTATTACAGCAGTCAAGTTGTGATATGACCGGCGGAAGGAGTTGAGTAGCATACCTGATCGATTCTGATTCGGGGGATAAGGGAATAAAGCAGTTTTAGATCTTATTTTTTTATTTTAAATACTACATTCCTTTCTGCTGGTTGTATCAAATTGATATACCGTAATAGACAAAGGTCTCAACTAACAAACCATGCAAGGGAACAGGTTTTTTATGAAAACACTTTTCATGAAAATTGACATTTATACACCTCATAAGTTAATTTGTGTCAACTCCGTCAGACACATCAAAAAGCATGGTATTTTAATTTGATTTATAACAAGGCTGTGAAGTCCTCAAGTATATAATAATGGTGTTTAGCAACATTTTAAGTAATAATATGCATTATATACATTTTTGTTCTGATCTCACATTATTTTGAAAAAATCAAATATTGAAATTCCTTAATTTTGTATGCGTTAATTTTTAATGTTAGGCACATATAATGTTTTTAGGCAAAGAAGACATTGTTGCAAGTAAGACAGTTAGTCTTTTAATATTTACACACACTATGAATTAAACAAAGAGTATTTATTTAGTAATATTTTTTGTAAAAGACAAAACCTTCATGTGACAGTGTTGACAAACAACTGATGGAGATGAAAACTGATTAAGTATTTACAAATATTATACCAACAACTGATTGAAATCACAACAGATTAAGAAAACGAACAAATTAAGTTTTTAAGATATTTAATTGTAACTGTGTAAGTCTAACATTTAATGTAGTTTATAGATTCCTTCCATTGGTTTTAAAACTATCAGAGATATCTTAGTAAAGTTGTTTAAATGTTCAGTGTTTTGGTTTTAGTGACATCTATTGATGAGGGTGGCAAATTGTATCTGATATCAACCAATGGCTCAGGTACCACTCACCTCTCTCTTTGCAAGCACACAGGAGAAGCTACAGTGGCCGACACGCTCTGTTGGCTCTTTTGCTAAATAACAGGTGGTCCTCCATTTGTCCAAATTTCACTTCACTTCTAACAAACCATATGACTAATACTAATACTAATACTACAACTTCTTCTTTTTTGTACATATTCAATTGTATTCCACACTCACCTGCCTCAGCTCTGCCTCTTATCCTTCAAGCCAGTGGACATCCTTCTAGTGACCAAGGTCACCAAAGCCAAGGCTTCCAACTGTACCCTGCACCCAATGCCTTCTGTCATGGTCAAAGCCTGCTTGTCCTATTTACCATCATGGTGGATGTCATCAACTGCTCCTTGGAATGGTATAGTTCCCTCCAGATTGAATCCGGAGAATGCCAGAAACTACCAGCTGATCTCCAACCTTCTGTTCCTCAGTACAATTCTGGAAAAACCAGTCGCCATCCAAGTCCACCAGCATATGTCCAACCATGATCTCTATAAACCCCACAGACAGCACAGACACCCCCCAAAATCACAAATAATCTACTCACTGCTGCTGATGAGCATATCAGCATACTCGTACTCCTTGACCTCTCCACAGCCTTAGACACAATCTCCCATACCATTCTCCTTGACCACGTATCCCATCAACTTTGTGTCACTGACACAGCACTCTCCTGGTTTCAGTCTTACCTCTCACAAAGGAAGCCGTTTGTCACTACTGGCAAATCCCACTCTCACCCAGCTGTGGTTTACCAAGGCGTGACTCAAGGGTCTGTGCTTGGACCCATCCTCTTCAACTACATCTACATGCCACCCCTTGGTCAGATTATCCGCCAATATGGTCCCATCTTCCACTCCTATGCTGATGATACTCAGCTCTCTGTACCAAAACCACCCATTGCCTCTGCTCTCTTGCTCCCAAATCTCGTATTTGTCTCACTTCAACCATCTTCTCCAATCTTTGTCTTTCCTTCACTATAGTTTTACTTCGTCAGTCTGGACCACCCAGTCTAGACCACCCAGACTGACACCAACCCCATCAGCTTGAACGTCAACTCAAAATGGAATGTTTTTCTTCTTGACCCTGTCTTCTAAACTGGAGCCATTTTGTTTTTCCACTGTTGGTAGCCACCTCTACAATCTAAAAAAATACCAACAGTTATTCCTTTATTCTTAACTAGGATTATCATAATGGAGAGACAGTGTTGACATATTAAAGCTGTGACTGTTGTGATCAACATTGTTTATTAAAAATATCATTAAATTGAAAACTCATCAGTCCAAGTGTTTTATGGTTGCATCCAACTAGAGCAGGAAGTGGAAAAGGGGTCCTCAGGGTAATAGCTCACCAGGGCATTTCCTGATTTTTTTTTCAGGATAACAAAAACTCTGATGGAGTTGACAAACACATGTGTTCACACATCGTATACATTGTTGTTGGCAAAGGATAGATGGGCAGTTCTTTCATTTCTGCTGGTTGGTTCTCTGACATTTTATTTACAATCTTTGCAAAGCTGTGCTGAAGATGTTGAGCTTGACTGAGTGAGAACAAGGAAGGGGAACACAACAGTGCATGCAGGAGCAGTGACTGACAAGACTACCCCTGGCTCTGATTGTTTGTTTGGCCTGTAGATTAAAAAATGGGTAGGGTAAAAAAAGTTTCAATTCTTTAATTTTACAGTGATGAATCTCTGAAGAAATTCCCCTACAGCCTTCCTCAATGTAGTAACACAAGTTCTATAAAGTTAAAAGATGACCTTTTTGTTTATCCTACACATCAAACTAGTTTTTACGCGAGATGATGCAAATGTTTTTCATTTAAAATTCAAATTCTGTTTGTCATCTTTCTTCAGCATCTGTCAGGCTGGTTAATAGGACTAGTCTGTGTTCAGGCAGACTGGAGGTGAAGTCTAACCAGTTGTGGTCCTCAGTGTGTGAAGATGACTTTGACCTGCAGGATGCAGAGGTGGTCTGCAGGGAGCTTGGCTGTGGGGCTCCTTCAGTCCTTCAGGGGGCGCTGTATACAGAAGCAGGGCCCTCAGTGAGGTCAAAAGAGTTCCAGTGTGAAGGCCATGAGTCATCTCTTCTGGACTGTGGAAGCTCAGGCTCAGCTAGAGACACCTGCTCATCTGGCAAATCAGTTGAACTCACATGTTCAGGTAGGAGAGGAGCTGCAGCTTTGATTTGGTGGAATCTCTGTTGTCATGCAAGTTACTTTACTTTTCTAACTAATTACTCTCTTGTATCTGTTCAGAGCCTGATGATATCCGGTTGGTTGGAGGAGCCAGCCGCTGTGTCGGTAGACTTGAGATGAAATACAACGGAAAGTGGAGACCAGTGGCTGATTACTCCTCTTTCTGGGACCTGATGTCAGCAGCTTTAGTGTGTAGACAGCTGGACTGTGGCTCTGCTCTTTCAACAGGAAGAAGAGATGATTTGCATAACGAAGAAGCATTGATAATTGCATCTTCCTGTGGTCCATCTGAGTCTGCAATCAGAGAATGTGCATTCTTATCGCCCAGGACTCGTCATTATATCTCGGTTCATAGTCTGGAAGTCGTCTGCTCAGGTAACACCATCAATGACAACTACTTTAACAGGAATCCTTATAGACTCTTCCTTGTCTTTTCATTTTTCATTCAAGTCCTCTGAATAACATATAAATGAATCCATTATCCGTGCCTAATGCTGAGCTTCAACTTAACGTGAGAAACAATGGGGAATCAGTAGTGAAATGTTTTGGCTAATGAAGACCAAACATACCACCACGTTTTGGATCATTTGCAGAGTGTTTACCGGGCATGTGAGAAGCCCTGTCAGGAGGGCATTACAGTAGTCAAGGGGTGGGATGACTTGTACAAGCAGTTGAGTGACATACTCAGCCACATAAAACCTGATATTTATAATGGTATACACTGCAATGATACTAATGTTGATCTGAACAGAAGGCCCGCCTGGGATCACCACTAGTTCAGTCAGGTCAGTGGGGTTGTGTGATGGGAAGAGCAGACATAAGTGGGTCTCATCAGCATAGCAATGGTAAGAGAACAGAGAGTCAGTCAGACAAACAGCTAGGGGTGTCCCAGACTAAAGATTTACATAGTCGAATCAGAATTGTCAAGTCTCATCATGTCTTAATCTTGGGCAGCTGCAGCTCTGCAGTCTCTATTTATTAGTGACTGTAAATTACACTGTGCATTTGCAACAATTCTGAGGCATATTGTTGACCCTTTTCCCTTTGCTCTGCTTGCCTGCCATTCATCATTCTATTTCGTAAAGGTATCGCCTTCGTAAGTCTATCGCTATTGGGTTTATCCAGCACTGGGCGTATGATTTTTATGTTTAGGATGAGGAGGTGAGGTGGCTCATCAACTTTATGGATGAAGACCTGCTATTACCGGAAGATCAGGATTAGGATGACACTGCTGTTTCTGTTCGCGGGTCTCCAAGCGGCTTCCCCTGCAGCTCACTGCTTCCCCCATTCCAACCTCTGGTAGACGCCGGCCTCCAAGTGGGGGACTCCAGTCATGAGAGAGCACTCTCTGGGGATTTTACCATACTGGTCTCTGCCGCCACTTCCCTTCCATCCATGGGTGGCCTTATGAGAGAGCTCCCCCCAATTATTCGGAGGACTGCCGCCCACTGTCATCTGGTTGTCCCCAAGATGACAGTCCCCCCACAGTACCAGGATGGTGCCTCTACGGATCAGAGGGTTCTCTGGGCTCCTGTCTTCACCAATGTTCCAATCACTAAAGTGAAGAGTTTCATGGATTTGGGGGTGAAGCCAGGCCAGATGATTGCCAGATGGCACCATGTCCTGGCCTCCCCAGGCGCGTAACAGTACAGCTCTGAAAGCTTTCTCCTTCACAAAGCTAGCAACCAACTCCTTCACCATCACAGAGGAAGAGAAGGTTTTGGTTACCTGTCGGTCCTAGGCACTTTCTCCCAGTGTGTTGAGATGGCTCTGGAGCGTTGTGGCGGGAGGGCATCAGGTTCCTATTTTATCTGGGCAACCTTTTGCTGTTGGCGTGCTCCTGGGATGAGGTGGTGGCTCAGGCGGCCAGGCTGGTCACACACCTGTCTCACCTGGGTTTGACTGGAAGAAGAATACCCCTCGCCCCTCCCAGAGGCTCACCTATCTGTGTGTGGTGTTGGGCTCCTCTCGCTGGAGAGCACGGCTCTGTCAGAAGAGAGTGGACACTCCTCCGGAGCAGCTCTGCTGTGTTGTTTCATGGAAGTTAGTACAAAACTGGGCCTCATGTCAGTGGCTTATATGGTGGTTCCCCTGGGCCTCTTGCAAATGAGGAGGCCACAGCGAAGGTTCATCCGCCTGCGTGTCACCCAGTGAAAGAGAAGCTGCTCTGAAGCAGTCACAGTGCCTCTGTCTGTTGGCCAGGATCTACCCTACTGGCGGGCCCCCCTCTTTCTGTCGATTAGGGTTCCCCTGGTCCCACATCTCGGTCTTCACAGATGCCTCCCTGTGGGTATGGGGAAGGACGTACTTCACTCAGGTGGAGGGCAGTCAGTGGCAGACTCACATGTCTCTCCACATAAACATGCAGGAGGTCCTCATGGTGTGAAAGGTGGTCCAGGACTTTGCCTTCAGCTGCAGAATCAGCACGTGCTGTTTTGCACCAACAACAAGGACACAGCTGCCAACATAAACCGCCAAGCTGGGGTTTGCTAGGCGCAGATGCTAGGTTTGGCCAGGCGGCTGCCCTTACGGGCGCACACCAATCTGCTGTTCACCCTGGCGTGCAGAACAGAGGGGTGGACATCATGTCGAGGGGGGTCTTGCCCAGACGAGAGGTGCCTTTATCCCGATCTGGTGGCCTAGATCTGGCTCAGGTTCGAACACTCAGTGTGCCCTGTGGTTCTCACTGAGCTTGCGAGATGCTCTCCCACTGGGAGTAGATGCCTTTGCGCACCCCCTGTGGCCTTGCCGGCTGCTATATGCTTTTCCCCCCGAGTTTGGCTCATTCCGCACCTCCTGTATCACCTGCAGGATTTGGCCTTGGCTGCGATCCTGGTGGTTCCGGAGTGCATGGACGCATCCTGGTTTCCCTTCCTTCAGTGGCTGCTGCCATGTCACACATGGAAACTCACCTGGAGGGGGGAACACATCTCCCAGGTGGGGAGCGCGATCTGCAGCTACCTGCTTCTAAGCTGGGCCCTATGGGCCAATGAGAGCCAGTGCTTGAAGAGTCTAGGTCCCTGAGCAAACACTTAACCCCTCGTTGCTCCAGAGGCATGCGACTTCTGACATATAGCAATTGTAATTCGCTTTGGATAAAAGCGTCAGCTAAATGAATAAATGTAAATGTGTCTATTCCTCTTTAACATTGCATTGTTGAATGACAGTGGACGCCGTCTGCATGGCGACCTCCTGGTCTTCCCAGTGCTAGTATGTCCATTTCTAGCTGCGAGTTGTCTCCTGTTTCTCGTTGACTAACTCAGTACAGAGTACAGTTGACTCATAGTGTTCTGTCTGAGTAATTGTCTCTGTGGTTGCGGTGGGTCTTGGCGCAGGGGAGCTGCCACGGCTCACACACACACACACACACACACACACACACACACACACACACACACCCGCTATGCGACACATGCACAGTGACACTCTCTTCATTAAGGGTTGGGGAAACAGACATTGAGCACCCCATATAGCAAAAATGGCATGATCCTTATTTCATCAATTCAACAGCTCTCCAAAGATTCAACGGTGAGATTGGCAATTAAATCAGCTCCTCCTTTTGATGCATCAAATCTTTGGCAATCGGGATGTGTTCACACACGGGTTTTTCACTGACTAGATAAAGTGACAATTTCAGCAAATATACCAAGTTATTTTTTAAAGCTACCTGCACCGAACATTTAGAGAATGCAAATGGTGGACAAATTGCTGGCAGAACTGGTCTGCCCTTGGTCGGCTCTTGAGATGCAAACATAGGAGGTCATCAAGAAATGCTGCCTACAGCCTTCCTCAATACAGCAACACAAGTTATAAAAGTTATAAGATGATCTTTTCCTTTCATCCTACACATCAAAACAAAGAGTTTTTGCAGATAGATGAGTGATGATGCAACAAAGGTATCTTTGTCTTCATTTAAAATTCAAATTCTGTCTGTCTTCATCTTTCTTCAGGATCTGTCAGGCTGGTTAATGGGACTAGTCCGTGTTCAGGCAGACTGGAGGTGATGTCTAACCAGTCGTGGTCCTCAGTGTGTGAAGATGACTTTGACCTGCAGGATGCAGAGGTGGTCTGTAGGCAGCTTGACTGTGGGGCTCCTTCAGTCCTCCAGGGGGCGCTGTATGGAGAAGCAGAGCCCCCAGTGTGGTCAAAGAGTTCCAGTGTGGAGGCCATGAGTCTGCTCTCCGGGACTGTAGAAGCTCAGGCTCAGCTAGAGACACTTGCTCATCTGGCAAATCTGTTGAACTCACCTGCTCAGGTAGGAGAGGAGCTGCAGCTTTGATTTGGTGAAATCTCTGTTGTAATGCAAGTTACTTTACTTCTTTAACTAATTAGTCTCTTGTATCTGTTCAGAGCCTGATGACGTCCGGTTGGTTGGAGGAGCCAGCCGCTGTGTTGGTCGACTTCAGATGAAAGAATTTGGAGAATGGAGACCAGTAGCTGAGTACTCCTCTGACTGGGACCTGATGTCAGCAGTTATAGTATGTAGGCAGCTGGACTGTGGCTATCCTCTTTCAACAGGAAGAAGAGAAGATTTGCACAACCAAGAAGCATGGATAATATCACATTGTATTCCGGTTCAGTCTACAATCAGACAATGTGCATTCATGGGTTTCGGGTCTGGTTCTAATGAAATGGTTCATAGTCTGGAAGTCACCTGCTCAGGTAACACTATCAATGACAACAACTTTAACAGGAATCCTTATAATCTCTTTCATGTCTGTTCATTTTAAACATTTTTAAAAGTCCTCTGAATAACATAAAAATGTCTCAATTTTCAATTCCTCCTGATAGTAAACAAATCTTGTCACCTCACTGTGTTCAGTTTGACAAAACAAAATAAAGATGGGGAATTTTCTTCATATTCCAACTAAATGTTTCATCTCCTTCTGTCTTCACAGATATTCTGGCTCAGCCAAACATCTCCTTCTCTACCTACACTGACGGGGATTCTGATGCCAAGCAGCAGGGGCTTCAGGTGCTCATGGGCTCTAACTTCACCATCAGCTGCTCCATCCTGCCACAGTATCCAGGAGGCTCCTTCCAGCTTATCTTTACCAGCTTCAACACAACACAGAACTACATCCTGCCAGCTGTCAATCACTCTGCCCATTTCCTGTTCTCTGCTGCAGACCACACCCACCAAGGGGACTACCGATGTGTTTATCACTTCAATGTTTTCTACAATAACTTCTCTTCTGAGAGCCAGCCACTCCATCTCACTGTCTCAGGTAACTTCATAGACAATCTGGATCTAATATGAAAACATGATCACATAATAAGTCACAAGGTACCAACTGTTTTTAAGACAGCATTTACTGTCTTCATGTTTCCTGCTGCTCTTCAGACTAATCTCATAAGGAATAAATAAATGGAGCATGGAAACAGTAACTATGCATAGTTCATATAAAGTTTGATTGCAGGATTGTAGATATCTGAACAGGACAATACAACACAATTTAGTGTCAGTCTGCAGATTTATGATTTTTCCATGATCATGACATAGATCAGTTTACCCAGGGCTCTGCATATGACAGAGGAGTGCAGCTTGAGGAATTCGATCTCTAAAAGACAGCAAAAACAAGATTGAAGTCCAATTGAAATTAAACTGTAGTTTGTTTATACTATAGTAGGATACACCAGGGGTTAAGCTTTCTGGGAGTCCAACCCATTTCTGAAGAAGCATTTTTGAAATTGTATTTTATTGTCAGTGAGCATTTTGCGTGCTGTTAATGCGCCCTGGGCGCCTTGCGTTTTGGCCGCCTGCCGCGCCTTGCATTTTTCAGTGAGCTCTCTGAGCGCATGGAGTTGAAAAAAATTTAACTCGTGCCCGACGTCATTCGTGTTTTTTCCCATTGTCCAATCTAATGAATGGAGAGACGGGCCCTCAGTTGCGCTCAAAGAAGTTTACAGTTGCTTGTATTGTCCGGAGACTGCAACAGTCTGTCCCCAACTCATCTTAAAATAAGCCTTGAACCGACCAGCTGGTGGTACCACCAGCAGTGTGTCCTCTTTCTGAGGGTCTCATGTGCCCACACGGATCTGTCTCCTGCGTGTTTGTGCACCTCACACACTCAAAGCAGTACCAGAGCAGGCGCTCTGCGCTTGTCTCTTTTACTAAATCAGATGTTTCGAGCAACAAAAGACTCAGACCTGTGAGTTGTGATCAAGTTTCTGCTAATATGATAGTTTATTACTTAGTGGCAAACCAAAGATTACAGATCGCTGGCGCTATAATCTTTGATTAGACTGACAGGACAGCTGATTAGGTGGTTGCCTAGCAACATTTAAAAAACCCCAGTGCTTTGCTTTTTTCTAAATTCAACCAAAAAAGCCATTGCTGTGCGCCTCGCGTTTTCGAACCTGGAATGCTCTTTCTGTCTGATCAGGCCCGGAGTCTTCTTTGTCCTTTTATAGCGGTTGGCATCAGCGCTACCTGCTGGATTAAACAGTGCAAAAATATTTACAGTGTCCACCCAAAGTGATTCCATTCCCAACTGTAGTCCGTCTAGTCATTTTCAAGTTTTTTTCTACTTTTGTGTCTATAGTAGCATTCTCGCAATCCCCAGGCCCCCAGGTAAAGAACCACTGGTCAACACAAATCTGCACTGTATACTCTAAACTCAGAACTCAAACACATTTTTCAAGTGTCGCTAATCCTGTTCCGTAGCCCTGTGAATAACGTTTGTTGAAACACATATTTTAAAAAGCCAATCAAGTCAATTGAATCAATGAGATACATACATATATTTTTAATAAAGCTGACAACCTTTATCTAAAAGGAAAATTCTGCACAGCTGCTCATATATGAATTGACATAATGATTGTAAATCTGTTTCAGCATCTTCAACAGGTCCGGTCATTGGGCTGGTCTTCCTAGTTCTGATTGTGGTCTTCAGTGCTGGTCTGTTTTTCTACTGCAAGGTACTATCAACGTGTGGATTGTAGGGATCGACTATCCAGTCCAGAATTCAATGTATTTGGGATCACAGTTTGGTTTGTGTTTGGTAAAAGTGGGGAAAATATTTTTGAGCTGCTATGTATCCAACACTTTCTGCTCTGATGTTTCACATCAAAAGCCTTCCTGTGGCTCATACGACAGGATTCCTAATTTTTCTGGTTGGCTTTTAATATGAAATATGTAGTAACATTTGACATATTACAATACAGGTAATACCCTCCCTCTATTTTATTGATTTGAGACTGTTAGGCAGCTAACAGTCATTCATACGCATCCAGAGCATAGACTGCAATTAGTCTGTATTGGACTGTACAGACTAATTTAGTTATTATGACATGCTGACCTGAAACAAGCGTCTTCCATCAAACGTTCTGTAACAATATTTATGGGACTTGAGTTGAATGCCAACATATATGTATTCAGAAATATGTGCATTTAAAACATAGACTGTATAAATCACATGGACGTAGCCACCGTGATGGCACCGATTAGTTGTGGACTACCGTTTTCAATCTTCAATTTTGGCATTTTGGCTTTTCGCCATCTTGGGGTTTTGGAACCATTAATGACCATATTCGACGAAAGCTTAGTTAGCATGGTGCATCTGTAATTTACGTCAACTGTGATAGTGATTGGGATGCTAATTTTGGCTAAAACAAAATGTAGTAACCGTGTATGCCATTGAACGTTACTTTTAATCAATGGCTTCAAGTGACTCAAAGCATCTTTACCTTTAATTAACATGATGATATCGTTAAGTCTGTTTGAGAGTTGATCGTCAGACTTGTCCTCCTGCTGGACATGATGTACTTATCACTGCCCTCTGCTTCGACTCTTAAGTTACTACTTACACATTTATTCAGGGGAGGACTGAGTTATTTTTCATCTTATTTAAAATTTCCACACATAGATGCCAAAAAAAATAAGTAAAACTTAAAAGAAACAAAAATGTGACAGTGTGGTAGAAACCTATAATGGCTTATATGAATAACCATACCCAGAAAACACAACATACAATAAAGATACAATACAAATTCAAAAATACATTTTAAATATTAGTAACAGTAAACATTACAAGTAATAAAAAAAGGAAACTACAGAAAAATACAGAGAAGCAGGAGTAATTTTCTAAAGTATAGAATGAAACGCCCTTTGTTTTGGGAGTAACCATTTTACTTTCAACTCAAATGCTTTTTTGACAGCAGGACATTTCTAAGTCTCTTTTTGTACCCAGACAATGACACAGAAAAATCCATTAAATGCACATTTTCATTCCACAAGATAATGCCACGATATTTAATAGAAATCTGACCATGTGATGTGTTATACAGAGGACGATGAAGATTCTTTTCTAGGTGGATAACTGTGAATTATTTACAAAATAACATCTAAAAGTATGAGGTTAAATCTGTATTCATGTATCTCACTTTCAAAACAAATGTACAGGTTTGAAGAATGTTAATGAAACTGAGTATTTATTTGTAAAAAAATCTATTTAATTAGAAGAGAACAGTTGCAAAAACAAAATATATCTGCTGTCGTGTCTTTTCAGGCCAGGAAAAGCCAGAGGCTGCGACGAGAGGAGAACACTGAGATTAATGAGTATGTTCTTGTTGGGTCCAGTCCTGAAGGCTGGCTAGATGAAGACGCTGGAGCCCAGAGCAAAGAGTAGAATCTCTGAGGTGGTTGTTTCATATTCACATATAAGAATATTGAAAACAGTGTTTGAAAACAGCAATAAGGCTTGTCTACACCAATTTCTTTCTGCTTTGTTATCCTTGGTCACTGCGAAGTCTTTTGGTGTTATATGAAAATCTGTATTAAATAAAGATGAAAAAACAAAACTGTCTTTGAGTACATTTACAGGATTTTACATTTCCAAATAGGCTCAAAGGTCTCTGCAGCCATAAAGCAAAGACCTCCTTCATGTGCATATTTTTAAACACCATGCGAGAATATAGGAGAGGGCTGTGACATTAAAGTCACAAATGGTTCACTAGTTTGTTGCTAGAAACAGCAACCTGCCGTTCTTAACCGCAGGTTACAGTTTTGTAGGCCTCAATATTCTGAGCACACTCTCTGAACCTAAAGAAAGGTGTAAAAGAACTAAAACCAGCTAAAGTGTTTATCACTTTAACATTAACAGAGAAGTAAAAAAAAATTTAAAACACATTTTCCATTGCATACCCCTAAAGGTTAGAGTGAATTAAAATAAGACAGGTCCACGATTGTGTGATGATTGTGGTATTTTATTTTTTTTTTAGAGTTTGGAACTGAACTGAACTACAGCTGCCACATACCACTAATGAAAAACACTGTTTCTAAGTAAGTCTACAGGAAATGAGTGCAGACAGAGATGTTGGGTGGAGTTTCACTGTTAATAAGACTGCTGATAAAATAAGATGATGACAAACTGATGTACAGTATAAAACGTATAAATGTTGCTAAAGTCCTAAAAATCTTTTAGTCTTAACTGGTTTGTACTGTGGCACGACGCACGACGAAAATTTGTTTCCACCATCTATACGTACATTACCTCACATATAAACATACATACATAACAACGTGCTGTACATTTTATTCTCAACTTTACACCCCAACCAAAACATACTTTGTTGGGATAGGCAAATGATAAAAGGGCTGCAACATTTAAAATTGAAAATACATTCTCCCCTACAGGCTCCCCAAACAGCAGAACACAGTCCTGTTCCAAAGTACATGGTGCTGCAGTACCTGAAATTTAACTAATGAAATTGTAATGGTTTTTGATGTTAAAAACATCTTAATGGGGCACATGTCTGTATATAATTATCACATAATCAATTAGCTTCCTGTTTGCAAATCCTGCCAAATAGTTGCTGTGACATTAAGAGAGAAACCACATGACGAGGAAATTAACAGATCATGAGGAAACCACAGAGGAGAGGTGTTACAGAGTAAAAAAATCAAGAGACAGTAAATGAGGAAGATAAATACACTGATAGACTCGTGTGGACAACACACCAACTGGACATGGATCACATACTGGTGGTGTTCATGTTGCTCTGGAGCTCAGGTAGGACCTCAGTATCTTTATCCTCACTGACTGCTGCTCACACAGCATGAGATTGGATTTGCTGACCCACTGGCAGATACATAAAACCATTAAACCATTATTTTAAATTACAGTGAAGCAAGTCTAAAAATATAAGATGTTTGGGAGGGTAAAATGATGAATAAATCTAGACTAGTTATCAAAGCACCCTGACTTCAGACTTGTAGCAGGGAAAGGACACTAATCACAGTAAACACAGCCATCAATAAGTGTTTCAGCTACAGCTGTAAGGTCTGTAGAGAAATATGGACTGACTGAGAGCAACTTGTTTAGATTCTAATTGCAAATTTAGAAACTCTGTGACATTGGAGGATTGGTAAGTGTTAATCACAAATAGGTCATTTTAAGATGATAGCATACTTCCTATCATGTTTTACAGTGTGTTAACTCCCAATCTACAATATGCACGCAGTTAAGACAGGCTGGAAAAGTGACGTGTCGTGATCAAACTATATACAAATACAAATATAGCAAAACCACTCAAACATGTGTATGATTGGTTGTCTTTTAAATATTCTTTTGTTTCATGCATAGCTTATTTAAATGTTATTTGCAATGTGTTGTTTGATGATGCTGATAAAAGTTAGAAGAGGTCAGTCCCATCCCCAAGCCTGATCTTTATATCCCACATTAATCCTAAAACCAAGGCTTAACTCTCTACGGCCCCTTAAAAGAAGTGGCCAAGATGTCCTTTACTATCAAGGTCTAAGGTCCAAAACTAAAATTTCTCCCTACAAAGAAAAAAAACACAGTTTGTTCTTCCTCATGAAGGCATTGCTTTAACAGATATTACTATGACTTTAATCATAACTATAGTCTCAAGATACCATCTAGAGGCTCAGATAATCTCTGTCAGAGGTATCTGAGTCCCCACAGATAGTCACCTGATGTGACCCATGATAGTTGATCTCCAGAGCTTTGTGTCAACACAGGCAGGCACAAATAATAGTTTGGTGTTGCCCCTGGTGGCTGCAGCTGGAAATACAAGGTGGCCAAAATGTCTGCACACTTGCTGATGACATGCCATAGCACAAATCATTACTAATAATTAATGATAATTAATTCTGTTACCAAATATTTAGTTATTGTAGACATGTTTAAAATACTTACATAATTTTAATGTTCATCACCTGTAAAAAACATATAATAATAGAATAGGGGTGGTGATGGCTGGATAAATGGATAAGACTATGCCCTTTGGTGTGACAGACCCAGGTTCAATCCCCCACTGTGTCCACCATTGTGTCCCTGAGCAAGACACTTAACCCCTAGTTGCTCCAGAGGTGTGTGACCTCTGACATGTATAGCAATTGTAAATCACTTTGGATATGGTAAAGTATTCATTTCTTTTGTCTCTGTTAATTTTTTTAAATATTTGGAAGACATTTCAAAATTAAAAATAAATACATTAAAGATTATGAAAGAATATCCTTTCAAATCAGTTAATAGGAATGAAAGTGGAACTTTATTATTAACCACTATAATTTTTATCGCAAATATGTAATTTATAGAAAGTTTAAGTTAATAACTGTTGTTTTTAATTTAAGAAAAATTGTATTTTGAATTTTTTCATTCAGTATAATTTGCTAATAAATCATCACATACAATTCAAAATATACAAATATATCGGAATGTAAAACGGTAAAGCTTTCAGGCATTCTGTATTGCTTTCAGATATGTATTCTACTGTAGATGAACGTCTCGTAAAGTTAAAATGTGATGATATTTCTCGTCGAGGTGAAAAACTGTCTTGTGATATCATAGCTGGCACTGAGCAGCGAGTTGGCAGCTATGACACTGGTGTAAGACTCGCACAGTTTACACTTTTCACAAGCACAGGCTCCACAAAAAAAACATATAGGTCATTTCAGTTACGTTTATTGTGGCAGCAGCCTTTAGTGGCCATCGAGCACAAACACATGATAAACTTTTACGTTTTATGAAAAGCCATAAAGTTGGACTCTGGTGGTGGTTGGATGGAAAGCTAGCAAGTTAGTCGCCTTTCACCTGGGAGACCAACATTCAGTTACTGTGTGAAACAAGTTAGTTTTTTAAATATAAATAAAATAGCGTTAGTTACATTAGCTTTGTAGCATTAGCAGTAGCTAGCTAGCTAAGCCCCTTCCCCAAACCTTAACAGGGGTGAGTGTCTAAGCCTAAGTCAGTGATTCTGTGCATGTTGAACGATGAAACCAACAGCTGTGCAAGGCTGATTCACACGGCCGTACGACACGTCTGATCTGCTAGCAGCTAGGGTTCACCATCTTTGTGTTGCTGCAGTGTCCACGTGTTTCTGTCATGTGACGCAGATCACGTGATTTTCGTAACTTATGGCGCGTTCGAGACTGGTCGTAACTGGGATATTTCCCAGTTGAAACTTCCGACTTCCGACATCAAAGCGTTCCAGGTGCATGGTGGTGCATGACGCCCGAAAGTGAAGGAAAATCATGGGTGACCATGACAAAGTGAACACACAGTTGCACCCTCAGCAGTGCTTTAGGTGTTAATTAAAAGGATGGCAGTTTAACTGCAACAACTGAAATAAATAGCCCAGACGTTAGGCTACTAGTTATGTGTACCCCAAGTTGGTAGCCCTGAAGTAAGTCAATGTTGTCCGTTACACTTCCTAATGTTTTGGCATTTTTAACAATAACTTTTATGCAGAAAAGATGACTTTATGAGATTCTTTACTGTAGCCAGCTACCGTATGTGTAAAGCATATTTCTACATCAATATACATGCAGAACAAGTTTTACTGCATGATCGTATTTATTATTTTAATTCAAATACATGCAAATATACGTTTTGTTGCCGTTTATTTTATGGTTTACCATTTACAAAGTGTGCTTCCATGGAGCTGACATTGTTTTCTGACGTCATTCAGCTGCTACTCGTGAAGTCGGGGTACAAATTTTTTCTCCGAGTTCACAAGTAGGAAATCCGACTTCAAGTGGCATTCCGGGGTACTTTTCCTAGTTGGAGGTCGGAAATTTCCCAGTTCTGAGTTGCCGGGAACGCAGCAATAGGTCCGGTCGGGAAACAGAGTTTAAAATTGCAGCTTTGGGAGGCATGTACCAAACGCCACCGGTGAGGATGCTATCACGCAATTGTAGGATACGCACATATGAGTCGTATTTGAGGGTTGGTTAAAATGACTCTCTATGTTGTCATTTATAATGGAGGACTTGTTGCTTTTCACATGCTCTCATGCCACATCTATTTTCTCATGCAGTGGGAAATAAATGGATAACTGATAACGTCATCTCCACCCTGGTGATGCGACACCGCGATATGCCGTGAGAGTAATTAAAATTATGAGTGGTAACGTAACTGGTAGAGGTTTGCAATATAAACATCTAAAAACTGAAACACAACCTTGCTCTGTTTCTGTCTGAAGTTAACATTTGTGAAGATTTGTTTAGAATTGTCATCTGATCAGTTTCCATCTCGTCTCATTCTAACATACAATTTGTTGAAGTACGCCGACTTCCCCAAGTCCGTTGATGAGAAGGATCAGAAGAAGACCAGTTAGCGATTCCTGGTTATATCGGTTTATTGAGCTCAGAAAGCAGATATATATCTGGAGACTCTGCTGTCCTCCTCACACATCTGAGGTTCCCCACAAGAGTCTGAGGTCTTCCTGCTAAGCAATAACTATATAATGGAAACTGCACCCAGCTGCACATCTTCCTTTGGCCTTATTTAGGCATGTCTGGTAAAGATATAAATCTCATGTCTGACGTTTTACCTCATGTAGGACTGTATGGATAGTGTAAAGGGCATGGTGTGTGTGAGTATGGGGGTAGGAGAAGTATATCCTGAGTGTGAGTGCATGCTCTGTATGCTGCAGAGTTTACTGGGTGAAAGGTGTGTTTCCTGTCTTCTGCACAAGCTCTATTGTTAATTATATACTGATTAATATGATGCTAGACATTTTGTTCATATCTTACCACGACGTCAATCATAAGCAAATCACACTTCTAAGTAAATTAAAGAGCAAAAGCAACCCCTTGATGAATGTATAATCCCACAAATCCCAGATTTTTTTCTTGACTTGTGGTTTAGACTTTGAATGCGGTGAAGCAGAAAACTGCTAAAACACAGGAGCAATTAAAGTCCAGGAGTTTTAAACAACATCAAATCAATCAATTTATCATTGAGATGAAATGGTGCCTTAGGTGTGAGTGTGGCGTGAGTGGTTGTCTGTCTCTGTGTGGCCCTGTGATGGACTGTCGATCTGTCCAGGGTGTACCACGCCTTTCGCCCGATGCCAGCTGGGATAGGCTCCAGCCCCCACGCGACCCTGTACGCAGGATAAGCAGTTGACGATGGATGGATGGATGGATGGATGGATGCATGAAATGGTGCAACATGCACATTTAGGGAGGTTACTTTCCCAAACAAAAGACACAAAAGAGAAGGGAAGACTTAACCATGCCTGCATGTATCCTGACTCAGCAGGGATGATGTTACATGGGAAAAGTGAACCCTACAGAAGAAACAAATCTGAAAGCATTTTGCAGAATGCCTGAGAGCATTACTACTTTGTTTTCCATTATGTTTTTAGATTTTGAATTGTCACCTGCTGGCTGAATTGTTGGTATATTTACGTAAATAAAAACAATCCAACCATAAATTGACGCGGGAAAGGCAGAAACTCACCAGAATGCAGCAAATTAACTATTTAATGCTCAAAATCCAGACCCTCCCATCATATATTTTGGCATTGAAGATTTCTTACCAATAGTGTAAAAATCTTGTAGCGTCTTGTAAACACAATATCATGTATTGTCTCATCTCATAAGCTAAGTGTATTGTCACACCCCTAATGATTATAGATTAAACTAAAAGGTAATTTAAATTATAATTAAATAATAATTAACATGTTGCTTCTATTGTCAGGTGTCTATTATATAATAACAGAAGTATTTTATACAGCGCCAATTCACAACAACAGTTATCTCACAGCTTTTCAGTCTAGACCGTACTCTGTGATGTTATTTACAGAAGCCCAACAATTCCCACCAAGAGCAGCACTAGGCGACACAGGCAAGTAAAAACTTCCTTTTAAGAGGCAGAAACGTCGAGCAGAACCATGGCTCAGGGTGGTCGGCCATCTGCCTCGATGAACGCAGGCCTATGATTTGAGTATGGTTCTTTAAGGATCTAAATACTTCTTCCACACTTGGATGTTGGACTCCCTTCCTCTCTCTAACCATCTGCTGTGAGTGAATATGTTTTGGATCAGACTGAAGTTTGAACCATGTGTTTATGAGCTCTCTGATCTGTTTTAATGGCTTGGTTTTCTCATAACTTTGTAGGAAACTGTGGAGGGCTACTGCAACTTTTCTGCCCAACCTGTCCAGAGCAAGACAAATCAAAATTACATTTTTAATGATTTTTATAAACATTTTATGATTTTCCCCAGGTCTCCAAATAGAGGAAGATGATACTTTTAAAGGTAAAGAGAGAAAATATAAATTAAGATTTACACAAGACATTATTTTACTAAATAAACTCTTACCTGTGTTCAGAGATCGATGATATCCGCTTGGTGGGAGGATCCAGCCGCTGTTCTGGTTTGCTGCAGGTGAAGAGCGAGGGAGTTTGGAGAGACGTGGATGACCATGGCTGGGACCTGAAGTTAGCAGATGATGTTTGTGGACATCTGGACTGTGGTTCTGTGGTTCAGGCTTCTTCAAGATCACCTAAATCTTCATCTTCATGGAGAATCACACCTTCCTGTCTCAATTCGAAATTTAGACTGATGAAGTGTTTAACAAAAAATTCAATGACTGTTTCTGCCAGTTTGGAGATCATCTGCTCAGGTAACGCCATCCATAGCCAAAAAACAAAGACACAAATCCACAGCAAACTCAGAGACTGATAGGATTCAATTTAACAGCTGATTAGATTTTGTGTCCCATACATCCATGTTTTTGTGTAATTTCTGGGCACCATAACAAATAATTTTTCATCTTGTGCTAATTTTGGGTTGTGGTATTCCCACTAACTCTTACTGATTTGAATTTGCTGCCTGATGTGTCAACTACACTAGACTGTGTGTACAACAAACCAAAATGGCCTCTTTGGACCTGAGCATGTTGCCCTATATTGTGAAGTCTCTCAAATAAACTATCAAATCTGGTATGTTTGAAATATAAAGTGTTGTTCAGCCAGGAACTTGTATCTGTTCCAAATGGCCACTTGAACATGCTGTCAAAAGCTGGGTGGGAAACGATTAATCTTACAAATGGGAATAAGAATAACTGAGTGACACAAGTAACTAACTCTTTGTGAGGTCCTTGTACCTTCCTTATCTTATCTTCCTCACCTCTGTACCCCATGGTCAATTCCTGTGTGATTGTTATAGTTTTACAATTACAAGATAAATTCGAACAAAAATGACAAATTGTCAGATGTATCATCACAAATTCTGACATTGGAAAGCTGTGAGGTGAGGGAGTTTTAGACACTTGAGATATACTGTGACATCTTTAAAGTTGACAGAACAGGTGTGAAAGGGTCAGGGACAAGTATCAAAAATAAGGAAAGATCATTTCCTTAGAAGAAGAACAGAGCTCAAAAACTTGCACAGACAAACAACGACTGACAGGCATTATGACTGTAACACACTGTAGGACCACTTCATTATATTGTATGTATATTGTATGTGTTATTTTGCCTTGCCCTATATTAAACTCAGTATCCCAATTCAAACTCTCTGTCTGCATGTCTTTCTGTGTCCCTCCCTCTCTTCCTCTTCAGAGTCCATCAGGCTGGTTAATGGGACTAGTCTGTGTTCAGGCAGACTGGAGGTGAAGTCTAACCAGTCGTGGTCCTCAGTGTGTGAAGATGACTTTAACCTGCAGGATGCAGAGGTGGTCTGTGGAGAGCTTGGCTGTGGGGCTCCTTCAGTCCTCCTGGGGGCGCTCTATGGAGGAGTAGAGGTGCCAATGTGGACTAAAGAGTTCCAGTGTGAAGGCAATGAGTCTGCTCTACTGGACTGTAAGATTGACAGCTCAGGCTCAGCTAGAGACACCTGCTCATCTGGCAAAGCTGTTGAACTCACCTGCTCAGGTAGGAGAGGAGCTGCAGCTTTGTTTTGGTTTGGTTTTATATTTTAATAAATGTATAATCTATTTTTTTAATCTATTTCTAATAATTACTCTTGTCTGCCCAGAGCCTGATAATGTCCGGTTGGTGGGAGGATCCAATCACTGTGCTGGTGTACTGGAGGTGAAACAAAGGGGAGAGTGGAGAAAAGTGGATGACAAAATATCTAACTGGAATCTAAAGACAGCAGAAGTTGTGTGTAAACAACTGGACTGCGGCTCTGCTGTTTCGACAGGGCGAACAATGGGGTCATTGCATAAATCTATATGGTGGATTAGATCAACCTGCCTTCAGTCCAAGTCTGCACTTAGGGAATGTGTATTTACCAAGTATCACACTTCCCATTTGAACCTGGAGATCAAATGCTCAGGTAACACCAGAAATACATCAACTATAACTTTCTCTTCTTTATTTTCCAAGTTAACAAACAAATGTTTTGATTCTTCTTCCTGGGCAAAGGCATCCCAGAGCAGAGAAGCTGCATCCCCTTGGTGGACATTCCCTTTGCTTTAACCTCTAGTTGGAAACTGTGATTGCACTGGCCAGAAAATGTTTTACAGAAGGCAACCAGGTTGTCATGTTTTTGATGTCTTTGTGTGATGCTGTAGTAAATCTTCTGCTAAGATATTTGATTGAGTTGTGGTTTGGTAGCAGAAAGTCAAACTTGGCTGGATTTAACCAAAGGGAATCATTCAGAGGCCTGTGGGGACGAAGGCAAATGCAATTCTGTCTTGCTGTTTGACCATTCTTCACCGACATATACCTGTATAGTTGAAATAAAACTGGCAGGACTGGACTGCTTTATCTGAAAGGATGGGTAAAAAGTTTAACTTGTTTTTAGTTTACAGTGATGAGTCTCTGCCTCTCACAAACTAACCACAGGAGAAGGGGTCCTGATGGAACAGTGGGTAAGATGCATTCCCATTTTGTTGTGAAAGACTCAGGTTTGAATCCACTGTGAGACACCAAAGTGTTCCTGAGCAAGACACATAACACCTAGTTGCACCAGAGCATCTTCCTCTGACCAGACGGGAGGAGAGAAGCAACGCTGCAATACTATGGCGAGGGGGACAGCACGTAGGTAGGGCAGATTGGCAACAGTGACACATTCCACCTCCATTTCAGGACATCGAGGAAAGAAATTTGTCTTCCAAGGAGGAGATAGGTTTTCTTTGCCACAGAGACCAATTTTTGTCTGTCACAACCTGGACACAAAACTAAAACAGAGGAGAAAGCCTACACAGGGGAAGAGCATGGGCTCACGGGTGGAAAGCCTGAGGCAGGGGACAGGGCATAATGACGAAACTCAGGTGGGTGGCCTGAAGGTAGGAACTGAAGAGTTCAGGGGGACGACCGGGACATCGACCCAACAGGCTAACAAGGACAGGAGGGCTAGAGTGACGACAGGAAACCTCCGTAGACCAAGCAGGAGATTGGGGACAAGAACAGGACATATCTCAGGAGGCCATGCAGAAGGCCATGCAGGGGGCCGGCGATTTGTCTGAAACCCTCTGGAAGCCGTCATCCAAGGAGAGACCTCTCCAGAGGTTGTCGATGAAGCCGGAACCCCTGAGGAAGCTGGTGAGTGGAAGGGCAACTGGACAGCTGGGCTGCCTACCACTGACTGGACTGGCAACTAGAGAGCCGGGCTCGGAAACTGGTAACGGGGCAGGGAACTGTACAGCCGGGCTGACTAGCAGCAACGATACAGGGAATGAGCAGGGATGGTGAAAACAGAACTAGACCAAACATAAAATCATCACAAGAATAAAGACGGCAGAGCCGTAGAAACACAAGACATGGAACCAAAAACACCCAGATAAAACCTAAAATCCCCAAACCTTGACAATTTCTGGTGTGAACGCCATTCGAACTAATTATGGGAAGTTAACATCATAGACCTATATGATTTAAAATAGTACTACCTAATTATAACTGTACTATTTAATGTGTAATTATTCTTGTATATAACACATCATATTTATCATAATAGGCCTATGTTTTATTAGCAAGAAGGATTTCACTGATTGCCAGTTTGCCTAGGTGTTGGGTATATAGCGCACAATAAACATTTTGAAAGCAAATAAAAAGAAAGAAAGTAGTCTATAGCAACAGTCAACAACAGATGGTGGGGAGATTGACTCAGTCGGTACACCTGTCAAACGGTAGGTCAGAGCTCAGGCAGGGAGAAGCTTCCAAGGAGCAGAAAGACAAAATTTTACAATTTTTCGATTTATAAGTTACAAAAATTGTCAGATGAACCCCCCTATAAATTGTAACAGTGGAAAGGCATGGGGCTTGAATAGTTTCAGACACTTATCTACATCCCAACAAGCACTCAGTTTGAGGTATACTATGACTGAACAGGTGTCCAAGGGTAAAGAAGAAAGTCTGAAAAATCAGGAAAACTGCATTAGCAGAGGAACAGTGCTCAAAAGATTGCATGGATAAACTAGGGCTGACCGGCATTACGATTAACATATCGTCGCTGTCTGATGAAAACCAACAAGCTAAGTGATTTACCTGAGGTGACAAATGCACACATGGCGATGTTGATGTTGTGCTGAATTATGCACGCCTTCAGACACTTTGCTGCCCTTGTTGATCAAAAGGAAATCTGTAGGGTAGGCTTACTGTCGATAGCTTTATCAATTGATGGGGACGTAAACAGAGACTCAAGGCTCGGAACCACCCGCAAGTCATTGGAGCCCGTTATTTAAAAAATACGCATGTCCACCTTCGCTCACAACCATCCATGCATGTCCATTTAAAATAGTAAACAGTTCACTGATGACCGTGTAAAGATAGTGTTTCACTTATGGTGCTAAACGTGAGGAATAATCCGGGGTTTATGTTTATTTTGTAACATTACGTTTATGAGAAAACAGTTTTTTCATGTTCCTGAAAAAAACGATTTTCGGAGATACGTGGTTTTCATCGGACAGCAATGATATACTGTAGGACCACTTTGTTATATTGTAATGTGTTATTTTGCCAAGCCCTATAAACTTTTCCTTTTCAGAGTCTGTCAGACTGTTTAATGGGACTAGTCTGTGTTCGGGAAGACTGGAGGTGAAGTCTAAGCAGTCGTGGTCCTCAGTGTGTGAAGATGACTTTAACCAGCAGGATGCAGAGGTGGTATGCAGGGAGCTTGGCTGTGGGGCTCCTTCAGTCCTCCAGGGGGCGCTCTATGGAGGAGTGGAGGTGCCAATGTGGACCAAAGAGTTCCAGTGTAAAGGCAATGAGTCTGCTCTCCTGGACTGTCAGATTGACAGCTCAGGCTCAGCTACAGACACCTGCTCATCTGGCAAAGCTGTTGAACTCACCTGCTCAGGTAGGAGAGGAGCTGCAGCTTTGTTTTGGTTTGAGTTTCTATTTTTATAAATGTATAATCTATTTTAATCTATTTCTAATAATTACTCTCGTCTGCCCAGAGCCTGATAATGTCCGGTTGGTGGGAGGATCCAATCACTGTGCTGGTGTACTGGAGGTGAAACAAAGGGGAGAGTGGAGAAAAGTGGACGACAAAATATCTAACTGGAATCTCAAGACAGCAGATGTTGTGTGTAAAATACTGGACTGCGGCTCTGCTGTTTCGACAGGGCGAGCAATGTGGTCATTGTATAAACCTACATGGAGGATTAGCTCAACATGTCTTCAGTCCAAGTCTGCACTTAGGGAATGTGTATTTACCAAGTATCACACTTCTCTTTTGAACCTGGAGATCAAATGCTCAGGTAACACCAGAAATACATCAACTATAACTTTCATCTTTCAGTCTCTCTTTATTTGGCAAATGGTTTTGTCCGTAACGTACAAATTAGGTACCATACAAGCCAATATACATCAAGGAGAAGTCTTTAGAGAAGTCAAGTTCTGTTAAGATCAGTTTTACATTCCACCTGACACAAGTGCTACAGCCTTGCAGCCTTTGCTGTGTTGTTGAATTTGTGTGAAGTTCTGTTTCTTCTTCCTGGGCAAAGGCAACCCAAAGAAATGTCATGCCCTCTTTGATGGAGATTCCCTTGGCCTTAACCACTAGTTGGAGACCAGGAAATGCTTTACAGTAGGCAGTGTAGGGCAAGTTAGTAGTTTCCAAAACTAGTTACTGTCATTTAAGAGTAATATTACAATATTACTGTGTCTGAATTGCAATGCTTTATACTACTGTTGAGTTACTTTTCACTTCTATTTAATGAGTGCATTATTCTGATTGTAAGATTTTTCTGCATAGGTGGGTTCTAGTGATGTGCAGAGTTATATCCGCAGATCTTGTGGGTCTTTGTCATAAAAATTAATAGCTGATAAATATTGAATGGGGGGAAAGACAGATACTAAGTGAACTTAAACATCAAAAACAAGGCTACACAGAGAAACAAGACAGGATCGTGAAAAGGTCCAAAAAATAATTGTCTGTCTCATGCCGGCTCTTCATTTCAGCCTTTCTGAAATGATTTCTTTTAAACACTTTAACCTCATTATTTGAAGCTTTGGTCATGTTTAACATGAACATCCAACATTGTAACATTGTAGATAAGTCATAAGATATGAAAAAGCATAATCCAGATCCTTTAGACCTAGGGCAGTTTGAGCTTCAGCAGGCACTTGCAAACACAGGAGCCATCAATTGCTTAAACTTGTTCACCAACATATACTTGCTTCTACTGCTCTTACCATTTTCTTGCTGCACTACAGCCACATTATCCAGCTCTCTCTGAACACCTGCCAATAGGGAATATATGCATGGTTGAAAAAAACTGTCAGGACTGACCTGCTTTAGCTCAAAGGATGGGTAAAACATTATTTTAGTTTACAGTGACGAGTCTCTGAATCTCACGACCTAACCACAGGAGTAGTCAAACAGAAGATCTGAAACACCAAAATATGCCCCTACAGCCTTCCTCAATATAGTAACATGGGTTATAATCTTTTCCTTTCATCTTACACTTCGAAAGAGACATTGCAGATATATGAGAGCAATGATCCAATACATGTGTCTTGTTAGTTTTGTAAAATAAAAATTGACTGTCATTGTCTTTCTTCAGGATCCGTCAGGCTGGTTAATGGGACTAGTCTGTGTTCAGGCAGACTGGAGGTGAAGTCTAACCAGTTGTGGTCCTCAGTGTGTGAAGATGACTTTGACCTGCAGGATGCAGAGGTGGTCTGCAGGGAGCTTGGCTGTGGGGCTCCTTCAGCCCTCCAGGGGGCGCTGTATAAAGAAGCAGGGCCCCCAGTGTGGTCCAAAGAGTTCCAGTGTGGAGGCCATGAGTCTGCTCTCCGGGACTGTGGAAGCTCAGGCTCAGCTAGAGACACCTGCTCATCTGGCAAATCTGTTGAACTCACCTGCTCAGGTAGGAGAGGAGCTTCAGCTTTGATTTGGTGGAATCTCTGTTGTAATGCAAGTTACTTTACTTCTTTAACTAATTACTCTCTTGTATCTGTTCAGAGCCTGATGACGTCCGGTTGGTTGGAGGAGCCAGCCGCTGTGTCGGTAGACTTGAGATGAAACCATTTGGAGAATGGAGACCAGTGGCTGATCCCTCCTCTGACTGGGACCTGATGTCAGCAGCTGTAGTGTGCAGGCAGCTGGACTGTGGCTCTGCTCTTTCAACAGAAAGAAGAGATGAATTGCACAACCAAGAAGCATGGAAACTTGTATCCTCCTGTGGTCCGTCTGAGTCTGCAATTAGAGAATGTTCATTATTATGGCCTGATTCTTCTCGTAATAGCTTAGAAGTCACCTGCTCAGGTAACACTATAAGTGATAACATCTTTAAAAGGAATCTTTATTATGTCTTTCCTGTCTGTTTTTTTAGGAAAGTGAAAATGCAATTTGCTGTAAAATGATTTGCTGTTAAGACTACGTGTATTAACCAATGCTAAGCAGGCATTCAGACTGAAGCCTTGTATTTACAATGCAGAGAGCAGTGCTATAATACTCTGACATGCTATAATTATAGAAAATTATTAGAGCAACAAATTATTTTATCTTATGTAGAGATGATCACAAAGTAAACAGTAGAAATGTGATATTCACATATCATATTCATGAGAACTTCCACATATTTGATTGACCACTATACTATATTAGGCAAAAGCAAAACTTGCTTGGGTTTAGGAAAAGACTGTTTTGGGTTAAAATAAGTATGTTAGATACGTAAGTTAAATTACTGAAAGAATCAATTTAAGTTATTTATACAAAGCCAACTTGTAGCATTGAACAAATGAGTGCAAGGAGGGCATTACACAATGACGCTAAAGGGCTTCCTATTCCTCCTAAAAACTGATGCCAAGGGGTCTTGACCAAGCTAAACTAATGTGACGACTTGGTAGTGAGAACAGGTCGGTCTAGTTGGTCAGGCCCACTTTGGCACATTTCCAGCCGAACACTGATACTTTACAATTAAGTGTTGGTTTTAGTTCATATGTTGACATACTGTACAAAAGAAACTAAACCAAAATTTATTATTTCCTTTATTTAACCAGGAAGTCCCATTGAGATTCAGAATCTCTTTTACAAGAGAGACCTGGCCAAGGTAGCAGCCAAATCACAACACATACATAAACACCAAGTTACATTTTCAAGGTAAAAAAGTACAAAATGTTAAAAAACACAATTAGACTCTCAAGAAAAACAAGAGCATGTCTCCATCACAACCTTCTTTACAATAGTTTTAAATTCATTAATGGACATAAGGGTTTCTAACTTTAGTACTTTCTGTAGATTATTCCACCCCCAAGGTGCTGAATAATAGAAAGCAGTTCTTCCTAATTCGGTTGCAACTCGTGGCACGTTAAATAGCAACCACTTTGAGGAGCGTAGCTGATAGGTACCAGAGCAGACAGAGAGGAGATTACAGAGGTACAGTGGAAGTTTGCCAAGTATAGCTTTATAAATAAAGATATACCAGTGTTGTTGTCTACGAATTTTAAGTGATGTCCAACCAACTAAATCATAAAGAATGCAGTGATGGGTGAGGGACTTTGTATTTGTTATGATTCGTAGTGATGCATGGTAAACTGAATCAACATGACGCAAGATGGAAGATGCAGCATGCATGTACAATATGTCTCCATAATCAATTACAGACAGAAAAGTAGCTTCCACAAGTTTCTTCTTAGCACTAAAAGTAAAACAAGATTTGTTTCTGAAATAAAAGCCAAGCTTTACTTTAAGTTTCTTGACCAAAGCCATAATATGTTCATTGAAGGAGAGCTTATCATCTATCCATATCCCCAAGTACTTGTATGAAGACACTCTGTCAATTGATTTCCCATCTAAGGACAAGAGGCCACAATTGTCAAGTAGCTGTTTTCGAGCTTTTGAGAAAACCATAAACTTTGTTTTCTGTGTATTTAAAACCAGTTTTAGACTCAATAATATATTTTGCAATGTCTGAAATGCAGTCTGAAGTTCCTGCACTGCTGCTGAAATGGTGGAAGCCTGGGTGTAAACCACTGTATCATCAGCGTATAAGTGTAATTTGGCTTGAATATCTCTATCCAAATCATTTATAAAAATTGAAAACAGAATCGGTCCTAAGATTGATCCTTGAGGGACACCTTTGGTTATCTTAAGAAAATCAGATTTATAACCTTCAGCATAAATACATTGAGTACGATCTACAAGATAATTTTCGAACCATGCAACAGCCTTTTCACTTAAACCAACTGAACGTAGTTTGGTCAGTAACAATCCATGATCAACTGAATCAAATGCCTTAGAAAGATCAACAAATAATGCAGCAGAATGTTGCTTCTTATCTAAGGCGCCAATAATATCATTTGTCACTAATGTAGCAGCAGTGATAGTGCTATGGCCACTTCTGAACCCTGACTGAAAATTATTTAAAATGTTTTTGTCAGCTAAGTACTGTTTTAACTGTATATTCACAAGTGATTCCAAGATCTTTGACAGAACAGAGAGTTTTGATATTGGACGGTAATTATTCAGTTCTGATGGGTTTCCACCTTTATGTAGAGGGAGAACATAGGCTGCTTTCCAACTTTTGGGAATGGAGTTGGAAAGAAGACTCAAATTAAAAATATGCGCTATAGGCTCAGCAATCATATCAGCTGACACTTTTAACAGAAAGGGATCCAGATTATCTGGACCTGCAGACTTTTTGTGATCAATGTCTCTGAGAGCTTTATGAACTTCTGACACTGAAATCGGTTTAAAATGAAAGTATTCCCGATTTACATTTTCAGTTTCAGATGCTGACATGGCAGGACATGGGACAGATTTATTGACGGTTTGATCAAATATGAATCCCGCCTGAATAAAGTGTTTATTAAACTGATTGACTATAGCTGCTTTGTCTTTTATTTCATCTGAACCAATGAGAATCTGTTCAGGGAGGTTTGAGGTCACACGTGCACCTGACAAGGATTTAACTGATTTCCAAAACTTTAAAGGGTTGTTTAAGTTTTCTGTGACTGACTTCAGATAAAACTCAGATTTGGACTTTCTAATCATCAAAGTACACTTGTTTCTTACAGTTCTAAATGCAGTCCAATCATCAGAGGAGTTGGAGAATCTAGCTTGTGCCCACATTTTATTTCTCAAACAGATTAGTTCTGATAGGCTGTCTGAGAACCAAGGGTTGTCCTTACCACTGATCCTAAACTTTTTGATTGGTACATGTTTATTTACAATGGAAATAAAATTTGAATGAAAAAATTCCCATGCCATTTCAGCATCCGAAAACAAAGACACCCTACTGAGATCACTGTGATACAGATCATGCAGAAAAGCCTGTTGTTCAAAACTTTTAAAATGTCTTTTTAGGATGATGCGCGGTTTTACCTTGGGGATTTTTGTATTTCTTACACAAGCGACTGCACAATGGTCACTGACGTCATTACAAAATACGGCCGTTGAGGTATATTTATGGACAGAGTTTGTTATGATTAAATCAAGGAGAGTAGATTTTATTTCTGCTTTGGGATTTATTCTTGTTGGTTCATTAATAACTTGCACTAAGTTTAGGTCATTACACAAGTCTTTCAAACAATCAGAGTTCCCAGAAAGCCAGTCCCAATTCATATCACCCATAAGAATATAAAAATACTGGAATGTTAGTCATGAATGTTATTAGTTATTCTCCAGCATGGTCTCAGTGAAATAGTTCCTCTCTTTATCCTTTCAAAAGGCCAACTTTCTCTTTTCAATGTCAGTATAGTAATAATAAACAAATCTTGTCACCTTACTGTGGTCAGGATGGAGGAATTTTATATTCTAAATATGCAAACTAAATGTTTCATCTCCCTCTGTGTTCACAGATATTCTGGCTCAGCCAAACATCTCCTTCTCTACCTACACTGACGGGGATTCTGAGGCCAAGCAGCAGGGGCTTCAGGTGCTCATGGGCTCCACCTTCACCATCAGCTGCTCCATCCTGCCACAGTATCCAGGAGGCTCCTTCCAGCTTATCTTCACCACCTCTGACACAACACAGAACTACACCCTGCTAGCTGTCAATCACTCTGCCCATTTCCTGTTCTCTGCTGCAGACCACACCCACCAAGGGGGCTACAGCTGTGTTTATCACATCTATGTTTTCTCCCACAACTTGTCTTCTGAGAGCCAGCCACTCCATCTCACTGTCTCAGGTAACTTCATAGACAATCTGGGCCCAGTAGGGAAATGTGACACCAACTGTCTACATGTTTCCTGCTGCTGTTCAGACTAATCTCATTAATAAGACCACAAATGGATAAGGGACATGCAAACAGTAACAATGTATAAAGTTCATATAAAGTTTGAATGCAAAATTGTAAATGTGATGAGTGCAGGGGCGGATTGACCATCTGGCAATTCCGGCAAATCCTAGAGGGGCCGGCTCCCTCACACATCGCTGACACATCACAACACACCAGCCAGATAGCATGCCAGATTTCTGGATGAGTCGGCCGACTTGACATCCACATCCAGCCAATGAGAGCAGACAGCTACATTTTCACTGCAAAACACTTTCTACTCACCTCAGCTCTCTGTAGCTCAGACAATCCCTGCTGCCTGCGTGTGCTAATCCATTCTTTCACTCAAATTCTCTGTTTTTTCACATGTTTTCTTGACAAAACATGGTTTGGAGACCAGAATTGGGTGATTCAGCCACTGTCAGCTCGCGTAGTGTGTGACCCCATGCGTACTATCAGTCATGTAGCGTGAACGCCACAAAGACTTCAAGACTCCCAGCAGAAGTCTGCAAGTTGTGTTAGTGTGAACAGCTCAGCCAGCGGCCGGTGCTGAAAGTCATGTAGTCTGCATGAGCCTTAAAGAGAGCATAAAATGTGTTAAGTTCATCTGGTAATGTGGCCTCACACATGACCGGGGAGCTCCTGCTTTTGTAGCCTGTGATGTTTTTGATGGTCTGCCACATATTTTTGGTGTTGTTGGTGTTGAGGACTCTCTCAGCTTTTCCTCCTTGATGCCAGCTTAGAGTTGGAGACCACCCTTTGCACCTATAACAGCTTAAGCTCTCCTGGGAAGGCTGTCCACAAGGAGAGTGTTCATGGGAATTTCTGACCATTCTTCTAGAAGCGCATTTGTGAGGTCAGGCACAGATGATGAATGAAAAGGCCTGGCTTGCAGTCTCCGCTCTAATTCATCCCAAAGGCAGGCAAGCTAACGCTGACATACCATGTTGGCTGTGTAACATTATCATGTAAAGAACATGGATTAGATCAACTTCAAACTGATAAAAGTATTACTGTAACATTCCAGTTGGAGTTTACCTGAGTCATGTTGTGTGATGCCGTCTCTGGTGTGTTGGATTTTGTTTTTGCTCGCTCGTGAGTTTGAACGCACTCTTGAAAAGGTAATGGTTGCAATCTGAAAGACCACCAGTAGAGACAGCTAAAAGCTCCTATAAGGACAAAAAAGAACATACATTCACATTTTTTTACTGCAAAAATGAGTCTTAAGAGATCCAGATTCAATTTGACATTAGCTAACGCTTTAACTGTTTATGCTGATCTCCAGGGGCAGATTTTTAATCTTCGCTGCAGTGATGTAGAAGTATGCACTGGGTGGGATTGGCGCACTGCAAATACTGCTCATCAGAATACAATGACAAATTCATTGAGGGCTTCTGATTTGTGGATATTATATGTACTAAGCATACAGTTAAAACATTAAAGCTGAAAAACCTCAAAAGGAAACTGCTGCACACTTGTTCATATATGAACTGACATAATAATTGTGAATCTGTTTCAGCTTCTTTAACAGGTCTGATCATCAGACTGGTTGTGCTGATTGTGGTCTTCAGTGCTGGCCTGTTTTTCTACTGCAAGGTACTTTACACACCAATGTTCAACTGTAGGGATGTAACATCCAAAATTCAGTATTCAATGTACATAGGACCACAGTTTGGTATGTGTTTGGCCCAGCGGGAAAACAGAAGCACAACTTTTGAGCTACTTTGTATCTAAATTAAACTATTAGTTCAAAACAACTGTGGTAAATGCAGTTTTTCACTGGAGATAGCAGCAACAGAAAAGTAGAAGCGATTAGAAATAAAATACGAATGAAATGTTAAAATGAGAAACTGAGAGCAGCAGAGTGGTGAGTGTCATTTTACTGCATTGTTATGATATAATTTGTCCTTTGGAAATGTACGTTATTGAATTTACCTTTTGCAGCATTAGAGTGCAGGTATTTTTATTGGCTTGTATTTGAGAATTTATGGTACTTAACAGTCAATCATTTTTTGAATTTACAATCCACAAGATCCAAAGAATAGACTGTAATTAGACTGTAAGACCAATAATTTTGTTAATATGACATGCTGAACTGAAACTCCTTAGAGTGTCTTTGGTAGCCTACAACCAAACGCTGAACAAGGAGAACAAATCACAATTAACTTTCATGAGCTGAAAACATGCTGTGTTACAAAAACCACCTGTCCACACCAGCATTTAAGCCGCGTATGAGAACTCCATCCGTACTAAAACTCAATACAATACAATACTTACATACAATCTTTCTCTTGCAACCAGTGGAGTCGCCCCCTGCTGGCCATTAAAGAGTATGCAGGTTTAAGGCCTTTGCATTAGTTTCCCTACCTCAGACCAGGAGGTTGCCGCTTGATTTAAATGTCCAATGTGTGTAATATTTAGGAGGATCAATTGACAGAAGTGCAACATAACAACCATAACTATGTTTTCAGTGGTGTATAAAGACCTTACATAATGAACCGTTATGTTTATATTAACATAGAATGAGACATTTCTCTCTACATGGAAGTCGCCATGTTGCAGCGCCATGATTCAGAAGAATGATACGACGTCACATGCAGCACGCTATCGTACCGAAATAAAGAAAGAGCCCCCGGGGGTTAGCTCCGGTTAGCTTATACTTGCTAACTGTTTGGTTTTTATTGCCATCCAACGGTTTTCTCCCGGGGTTACAAGTCTCCCGATGTTCACAACTTTCATTGTCCTTATTACAGTTTCTGTCAATGTACATTTTACATCAGTTTAGCTGTTCCAACTGGACAAGTGCTACAGCAGGAGGGCTGGCGTGAATAACTTCCGACTGTGATCATATACCAGTTACCACCGTCGTGACCTATTGCTTGAATATTGACCCGCTTCGCTGTACATTATCCTTTGCGAGTTAATGTCAAAGACACACAGTTCAATTGTTTTTGTAAAATGAACTCTGATTTCAGTTGAAACAATAGCTGAGCATGGACTGACAACGTTTGCAGACAGTGAAACTGACAAAAGAAGTTTGAAGAGGCTTAATGGTAAATTTTCAATAAAATTAATTAAAAAATATCTTGTTTATTGTAATTCCTATTCCTAGGGACTTGTTAAACGTGGTCGGAGTCAAACATTTATGTCCGCCCACATTGAGCACCGCCCGATCTGCACACTGCAGTCAGGGGCTTCTTATAGCTTCTCCTGAGCTTGCAAAGGGAGGGGTGAGCAGTGGCTGCAATTAGTTGGAATTCGCAACCCTCGCCACTAGATGGCACTAAAACGTAGACACTGAACCTTTAAAGACATAAAACAATTTTCTGCCATGTCTCTGTAGGCCACCAGAAGGCAAATGCCAGGACAAGAGGACAAAACTAAGCTGGATCACTTTGGTGGTGCTGAAGACTGGATGGGCAAAGAGACAGGAGACCAGGATCCCAATGGTGCACACCCACATGGACTGCTCAGCTCTCACACAACACATCAGCGCTATTCTAAATTAATTGTTTAATCTTCATGTGTCAACGTCCAGATGTGGGATAAGACTTTGTATTGGGGTCGAAGGGGAAAGTGGCTGTCAAACTGTCAAGATATTCCAGGAATCAGTATAAGAAATCCTGAAATACTTTGACCCCTGAGGGGAAATTCTTGAATACACTTTTTTATATATGATATTTTGCCATAATTGTATTGTATAATCTGCTGAGCCAGGCTTGAAACAGCGTTTTGTGAAGAAACCAAAGTACTGACATTAACCTTTAGGGATGTTTGTGTTGCTACGTAATATTTTGATACTTCTACTGTCTGTGTTCTGTGTCTGGTGATTTTTGCTTAAAGTATTTGTCAGACATACTTTTAATTTTCCAGAGTTTTCAGAGAAAATCATGAATCATTTTAGGGCTGAAATAATCTGTAAATAGTTAGGAGTCAATGAGAGGAGTTCTGAGCCAATGAATTGAAATTACAGACATCATTTGTTGTAAGGTGAATGTTTCAGCTTAACTATGAGCTTTTGTATCACAGTAAATGAAACAGTAAAAGACTGGAATGTGTGGATGATGGTCCTGTTATTATAGAGTGTCTTTCACTGCAGCAGTTTCACTTACGCTGGAAAGTAAGTAAGTAGTGTTTGTGGATCCTAACTGGACTGATTTCCCTTCCGTCGCCTCTTGGTTAGTTTTTTTATATAACCTTTATTTATTCAGGGAGCTTTATTGAGAGCAACCTCTCATTTGCAGAAAAGCCCTGATCACATTCACACCATTACACATTCACACCTGGAAGCTGCTTAGTACAACCGCAGCCTGGTCTGCTGGTCACAAGCTTGGTTCTCTAACCCAGTGTTTCCCAACCCTCTCCTGGAGGCACACTAGTCCTGCATGTTTTAGGTCTCTCCCTGCTCCCACACAGCTGATTCAAATGATCATCTCGTTATGAACTGCTGAAGCTGTTAAATCAGCTAAAACATGCAAGACTAGTGTGCCTCCAGGAGAGGGTTGGGAAACACTGCTCTAACCTTTGGGCCACCACTGCATTTCTGCATTTTACCGACAAGAAAAACACTGTTTTCCAACCTGTTACTCTTTGAACTGTCACATTTTTGTACAACCCTAATGAAAACTACAAATTAAAGACCATTCATGCCAGATCACAAAACAGTAATTTAACAGAGGCTGGGACGAGAGAAGAACACTGAGATTAACGAGTATGTTCTTGTTAGGTCCAGCACTGAAAGCTGGCTAGGTGAAGAGGCTTAAGCCCAGAGGGAAGAGTCTCCAAAGTGGCCGTTTCACATTCAGATATAAGAATAATGAAAACAGTTAAAGATTTTAGACAGCTGTTACCTCCAGACTCAGATCTGTGAGAACCCTGATCCTTTTTATGCTCAGATTATCTCTTTGATTCCTACTTAATTCAATACACATTTCAACCGCAGGGAAGTGGTTTTATGGTTTGGTGTGCCAGACCCTGAGGGCAAAAACCATGAACTTTGTCACTTTCCTATTAGTATTATAAATAGAATAAAAATATATAAAACAAACAGAACCTGAATAAAAAATATTGTGACTTTTGTCAGAAATGTAGCAGTAAACAGAAAAATTATAAAGAAAAATAATATGATACAGGATGAGTACTACAAATATCTGTAGCAGCATGTATTGTAACAGTAAAACGGTCAATATAATTGTACAGTAACTCAGTGCAATAGAGTTCACAGTGTCCACGTAAAGTGACTAATGTAGCATGTATGGGAGGGGGGAATTATTAGAAGTTCAGCAGTCTCATGATGTAGGGGATGAAGCTGCTGTGGAATCTGGTTGTTCTGCATTTGAAGCTGCTGAACCTCTCGCCAGGGGGCAGCAGGGAGAGCAGTCCATGATGGGGGTGGGAGGGGTCTTTTGTGATTGTCTGAGCCCTGGTCAGGCAGCGTCTGCGAGCAGTGTCATGGATGGAAGGAAGTGCTGTCCCGATGATTCTCTCCGCTGTCTTCACCGCTCTCTCTACACATTTTCAGTCTGTGGTGTTACAGGCCCCAAACCGGACAGATGCAGCCGGTCAGTATGATCTCTATTGTCCCTCTGTAGGAAGTGGTGAGGACGGGAGGGGGGAGGTTTGCTCTTCTCATCCAACGCAGAAACTGCAGACGTTGCTGTGCTCGCTTCACAAGAGCAGAGGTGTGGAGGAACCAGGTCAAAGTGTCTGTGATCTGCACCTCAGGAATTTGATTTGAACCCACACAGACTGGGGTCTGTCTGGGGAAGTCCAGCAACCAGTTACACAGGGGGGTGAGTCCAAGGGGGGCCAGTTTGCTCACCAGGTGCTGGGGGGTGATTGTGTTGAATACTGAGCTGAAGTCCAGAAACAGCATTTGCACAAGGATATTGTTCTTCTCCAGGTGTTCCAGGCTCAGGTGGAGTGCGAAGTAGACGGCGTCCTCTGTGGAGCGGTAAACAAACAGGAGCGGATCAAAAGAGGGGGGGAGTTTGGAGATGATGTGGTCCTTCACCAGCCTCTCGAAGCACTTCATGATGATGGGAGTGAGAGCGACGGGGCAGTAATCGTTGAGTGAGGAAATTGTGGGCTTTTTGGGCAAAGGTATGATGTCTTGAAACAGGATGGGATGACCGCATGGATCAGCGAGGTGTTAAATACGTTCATGAGGATGTGAGGCAGCTGGT